>CM076584.1:1121039025-1121641525 GCA_034641835.2 Pinus albicaulis
GCCATGGTGGAGGAGTATGAATCCATTGTCAGAAACAGTGCTTGGGATATTGTTCCAAGGTCGGTGGGAAAATTAGTTGTAGGATTGAGATGGATCTACAAGGTAAAGCAAGTTGTTGATGGGAGCGTCAAGAAGTAAAAGGAAATATTTGTTGCCCGGGGCTTCTCACAGATTGAGGGGATTGAATATGAATAAACCTTTGCACCTGTCGCACAGTATTCTTCCATACGGACCATCCTTGCTCTCTTAGCACAGATGGGTTGGCACATTCATTAGATGGATGTGAAGACTGCGTTCCTTAATGGGATCATTGAGGAAGAGGTGTACATTGAGCAGCCTGGAGGATTTTAGATCTTCAACAGCGAGTCACATGTGTGCAGGCTCAAAAGAGCACTGTATGGGTTGAAACAAGCACCATGTGCTTGGTACACTCAGATCGACAGCTATTTCACTGGACTTGGCTTCACCAAGAGTGAGGCGGATGAAAACCTATACCAGATTGTGGTGGAGGGTAAGCTTTTAATCATTTTTCTTTATGTTGATGATTTAATACTAACGGGTGATGAGCAGTTGATACACTCATGCAAGGTAGATCTTGCAAATGAGTTTGAGATGAAGGATTTGGGCCTCCTTCATTATTTCCTTGGATTGGAAATATGGTAGCGGGAAGGTAAAATATTTGTGTCTCAAGGAAAGTATGCCTAGGAGATACTAGAGAAGTTTCACATGCAAGGCTGCAAGCCTACTGATACTCATCTTCCAAGAAATTGGAAGAAAGAGGATGCTACATCGGCAGAGGTAGTGGATGCCACTGTTTATCAACAGTTGGTGGGTTCTCTCATGTATTTAGTCAATACAAGACCAGAAATATGCTATGTGGTGAAATAGCTTTCACAAGCGATGGTTAAGCCTACCAAGCTCTTTTGGAAAGCAGGCAAGCATGTCCTAAGATATCTCAGGGGCACATCTGAGTATGGTTTATGGTATAGCCATACAGATGAGGTGAAGTTGCATGGCTTCACAGATGCAGATTGGGCAGGAAGCCCAACGGACAAAAAGAGAACATCAGGAGGGATTTTTGGTATCAGATCTATGGTAGTTTCTTGGTACAACAGGAAACAAATATCCATGGCACTCAGTTCAGCGGAAGAAGAATACATGGCAGCAAGTCAAGCTGCATGTGAGTCTATCTGGATGAGGAAGATCCTGGTCGGTTTGTTCGGTTCACATTTAGATCCCACAGTGATACATTGTGATAATAAAAGTTGCATTAAACTCTTAGTTAATCCTATGTTTCATGATAGATCTAAACATATTGATATCTAGTATCATCATATCAGAGATTGTGTGTAGCGGAAGATCATGTTGCTTCAGTACATTCCTACGGAGGATCAGGATGAAGATATTCTGACGAAGGTGCTCACTAGGAGAAAATTTGAATACCATAAAGGTAGGATCGGGGTGAAATATAATCCCTATCTTTTTGAGAGGGAGTGTTGAGATTCAACAAGATGATGAGCTTAGTTAAAAGAGTCGCCTTCACTAAGTGAGCTCGCAGGCTATTTTTGGCACAAGTCTATTTTTAGACATGGTGATCATATTTCAAAATTTGCAGGATGCTATTTGTGGATGGTTGATCAAGTTGGAAAAATAGATGAAATTCTATTTTTATAATATTTGGTGAAGTCTATTTACATATCGTCGATCTAAAAATAGATGCATGTTGATTATTATTAGCTCTTAATAATAATCAGAATCTAAACAACAACTTGTTCTCTTGGAGCACTTTTTTTCAGTGCACAGATCTGGAAAATCAGTAGACTGATGGAATTACGCAATTCCCAAAGGAAAATAGAGGTTCATGCATGGAGGAATCAGTTATAACTGAGGTGGCATAGTTATGACAGAGTTGGAAGAGTAGTTCATGGAGTTGTATTCAGTTTAACTCAGTTAGACTCAATTGAGCTAGTTGTATCTATTCTAACTGAATGATACACTAGTGAGAGTGGAGTGAATTAATTAGTTAATTACTTCACAAATAATAAGTCATTAATCAACTAAAAAATACAATAGTTAACTACAGTGCATGGCAGTTCCAGTGGAAACCCAGTGGAGAGATAGGTGAAAGGGCAAGATGGACTATCTGTTGTGACTATAGTGATGCATTGATCACATCACACACACATTGGAGTTTCCAATGAGGATTTCATAGTCAAGGAAAGAGTAATTCAAATTCATTTAGAGCTATTCTTTAGCAAGGATTGCGCAGTGGAGGCAGGCTAGCAGGGGAAAAAGATCAGTACATGGATTTGTAGATTTTTCCTAATTAGTGTGTGACGATTGTATTGTACTGAGATCATGATGTACTAAGATTTGTATGAGGATTGTTACATGATATCCATGATACATAATATATGATAGTTGGGGTTTTCAGCTTCAGGATTTCTCGTTAAAAAATTGTGTTATGTGCGATTGTTTTTATTTATGCTTCACATGTGTGTGAAATTAATTTTCCGCAAAAGATTAACAGTGGAATAATTTTATATTTTGCAAGAAGTTAAATATTGTGAGATTAGGGGAATATAGGACATATGCATGCTTAATGTATATAATTTCTACAGATTATAGGTCATTTATAGGCTATAAATGTCTTCAAAGTTTCACTTCTAGTTGAGTATTTAGTGGAACATATTGAGTATCTTATACATAACTATTTTTCCCTCCACCCTATTTTCATAACTTCCATAGCCATTAGGTAGGGACCTGCAACTATTTTTCTTGTTTAGTAAAATATTTTCCAAGAATTTACAAAGTTTTATAATTTATTGAAATTTGTAGAATTTAAAATTTATAAAGTTTCAAGGTCTAATTTTTGAAATTATAATTCTTTAAAGGGCACTAGCTCAATGAAATAACACCTTCTTTACAAGCAGGAGGTTGGTGGTTCAATTCTATTGTGCCCTGAAATTATTCATATGGAATGAAGGCGATAAGTTTTTAGTGACAGAGGCTCTTTTGAACATCACCAATGAGATCAGGGTGACATTTTTTGACCCTCAACAAAATATGAAATGGTGAAAGTCAACGAACGCCACCATAAATATGCATCAATAATGATAGCCATGAAAGGTGCATCACCATAAATCATCTTTACATATATGAAATGGCGGCGATAAATGAAGTTTTCCATATATATGCATCAATAGTGATGACCATGAAAGGTCCATCAGAATAAATTGTTGTTCATATGAAATGGTGATGAGAACTATCCATCATTATAATCATTATTTGTGAGGAACCTTAAATGTCACCACAACACATATACTTTTGGTGACACCACCTTTGGTGATGTTCAATTTTTTGGTGATAGAGGCTAAGGTCCATCACCATTGCTCATATGAAATGGTGACGGCCACTATCTATTATTATAAATCATTATTATTGACGAACCTTGAATGTCACCACAACACCTATACTTTTGGAGATGCCACCTTTGGTGACGTTCAGTTTCTGGTGACAGAGGCTCTTTTTACCGTCACCGATGAGCTTATGGTGACATTTTTTTATCCTCACCATTGTAATTTTTTCTTGTAGTGATTGCACTTTAAATTTCTCTATTGCTCGGTTCCGGAGTATGAGCACCTTTTTCTACAATATATATTGAGGCTCTGGTAGGAATTCTCCATCAGATTCCACATGAAATACAGACCAATCAATCACATGATCAACATATTTAACATACTTCTTAAGAAAATATATCTGAAAAAAATCATGGAATTTCACTATGGAAGGCAGTGCAAGTAGAGAGGCCACTGGTCTGATCATCTTAATGATCTTGAAGGGTCCACAAAACCATGGTGCCAACTTGGCACATGATCCAATTCACAAGGAGCTATTCTTGGGCTTGATACAAAATTACACCTGATCCCCAACCTGAAACTCCTTGAACAATATATTTCTATATGCATAAATATTCTTCCCATCCTCCACTTCTTTTAAGTTCTTCTTGATCGCCTGCATTTCTTGTTGCATTTATACCAACATATCTTGTCCAATCAGTACCATGTTAACCAGATCACTCCAACTAATAGGAGTGTTGAAACTCCTCCCATACATAGCCTCAAATGGACTCATCCTTAATTACTCTTGATACCCATTGTTGTAGGTGAACTTTACCAGTGGAAGATATTCTTTCCACTTGCGTTGTTGATGCATTACATACATCCTCAACATATCCTCTAGTATCATATTGACCCTCTTAGTGTGTGCATCTGTCTGTAGATGATAAGTTGTGCGAAAGGCCATCTCAGTGCCCAAACTTGCAAACAACTCTTTCGAAAACTTGGAAGTGAAATTTGCATCCCTATCAGATACAATCGTCTTTAGAACACCATACAAACTGACTATGTCTCTGATGAACACCTGTGCTACATCACTAGCTAAATAAGTATTCTTCACCAGAATAAAATGTACAACATTTTTTTAACCTATCCACAAAAACCATGATGGACTCATGTTATCTAACTGTCGTGGGAAAGCCTATGATGAATTTGATGGACATCACCTCCCATTTCCACTCTGGAATTGCAATTAGCTATAGCATTCCACCTGGATGTTTACACTCTACCTTAACCATCTAACAATCCAAACATCTAGCTACAAGCTCTGTCACATATTTCTTTAGATTAAGCCAATAATAGAATTTCTTCATTATAGTCAAAGTATTCTGGTATCCTGGGTGACCCAAATATTTTTTCGCATTAAAATCCCTCAATATAACCTTCTTGAGCCATTTTTTTGCGATACATATGTCCTGTCCCTAAATATAACCAATCCATTTGATGTGAGACGGTAATCCAAATGTTGTACACGTGCATGTGAACCTGTACCTGTATCTGTACCATATGTACATGTAGTTGTGCCAACATTTTTACATGTACTAGTACCATCACCTATACTGGTACATGTACCAATACCTGTACTATGCTAGAAATTTTTGCACAATATCCATATAACTGTGATCCTATTGACCTGCATGCAAGATCCTACCCTGTGAGTCTATCCCATAGGAGCTCATCGCTGCGAAGTGATTTACATGTACATGCCTACTAAGAGCATCTGCAACCCTATTATCCTTTCCCTTTTGGTACCTGACCGTGAAGACAAATTCGTTGATCATTCCCAACCATCTAGCCTTCCAAACATTCAAATTTCGTTGGTAAAATAGGTACCTCAACCCAATTAGGTCACTCATCAATAGAAACCACCTATCAAGAAGATAACGCATCCACATCTTCAGTGCATATATGATCGTTGCTATCTCAAGACCATGTGTCGAGTAGTTCTACTCATGCTCATTTAACTTTTATGACTCATAGTATACCACCTATACATCCTGCATAAGGACCCCACCAAGTCCTCTCTTGTAAGAATCTGTACGAACTAAAAAATCCTTCTCTAGATTGGCAATGTTTAGAACTGGAGCATGTGTTAACAACTACTTAAGATGCTCAAAAATAGCCTCACACTCTTCTGTCCAATAAATTGTCTTACCTTTCCTCTACAATGATGTAATAAGATAAGAAATCCGTGAGAATTTCCTGAAGAACCTTCTCTAGTAACCTGCTAATCCCATGAATGATATCACCTCATCTACATTCTTAGGAGCTACCCACTCTATGATGGCCCTTATCTTCAATGGACCTATTGGAATGCCTTCTTTGGAGACAACATGCCCCAAGTAGTGTACCTAATTCTGGAAGAAACTGCATTTGCTAAAATTAGCATACAACTGATGCTCTCTCAACAACCTCAACACTACCACCAAATACTCAACATGCTCTTCCTCATTTTTAGAATGTACCAATATGTCATCAATAAATACAATCAAAAACTTGTCCAAGTAAGGACACACCACACTATTCATAAAACACATAAATGTAGCTGGGGAATTTGTTCATCACATGTCCACCACTCCAGCCATCCCATACCATTACCTTCATGTTGCTGCTATGATCTATGTTTTTGTCATCTATGCTGTTGTTGTGGCCTATGTCCTTGTCTAGTTGCATTAAACTTCTTTTGCAGTGCTAGATTTTATTTCTCCTATGCAATCAGAGGCATTGCTCTCTTAGGCTACCATTTACCTTTTTCCTTCCCTTTACATCCTTGTTGGGACTCATTTTTTCACTTTGATTTTTCATAACATTACTTCAGCTTCCAAATGAATTCCTCAAGTGACCGAGGCTCATCATACACAATTTGATCTCTGAATGCTATTGGAAACCCACTGAAAAATCACTGAACATTATCCTTCTCATTCTTAATATATGATACATACCTCAGTATCTCCAAGAACTTAATCATATACTCCTCATATTTCATTGATCCCATTTATATCTCACAAAATTCTTTGGTCGTACTATTGTAGTACCTCCCTAACAAATATTTATTCTTGAAAAGTATTTTGAACTCATGCCAACTCAAGTCATCTGTCCTGATGTGTCTAACCCATTTCACATCTTCCCACTAGATGTCTTCCTTACCTCTCAAAATGAAGCTACAAATCCTAGCCTTCATGTTATCTAAGTACCCATGCAACTCAAAGAACTTCTTCATCTCGAGTATCCAAATTTCTGCCTCTTCTAGTTTCTTCAAGTCCCCATTGAAAGTAGGTGGATTTTCCTTCTTTAATTCATGCGGCATGTATCATATGTCACCCCTCATGTAAGGGTGATAAACATGATGATCATGATGTATATAAACCAGAACTAGAATGGCACCTGTACTCATCACCCTTCTTATCCTAAGTGTCCAACAAACCTACCTTCTCTCACAATATATGCTCTATCTGACCTATGTCTACCAGGAGACCTACTCCCATATGCCCCATCAGTTTTTTCCTCATGTCCATAACTGATCCATAATCTCCCTTGTTTCTATAAGTATGACAAGCTCTGAAGATATTTCATTCACCTCTGTTTTTTACTCTTGTGCATGTATGAGATTTTCATTTTCTTCCTTATAACTACTCATTTCTTGCCTTAGGCTTCTCAATGTGTCTGCCAAGTCAGAATAATTCCCACCATGCTGCTCATATGACTCATGGGGTGTGTCATTGTAGTATACTATCTTTCTGTCCATGATGATATTCTTCTTGCAAAGTATAATATGTCAGCTAAACCAAATAATAATAAACCAATGTACCTTAGTGTAATTTTGGGAGGATAATTCCTGCAAGATCAATCAATCAACATAATACATGTATAGATATAATCATGGAAACATATAAACATATAATTTCTAGGCATATAAGCATATACATGTCATTCTAGTTGGAGTCCAGTCATCCATGTATGACCATACCAAATCCACACCAATGAAAGCTTGACCACAAAAACAACCATAAGCATGAGCCATACATGAGCATAAGCAACATGTAACCCATCATGACTGACTGATGCATATTCAACATATAACACTACACAAGAAAACATGCACAACCAATACACAAGCATGATCCAAATGTGACCTAGAATAACCAAGCAATGCATATACAATATGTAACAATATGTAAGCAAGATTTCACACAAAATACATAAACACAAACAACATGCAATCAGTCATAGATTCATGGCAACATTTCAACAACAACATCATCAAAATTCAATGGTGACACCACTACCACCATGGCAAAAATAACACAGACACAAAAAACACATAAAAAATAGGTATGAAAACACATAAGTATTCAACATAAGACATTCTAAACACACATCTACCCAAGTAACTGGACAACTGGGATAAACATGCAACGAGAGGCTACTAATATGAGATTCAACCTCCTAGACGACTTTAAGGAAGTGGAACTGATAGAAACATGACAAACACACCTTACATAACACCAAAAAAATCTTTAGGAGGTAACCAAAACTTCCAGGCCCCTGAACCGTGAGGGAGACTGACATTATGACCAATTTGAGCCTTAGCTACAGGCATGCCAAGGCAAGGTAGCGACCATGGCCCAATTTGGTCACCTCTGTGCCTACAACTCAAGGATTTGTGCCACATTTTTAGCCCCAGAGCCTAGGTCACTTAACAAAAAATTCATGAAACTGTAGGGAATGATGAATAACATTAAAAAAAAGGTAAAAAATAAATCATATCATTAATAACTCATCCAGACCCCTCCTAGCCATGACATGCATTTCTTCAAACATGTCACAAACATTGCATCTACAGGTTTAAACAACATATTTAAACATATGGGTCTCATACTTATCTCAGAATCGCTAAGAAGAATTTCTCCCTTACATCATTAGCTACAATACAATCTATTTAACCATATATACATTGTGCATTCATTTACAAGTAAAAACATGGATAGATCCATACATCATTACTAATAAAATACATTCTTATAGCCAACATAATAATAATAGAAATACCATGGATAAAATGCCAATATAATCCAGATAATAACCAATGCAATTATACGCCAAATAAAAAAGGAATGAGATTCTCATTAATGAGTGTAAAAACTAACCGGAGATGGGACTTCCGCGTTCCACCCGACCATAGATTAGATGAGCCAAATATCTCTTCATCCAATCACCCCCATGCCATATTCCAAGCATGAATGTGGGACTCAAGTTGAAAGAACCAACCAGGACATCCCAAGGCTAAATCACCTCACCCTCATCAATCAAAAACCAAAATTTACCGCAATCTACACCCGATCATTAGGCCAACACAAGCATTGATATCACTAGATTCTCTCTGCCTAAACGATGAGAAATTTTCCTGTCTCCTAGTCTCTCAAGAGTTACCACAACCCATAGTATGAATCAGGGGTCACTAGGCTCTAAAATGAGACATATTTTCTTGGATTTACCATATATCCCAAACTTTGGTTTCCTAGGCCTGAAATGGAGAGAAAACCACCACCTCTAAGACTTTACCGCAATCCAAACCCAGATTATTAGGCCCTAAACCAAGGCAAAAAATGAAGTGGTTATATAATCATTCGTAGATCCACCTCACTCAACCTTGAATACATCAATTAATCCAACTAAATAGAAACATTAGAACTCAAAAACACCATGGCTACCCAAAAATGGAAAGGCTAGGCTAAATACTCTGTTGCACCTGGAAAAACCCATGCCAAGACAACAAAGAAACATATGAAATACCACGCATGCCACATCTAGCAAGGAAAATACACTTGCAAATCGATACTTGCCAAGTATCCTATTGTATATTCTTCATTCCTACTCCTCCTTGCTTTCTTCCTCCTTCTTCCTGCTTTCTTTCCTTTCTTGGTCCAATACCAAAATTCTCCACGAAAACTCTGCGTCCCAAAGTGAGTGAGAGAGAGAGAGAATAATGAGTGAGCTCCAAAACATGCACTGACTGTTAGGTCCCTATATTACTAGTATAGTCCCTTACTGTTGTTAGTGTAACCCCCTTATTGTTATTGTTGCACCCGTCTAACCCCAATATTGTTATTATTGTGCCCTTATATTATTATTGTTAGGTCAGCTAGGATTATATTGTGACCCCATGGACTCCTATATATAGAAGGAGGTTTTAGTCATTTGTATCATCCAATAATTATTCATTTATGTAATGTATTTGAGGTTTCCCCCTCGAAGTGGCTGATTTCTAAGGTGTTGATCTCTCTTTTATTCTATTTTTGGAGTTGGTTTCATAACATTTGGTATCAGAGCTTTGAATTCTAGGGCTTCACTGCTCCAAACATGTCATTGTGGAATTTTTTATATAACATTTTTTCTACGAAGGTTGAGAAGCTGAAATGTTTACAGAGTGAAGATCAAGTCCTGGGGAATGTCATGTAAAAATTTCAAATCTTGGTTCGCAATATTTTTTGAGATATGATCTGTGGAAGTTAGGCTTTTTTCAGGCTACCGAATTTCACCTAAAACAGGTCATTGTGGAATTTCCGCTATAACTTTATTTCTACAAAGTTTCAGAAGTTGAAATTTTTATAGTGCCAATTAACAATTCGGAGGAACTGCCTGTAAAAATTATAAATCTTGGTTCCCAATATTTTTGGAGATATCATATGTGGGAGTTAGGGTTTGTTTAGGCTCCCGAATTTCATCTCAAAGAGGTGACTGTGGGAAAAGCATCATAAATCTCTCTGAGCATCTGATTGGAATTCTGTAAAAATTGGTCGTAATTACATGGACAGTGGTTTCCTATGTTTCAATTTCAGAGCCGAAGGAGAAAATAGTGACACGTAGCACATCGTACAAGTTCGCTCTACTGAACCAGCCCATAATTAGGTCACTGTGGGAGATTGGGCATAACTTTGTCTTGAAGAATCCAAATCAGGTCAGACCTGTGGCATTTAAAAGAATATTCAGAGGGCTACTACAGAGCCAAATTTTAGATATTGAAGATCCTAAATATTAGAGATAATTTAGCTTCAATATCGAGCTCCTCAAAAGCAAGAACAAGTTGTGTATTTTTTTTCGAATTGTATAAGTCTTGTGTGAAAAATAATTTTAAAGTGATTCCAAGGGAATATTGAAGCATATATATCAGTATTGGGTTCTAAAATTCCAACTAAAATAATTCAATACCCATTAAGCCTTCATAAGACTTTACTATAATTCGTGAAGAGGAAGAAGTGCAACATGACATATCAAAATTACCAGAGTAAGTGCACCAAATTTCGCTCTCACAAAGAGCAACAAAAAATGAAATGGAAGTTTTGAAGAAAGGCATGGAAGCTAAGATGGATAGTTTGCAGAAAGGCATGGATGGTTTGAAGAATGGGATGTAAGCTAAGGCGGATGACATGGAAGCTAAGATCGATGAAAAAATGTAATGTTCCCAAATAGCCATTGCTACTTGGAACATTATAATTGCTCCATTTTTTAAATAAGAAGTAAGAAACACATTAAAATCTATCCCAGTGTGAAAGGGGATTGAGTTAGGAGGATAAAATAAAGCCTCCTTAGTGTGAAGAGGAGAAAAATCAAGAAGCTAGCTATGGTTGACCAAGTCAACAACGCTGTCACAAGGGAGGGAAAGCCACTAGGGTAGCACAGTTTTAAAGGAGGAAACTTCTCAAAGAAGCTACATCACGAATGAGTGGGGCCTAGGATGAAGGAGCTCACTTGGGATAAAAAGGAAGGAATAGAAGCAAAAGGATTCATTCATTCATACTTCTTGTTTCAGTCCTATGACTGATTGCAAGCTTCAGCTGTTTAGCCGGAGTTGCAGCACTGTTTAGTGCAAGAGTTCTCATGCGGGAATTCTAGTTTCATCATTGTTGTAGCTAATTGGGAGATCTAAGGAGGAGGTGCTGAGTTCCATTCTCATCAAATATCTTGAGGAAAGCCATCTTATAACCTTGACAGTGCAGTCACTTCCAGTGAGTGCATTATTTCTGCAGTAGCTGGGGTTGAATCTATCTATTTGTGCTTATTTCGGAAGAGGAGGAGGTGATTTCCACTCCAGGAGTTCTACTGAGGACGGACTTGAGCCAATTCTTGCATTGTGTGTCCCTTTTTGAGCATATAAGATATTTCTCAATATAGATTTTTTGGGTACAACGTTATTTTCTGCAGTGTTGTATCTTGTGTTTCTATTTTGCCGGAAACCCTTGCCGGGGAGTCCCAATGTGTTTGTAAAAGAGGTAAATCCTCTAATTTCTGATCTTATAATGAATGAAAGCTCTAGATATGTGTTATTCCATATATTACTGTATTTTTCATAATAATAATAACGTTGTTGCTACCTCCGACATTTCTATTTTATGATGTACTAGGGTTGTGATGCTTTTTTGCACATTTGAGTTGGGGAGATCTGTTTAATGTAGCTAGAGTTATTTGTTTATGATGCCATTATATATTTAAGCTGAATACAACATATTTTAGAGGATCCAGGTCATGGAATGTGTTATTCTTGCACTTTCCTTATACAACGTCCTCATTGGACATATTGCCGAAATTCCTGAAAGGGAATATTACAGTGGTATCAGAGCTCTGCTCTTGGCTCAGGTTGTGGGGGGAGATTTATCTTCATCATGGATAAGGAAGAAATATCAAGGCTCATACTTCAAACCATACAGAACATTGGAAGGGATCTCAGGGAGATGAGGCAGGAAGAAGACTCTTTAGGGTTTTTCCATAAGGCAAGCACCATCACTGCAAATGGCATGGGACATTCAACTACATCAAAAAACTCCACCATGCCTTAATTTTTAACTGAAGGAGATAAGGAGGGTTATATAGGGGAATATTTTGAATAATTTGAGCTCCAGTATCAAAGGTTCAAGGAGCACCTGAGCTTTCAGGAGTTTTGTCGGATCAAGGATGGAAGGAGGAATGATCCTCATCAAAGGGAGGATAACTTGATGCAAGGATCAGCCCTATAGCGCAGTATGGTAGGGTTCTTCTTGCCCACATTTGATGGGACACCCAAGGGACTAGAAAAATCATGGGTAGAGAAGTTGGACACACACTTCCAGCTCCACAAGGTTTCTGAGACAGAAGCTATCAATATAGCTACATTACACCTGGAAGGGGAAGCTCAAGATTGGTGGTTTCATGGATTTACCACACTTGGGCATCATCATATCGCTTCCTACTCAGCTTTCACCAAGAAGCTAGTGGAGAGGTTTGATCCAAGGGATCCAGAAGCCCACTTTTCCAAGATAACCAAGCTCAAGCAGGAAGGAGATCTTGAGGATTATATTGCTGAGTACCTGCAACTTTCAGTGATGGTATCTAACCTCACTATGAGCAGGAAGGTATGCATGTTTTTGAATGGGATGGCTCAACCATTACAAGTTTTGTTCAAGTATACCAAACCAACTACACTCCTTGAAGTTGTGGAGAAATCTATAGATCTACAACACATCTTGCCCAGGGAAAGAACCTTTTAACAGCAGGAGACCCACTCAAGGCCAAGGGAGAAAATCCTTGCTCAAGAATTGGAGGAGAAATGTGTTTTATGGGAAGCACATCCTATCAAGACCTTCTCCAAGAAGGATGACAACACTATACAACCTATAAAATACTTTGTTCCAAAAGGAGGAGTTGTTGCAGCGTTAAGAGGGGTCCCAAAGTATCTAACCTTAAGAGTGAGAGGCACCATCATGGGGAAAAGAGTTTTTGTATTGATAGATAGTGGAGCCACTCATAAGTTTATTGATGCACAACTAGTACACAAGAGAGGGATTCCCATGGAGGAGTTTGAGGGATTTTTAGTTTTGGTCCGAGGAGCCATGACTCTGTAATGTGCCAAGTGTGTTCCAGCGTTGACCATTACTATGGGTACCTATACCTTGATAGACCACTTATTTGTGGTAGATATTCTAGACACTAATGTCATATTGGGATTCTAGTGGTTAGTCACTCTTGGGATAGTTACCACTGACTGGAGGACTTTGGAGATGGAATGGAATAGACTGGAGGATGGCCAGCAACAAAAGATCAAGGGTATGAACACATATCCCCCTCAGGTTGTTTTGGCACATAGGATGGAAGTAGATCTGCATAGAGGAGATGTTACATGGGTAGTGGAGATGCATATATCTGAGGTGAAGGGAAAGGACTCACTAATGCATTTAGATGTTCAATCTCTTTTGGACCAGTATTCTACATTATTTGGGGATATCCCACCAGGGAGACCTCCTGACTGAGGGTTTGAACACACCATTGAGTTGGAACAAGGGGTCAAAGCAGTGATCACCACTCTTTATAGACATCCCAAGGCCTATAGGGATGAGATTAAAAGAGCTATCCAAGAGCTGCTAGCACTAGGGCACATCTGGCCTAGTACTAGTCCTTTTGCTTCTTCGGTGGTTTTGGTGAAGAAGAAAGATGGCACATTGATGATGTGCATTGATTATAGGGCCTTGAACAAGAAGACTTTGAAGAACAGGTACCCTATACCCAGGATCGATGAACTCATGGATGAGCTGAGGGAATCTAAATATTTCTCCAAGATTGATTTGAGGTCCAAGTACCATCAAATCAAGGTGAGGGAGCAAGATATCCCCAAGATAGCGTTCAAGTGTCACTATGGGCATTTTGAGTTTCAGGTAATGCCCTTTGGATTGACTAATGCTCCAGCAACTTTCCAATCCTATATGAACCATATCTTTCGGAGTCACTTTCGAAAGGTTGTATTGGTCTTCATTGATGATATTCTGATCTACAACCGCACTTGGGAGGAGCACTTGTAGCATATTGAGACAGTCTTACATATCCTCAAGGAGCAAAGAATTCTATGTGTTAGCCCCCTATGAAATTCTTGTCAAGCAAGCTGGGGGCTGAATTGTTTTGGAGACCTTCAAGGAATGCATCTCCCTTGAAGACACATCATCCTTGAGGTCTCTATGTGCTTTGCCTAATACAAATCCTCTCTGCTATTACATTGCTCAAAAAGGGCCTATTATTCCCTCCTTCACCCCTGCGAAATACATCAATTCCCCTTCTTTTCCCTTTATCCGAATTCCCTTTCTTCCCCCCCAAGATTCCCCCTCTCTAGGCCTAAATCCCCCAAAATCCCCTTTAAATTTCCCCATCTCCCTTATTTCACTAGTTTCCCCCTCCATCTCCCCTACCGTTACCCTTTGATTGCCCCCAAAACGCATTAAAAATGAATTAAAATGATAAATTTTATGTTTTTGGGTCTTAGCCTTTCTTCTGATAGCCCCGCGTCGTGACCTAGGCGTTTCCCCTATGGGGTCTTTATTCTATCTGTATGGTCAAACCACGGAGCCCCCGTAGCTGACTCCTCGGGATGTGGGAAAACCCATTCAACGGTCGTTATTCATTACGGGGGGTCGTTCCAAAGCTCCCGTGCCCGTACACCTTGGCCCCCCGTAGTCCATTTCCGCCGTCCATTCACCCGACAGATCGACGGCGCGGAGCACGCCCGAAATGGTGGTCCCCATTCCACACGCTGTTTTCCTAAACCCGCCAATAAATTCCGCACCACCCATCTGCAACAGGTGGTTTTCCCCGGAGAGCCAGCAATTCCATTCATCTCCCGCCACGCGTCCTCTGTACGATTTTCAAAACCGCTTTTCTCGCTCGTTAACTCCATCCCCCGCGCATTAACTTCCTGCCCAGGACGCCCAGCGAAATCCGTGTCAGCCGTTAGATCTCGAAAGCTCCATCTGACGGCTCCTGATCACCAGAGATGCATGATATTTAATGAAATCACGCACGCGATAGCTCCTGTTCCGGCCCATCATCCGTCGCCCTCCACCGTTGATCTTAGCCCGATCGACGGTCCAGATCTATCCAGGCATTGTTGACCATTCCGCCATCACCTGGGTCGCCACGTCATCTGTCCACTTGGCTGTCCGTACGCCACGTCGCCCCACGTGCATATCCCGTACCATTCGACCATTCCAACACATATAACGTCCCGTTTTCGTGGTTTTTAATGTTTTTCATGCGTTTTTCATTCTGCATCGTCCGACAACCTTACTAGAGCGATTTTTCATCATTTCCGCTGCAATTTTTCCCCTCCATTCCATCTGCATGGCCATTTCCTCCATCCACATTGCATCCATTGCTCCGTCCATTGTTTTCTTCACACATTTGCTATGTTGCAGGGTTTCTAGAGGAAGAAAACTGCCGCTGTTCAGTGTACTATCTCAATGGCGAGCGGCGCAGACAAGATCAAATCCAATGAACTAGTACCATCATGGGAGAGTCAAGGAATGGGGCTGTCAGGACTTGCATTAAAGAAAAGCGGAGTTCAAACGCCGAAAATCCTGCCAGCGCCATTTAAAGCTCGAGCTAACTCGACAGAGGCAGTAATGAAGCAGCAAAGAATTTCAGTACAGAGCAGAGGGATCAGGGCACATCAACGAAGATCTTAAGCCCTAAACCAGAAATTTAAAGAGGCGAAGCATCATTTTACAGACCCCGAGGATCGATCAATGGATCCTGTGCACAAGTAAAAGGTACTATCAAGTTTACTTTTCAGCAGAATGTTTCTCTTTATCAAAGTATAGGGCGCCCATACAAATTTTATTATACATAACATCCCTGAAAGAATTTCTGCCCTAAATACAGCTAAAAAACAGTCAGACATTTATGAGATAGACCTTCCTAGCAGCGTATTTCATTTTTTGTTCAAATCACCTGGAGTACAACAAGCCAAAAGGTCAAGACCATATCCAAAGCAGATCATTATTTCACAAGGGAGGTGACAGAGATTAAATACATAGCGGATCAAACATAATGGGTTTCGGCCCTGCATTCATTGTTATGTTTAAATGATACATTTAATTTTCACCCACTCCTTCAGTCGATCTTAGGTTCATCCTTTGCTATAAAGCACAGAAGGAAACTTTGTAATGGTGGTTGAGGAGAAATTAGTGGAATGCAAGCATTGTTCCTCTTGAGACAAGTTCTCTGTGTAAAATTGTAAGATAGACTGAGGCTAGATGTATTCAGACTGAATGTTCAAGCTATGGGCTATGATGTACCTGATTGGTGTTGTTTTTAATATGACAAGCATGTTTCTTTGGATCTTGATCTAAAGCAGCTGGTGATGTTTCCTCTTTCTCTGTATTTGTGATTGACTTGCTCTCATTGCATGCTACATTTCATTTCATTTCTGCTGGTAGGTAACAGAAGTATAACATAGGATTCACCCTTGTTAGGTGCCCTATGTTTCCTGCTCTCCCTACCTCAATGTTTTCTGCTTATATGTGTATCTGAATGTTGATTTCAATTGATTTAACTAGTGTAGTGGATGATATTTCCTGCTCTCTGATGTATGAATTGATGAAGTCCATGTTTAGATGTTCTTGGTAGGATTTAGCTGGAAGGTTTGGGAACACTGGGGATTAGTGTTAGCCCTGTCCACTAGGATCTTTACATGACCAGCTAGCCTTTCTAAGATCCCTTGTAATTGCCTCTGATTTTGTCCAAGCAGGCCTGGAGTTAAATGACTTATGACCTGATCTATAGACAGAATTAGATGGTTCTCCTCCTTTCATTTTCAGTCCTTAATGTTCCATTCCACCCAGTATCTCTAAAGATCCAGATAATTTAGATGACTAGCCCAACTGAAAGCTTGCACATTGAACAACAAGTAAACCCTTTCTTGACTCCATTGCCCAATGGCCTTGATGTTCTCTGAGTTATCTACCTTTTCCTAGTTTACTCTATGCTCACCCTTGACTTATATTGGACTCTTCTTTCCTGATTCCCAACAACCAAACTCTTAATCAAACAAACAACCATGAGCCTATAACTAGCCTAAAATCATAACATCCAAGCTTCAAAGACATATACTTTGACTCATATAGAGAGATCCCTCTCTGGACCTAGGGGGGCTAGATCCTAAGGTCCCAAGCTGGTTCTATTTTGTCTCATCTTTTGGTCTCTATCAACGTGGCCAAAACATGGGAACCCCAACACTATGCCAAGCTCTCCAAATGTGAATTGGGCCTCACAGAGATGTTGTATTTGAGGCATATCATAGGAGTGGATGGAGTGAGGGTACATGAGGAGAATATTCAAGCTATCAAAGATTGGCCTGAACCGAGGAATGTTACAGAACTCAGAGGGTTTGTGGGCATATGCACTTATTACCAGAAGTTTCTGAAAGGGTTTTCGAAATTAGCAGCACCACTTACAGATTTGAATAAGAAGCGGGCTTTCCATTGGACACCTACAATGCAGTTTTCTTTTGATAATCTCAAAGAGGTAATGAGTAGTTGTCCTATTTTGGTTTTACCTGACTTTTATCAACCTTTTGTGCTAGAATTTGATGCATCAGGTGAAGGTATTGGGGCGGTCTTGATGCAAGGAGGGCATCCTATAGCCTTTGAGAGTAGAAAGCTGCTCCCTCATGAGAGGCTATACCCCATCTATGATAAAGAAATGTTGGCTATCATGCATGCATTAGCCAAATTTTGGCAATATTTGGTGGGGAATAAGTTCAAGGTGAATACTGATCACAACAGCCTTAGATTCTTTCTTGAACAAAGGCAGCTTCAGGAAAGACAATAGAAGTGGGTGAGAAAAATCTAGGCCTATGACTTTGACATATAATATGTCAAGGGGAGGAGAAATATAGTAGCCGATGCACTTTCTAGGAGGCTTATAGCGTTGTCCTTGAGGGGCATGGATGCAGATTGGAAGACTCAACTTTTAGTTGAGTACTCCACAGATGAATTTGCATGTGGGATACTTGATGGTGTGGTATTGGATGAGAGATTTATAGTGATGGATGAGGTTATCTATTACAAGTATCGGATCTACTTGGCTAATAATTCTAAGCTCAATGAGAAGATCTTATTGGCCTCACATGATTCACCACTTTCCGGGCATCAAGGTTTCACAAAAACTTATAGATCTATCAGGGAGAGATTCTCATGGAAGGGTCTTAAGGAGGATGTTCTTCGGCATGTCAAGGAATGCACCACTCACCAACAGAATAAGGGAGAGCACACTTATCCTGCTGGATTATTACAGCCCCTACCTATTCTGGATGGGAAGTGGGAAAGTATCTCTATGGAATTCATCACCGACTTACCGACAATGCAGCGTAAGGACTGTATCTTTGTTGTTGTTGATATAATAACAAAGTACTCTCATTTATTTTCCATTTCTACACATTATACTGCTTCACAGGTAGCTGAGCTCTTCTTCAGAAATGTATTTAGACTCCATGGTCTCCCTAGGACCATAGTGAGTGATCAGGACAACCACTTCATGGGTGGCTTTTGGCAAGAACTTTTCTGATTATTGGGACTGATTTGACCCCCACCACTAGCTATCACCCCCAAATTTATGGGCAGACTGAGATAGTGAACAAGTGGCTAGAAGGCTACTTGAGGAACTATGTGGCAGGGCAACAGAAAGCTTGGTTGCGTTGGCTCCACTTGGGGGAGTATTTTTACAACACTACTCACCACATCTCTACTAGCATGACTCCATTCCAGGCCTTGTATAGATATGAGGCACTTTCATTTGCTGATGTTATGTTTGGGGCAAGTAAAGCTCCAAGGGCAAGGGATTGGATTCAAGAGAACTAGGACATACTCAGGGCGCTCAAAGATAACATTGCTACTGCTCAGAACTAGCAGAAGATGTATGCAGACCGTGGTCAGATAGAGAGATAGTTTGAGGTGGGAGATCTTGTCTACCTATGCCTTTAGCCTTACAAACAGTCCACACTGAAGGCAAAGGGAGCTGAAAAGCTCAAACCATGATTCTATGGGCCATACAAGGTGAACAGATGTATTGGCAAGGTAGCATATGAGCTGGAGCTTCCTAAGGGGAGCAAGATCCACAATATCTTCCATGTATCTTGCCTCAAGAATTCCATTGGGAGGAATGTAGTTGTCAACATGGAACTTCCTCCTATTGATGATGAGGGTCATTTTATCTTGCAACCAGAAGAAATCTTAGACACAAGGGAGAGGCAGTTGAGAAACGGGGTCATCAAAAAATATTTGATTCGATGGACGAATCTACAAGATTAGGATTCCACTTGGGAGGGAGAGAAAATCTTGCATCATCCTTCTTTACTGTTGCTTGTGGGCAAGAAACTTTTGAGTGGGGAGGACTGTAATGTTCCCAAATAGCCATTGCTACTTGGAACATTATAATTGCTCTATTTTTGAAATAAGAAGTAAGAAACACAATAAAATATATCCGAGTGTGAAAGGGGATTGAGGTAGGAGGATAAAATAAAGCCTCTTCAGTGTGAAGAGGAGCAAAAGCAAGAAGCTAGCTATGGTTGACCAAGTCAACAGCTCTATCACAAGGGAGGGAAAGACACTAGGGAAATGCAGTTTTGAAGGAGGAAACTGAAGCTACATCACCAATGAGTGGGGCTCGAGATGGAGGAGCTCAATTGGGATAAAAAGGAAGGAATAGAAGCAAAATGATTCATTCATTCATACTTTTTATTTCAGTCCTATGACTAATTGCAAGCTTCAACTTTTTAGCCAGAGTTGCAGCACTGTTTAGTGCAAGAGTTCTCATGTGGGAATTCTAGTTTCATCATTGTTGAGGCTGATTGGGAGATCTAAGGAGGAGGTCTTGAGTTCCATTCACATTAAATATCTTGAGGAAATCCATCCTCTAACCTTGACAGCGTAGTCACTTCCAGTGAGTGTGTTATTTCTACAGTAGCTGCAGTATCTGGGGTTGAATCTATCTATTTGTGCTTATTTCGAAAGAGGAGGAGGTGATTTCCACTCTAGGAGTTCTATTGAGGAATGCCTTGAGCCAATTATTGTATTGTGTGTCAATTTTTGAGCATATCAGATATTTATCAATACAGATTTTTTGGGTACAACGTTATTTTCTACAGTGCTGTATCTTGTGTTGTTATTTTGCCGGAAACCCTTGCTGGGGAGTCCCAATGTGTTTGTAAAAGAGGGAAATCCTCTCATTTGTAATATTATAATGAATAAAAGCTCTAGATATGTGTTATTCCATCTATTAATATAGTTTTCATAATAAGAATAACGCTTTTGCTGCCTTCGGCATTTCTATTTTATGATGTACTGGGGTTGTGATGCTTTTTTGCACATTTGAGTTGGGGAGATATGTTTAATGTAGATAGAGTTATTTTTTTCTAATTCCATTCTATATTTAAGCTACATACAGAATATTTTAGAGGATCCATGCCCTGGACTGCGTTAGTATTGCACTGGTTTCCTTATACAGCGTCCTCATTGGAGATATTGCTGAAATTCCTGAAAAGGAATATAAAAAAAAATGAAAGAAAACATGGAAGACACGAAGAATGATCTAAAAGTAGATATGGAAGGTTTGATGAAAAGGTTAATACAATAAAATATTCCTAATGAAAAAATTATAGTAGAGGAAACTCATGATGGGAAAAAAATAAATGTTAATCATGATTTCATAAACTCTAATGTTGGATTGAGGAACTAACATATTCCAAAGATGTATATGAGGAATTTTTATGGCAAGGATCCCATAACATGGATACTACATATGGAGAAATATTTTGATCTCAATAATGTGCAAAACACACAAAAGGTACACATTTGAACTTTACATTTAGAACAAAATACATTTGTATGGTATTGATGGCTTTTCTCTCGTAATTTTTTTTTCACTTGGTCAATTTTTATGGAGGAAATGATAGCACATTATGAGGATACAAAGAGAAAGAACTTATTTAGCCAATTGATAAATATTAAACAAAGGGGTTCAGTGGTGGAGCACATTGAGGACTTCCAAAAATTGCATATAAGGGTAACTGATATTCTGAAGGAACACAAGATTGATGTCTTCATAGCGAATTTAAAGGATGACATCCAACACGAAGTTCAATTTTGAGAACCTGATTCATTGGAGAAGGCATTTAGGTTGGCAAGAAAAATTGAATGTAAAATTATGGCAACAAGGAAGCCTACCATTCACATCTATAAATATGGAAGTGTTACTACTCCTAGACTTCCACAACCTATAAGGTTGAAACCACAAAAATTGGAAGAAAAAAGAGCAAAAGGGCTTTGCTAAAATTGTGATAGAAAATACACTACATGTCATAAGTGTGCTGAGAAGAATTTATTTTACATAGATTGTGAAGAGGAGGAAGAAAATGAACAAGAAACTTCCAAAGAAGAGGATATACACTAGGAACTAACCCTAGAATAAGAAGAAATGAGTCTGACCATATCGTGTAATGCATTGGCAGGAATTATCACTCCTCAAACTCTCAATATAGAAGGACATACCAAGAAGAAAAAGGTAATAGTGTTGATTGATTCGGGTAGTACCCATACTTTTATTCATTGTAAGGTAGCCAAGAAATTGAACTGTTTCCTATACCCAACACCAAAATTTCAAGTGATGGTTGCAAATGGAGGAACTATAAATTTCTTTGGAAAATTCTGTAATATTAAGCTAACCATGGGGGAATATGTATTGAATAGTCCAATGCTTTCCATTCCAATGGGAGGTGCTAATGTTGTACTAGGAGTACAATGGTTACAATCTTTGGGGACAGTAGATTTTAATTTTCAAGAATTTTTCTTGAATTTTTTTTTGGAAGCAAAGGAAATTGAATTACGAGGTATCGCAGGGAAGCCAGGAAAGATAATAAGCTCTAAATTCATGATAAATATTCCGAAGGAATAAAAACGAGGTGTAATTGCACAATTATGCTCACTAGAAGTTCCAACAACAAAATCATCTGTTTCTCTAGATCTCCAAAAAATCTTGGAAAATCGTTCCAAGGTGTTTGAAACTCCTAAAGGAATCCCACCTATTCGTGATCATGATCATGCTATTCACTTGATTCCAGGAAGTGCTCCTCCAAACATCAGGCCTTACAGATATCCTTATGTCCAAAAGAGCGAAATTGAATGTATGATTGCAGAAACGTTAGAGGCTGGTATAATTCAACCTAGTCAAAGTTCTTTCTATGCTCCAGTAGTAATGTTGCACAAGAAGGATGGATCATGGTGCATGTGTCCAATTATATGGAGCTCAACAAGCTCACTATTAAAGATAAATTTCCCATTCTTGTGATTGATGAATTATTGGATGCATTACATGGAGCAATTTATTTTACCAAGTTGGATCTCTGTTCCAGATATCATCAAATTATAATGAAGACTAAATATATTCAAAAAACATCATTTCGAACTCATGAGGGTCATTATGAATTTTTGGTCATGCCTTTTGGCATTACTAATGCACCTTCTACATTTCAAGGGTTGATGAATTCCTTTTTCAAACCCTTCCTTAGAAAATTTGTGCTAGTATTTCTTGATGACATACTAATCTATAGCATTTCTTGGAAGCATCATGTTCAGTATGTTGATAGGGTGCTAAAGCTATTGTAGGAGAGACAAATATATGAAAAAACATCCAAATTTTCCTTTGGAGTACAAGAGGTGGAATATCTGGGTCATATTGTATCTCATGAGGGTGCTAAGGTAGACCCTAACAAAATTAAATCCATTAAGGAATGGAAAGTCTGCACAACCATAAAGTAGTTGCGAGGATTTCTCAGGTTAATAGGGTATTATCGCAGGTTTGTTAAGAATTATGGGAGAATAGTAACACCTCTAACAACATTATTGAAGAAAGATGCATTTTCATGGACTCCTGAAGCAACTAAGGCCTTTGAACATCTTAAAGAGGCAATGTGCCTAACACCAGTCTTAGCTACGCCAGACTTCACAAAAACTTTTATTGTGGAATGTGATGCCTCAGGAAATGGAATTGGTGTTGTTTTAATGCAAGAAGGAAGACCCATTTATTTTGAAAGCCATCCAATCAAAGGAACGTATTTGCAGAAAGCTATTTATGAGAAGGAAATGTTGGAAATACTACATGCGCTAAAGAAATGGTGACCTTACCTAATGGGAAGACACTTCAAGGTAAAAATGGATCATGATAGTCTTAAATAATTTTTGGACAAAATACTATCTTCAAAAGAGCAACAAAAATGGGTCACAAAGATGTTGGGTTATGGCTTTGAAATCGTTAACAAAAAGGGAAGCTAAATTTTTTTGCAGATGCACTCTCAAGAATGGATGAAGAGGTGGAAGCATTGCTTTGTGCCATTTCTATTATCCAACCAGATTGGATAACCGAAGCAAGGGATCAATGGAAAAAGGATGAAAAAGTGTGGACACTCTTTCAAAAGTTGCAGCAAGATCCTAGTATATTTGATACATTTAGTTGGAAAAAATATTCCTTATGCTACAAAGATCGCTTATATATTTGCAGGAATTCGCAACTAAAACAAAATATTCTTTTGGAATTGCATGCTTCTCCTTTAGGAGGACACTCAGGATTTTTAAAAACTTACCACATGGTGAATAAAGTATTCTTTTGGGATGGCCTTAAATTTGATATTCAAAAGTTTATGGCAGGATGTTTGGTTTGGCAGGAAAATAATGTTGAGACAATTAAGACCCCAGGTATTCTACAAACTTTATCCATTCCAAATCAACATTGGGAGGATATTTCAATGGATTTTATCATAGGTTTACCTAAGTCCGAAGGAGAGAGTGTCATCATGGTGGTAGTTGATAGACTTACCAAGTATGCAAACTTTTGTGTATTATCTCATCCATTTAAGGTAAGTACAGCTGCTACTGCATTTATGGAAACAATTCAAAAGCTACATGGAAACCCAAAGATTATTGCAAGTGATAGAGATCCCATTTTTACTAGAAATTTTTGGACGAAAATATTTTCTTGTTTGGGTACTCAACTAGCTCATAGCTCATCTTAGCATCCTCAATCTAATGGTCAAACTGAGATAGTGAATAAATGTATGGAAGGATATATTTGTTGTTTTGTATCTGATAAGCAAACTCAATGGGTCAAGTGGTTACCTCTCGTTGAATGGTGGTATAACACTTCCTTCCATACTATAGAAAAAATGACCCCACTTATGGCACTTTATGGATATCATCCACCATCCATCACATCTTCTTTAAGATAAAATTCTATGGTTCAAGCAGTGGAAGATCACATCGAACATCAACAAGAAGTTCTCCAACTGTTAAAGGATAACCCAAATTTGGCACATAATAGAATGAAACAACAGGTAGATCAACATCATAGCGATAGAAGTTTTGATATAGGAGACTAGGTATTTTTACGGCTACAACCATACAAACAAATGTCCCTCAAGCAAGCTAAGAAGGATAATAAATATTTTCCAAAGTACTATGGTCCTTACAAGGTGTTGCAAAATATTGGTACTATGGCATACAAATTGGAGCTTCCTACTTCTTTGCGAGTGCATCTAGTTTTCCATGTTTCATGCTTAAAGAAGGTTATAGGGGACAAAATTCCAGTTCAAACAATATTGCGAGAACTTGATGAGGAAGAAAAAATCATATTGGAAGCTGAAGCAGTCACTGAAACAAGAACTCGACAACTACAAAATCAATCAATTTCAGAGTATCTCATCAAATGGAAGAACTTACCCATTGAAGATTCTACATGGGAGGATGAGAATTTTATATAGAAACATCCAGAGCTACTCAAGCGTTGAGGACAACACTTTTTTGAAGGAGAGGGGCATGTTAGGTCCCCATATTACTAGTATAGTCCCTTATTGTTGTTAGTGTAATCCTCTTATTGTTATTGTTGTACCCCTGTAACCCCAATATTGTTATTATTGTGCCCATACATTATTATTGTTAGGTTGGCTAGGATTTTATTGTGACCCCATGGACACCTATATATAGAAGGAGGTTTTGGTCATTTGTATCATCCAATAATTGTTCATTTATGTAATGTATTGGAGGTTTCTCCCTCAAAGTCACTGATTTCTAAGGTGTTGATCTCTATTTTCTTCTATTTTTGGAGCTGGTTTCATAACACTGACAAAAGGTACCAACTAATCCTCAAAAGCCTTTTTATAGAAGAGGCCTCTATTTTCTTCATTTTCCATTATTTTCCTTTAGTTTCCTCCTCACATGCAACCTATGACCTTTCATCTCCCTTTTCTCCTAATTTCCATTTTGCCTTTCCAAAGCCTTTTCCTTTGCTAATTTCCTTATCCATAATAAAGAAAATTAACACCATCTAGGATGTTTTGCCCAACATTCAACTTGGAATACATGTCTCATCAACTGTAATTATTATTTTTAACTTTATTACATGAAATTTTCACTAGGGTTATTGCAATTTCACTTAAAATCATAAAAGATGCTTGTTCTGGAGATTGGTTTAAGAAACATATGTTTATGTTTTATGGGTTTATGTTTTTTAATCAATTTCTCCATATAAAAGAGATGAGATGTGTTTATGTTTTTTAAAATATTTTTAAAATATTAATACTTATGGCATAGTTTTAATTTTGAAAGAAAACTCAAAGGTTTATAAATACTAATTTTTATCTAGCGTAAAATGGGTAGATAAGAAATATCAAGCACATAATTGAAGATATGGTAAGAATGTATGTCGTGGTTGAGCCCTCCAAGTGGGAAGACTATCTTTATTTGGTTGAGCTTACTTGCAACAATATCCATTTGAAGCCTTATATGGTAGACAATGCAAAAATCTAGTGAGTTGAGATAACACAATAGACAAAGACATTATTGCGCTAGAATTGTTAGGCTAAATGGAATAATAGATGATAAAAATAAGACAAAATTTAAAGTATAAAAAAGGAAAGTATAAAACCTATGAAGATAAAGGAATACTAAGATAGATATTTAAAATAGGTAAACATGTATTTTGAAAGTAAAAGTTAAGATGATCTCACTAATATTCGTGATTTTCCCAAAGTAGGTAGCAAGATATTTTGGTCCATTCAAAATCCTAGAGAGGATATGCCTTTTTGCATATATACTTGAATTACCTACATCTCTTATAATTCATAATGTGTTTCATGTGGTTTTATTGAAGATGCATGTGCATGATCCTCACCATGTGGTTGATTGGAATATGATTTGGGTAGAGCACATTTAGCAATTTGTGAATTCTAATATTTTAAGGGTAGATTCAAAAAGTTAACCACAAAACCACTTTGGGTTGAGAGATGGGTCTCCTCCAATCGAAGGAGGATACCTCACTCGACAAACTCAAAGGTAAGAGGCTTTGAAGTACACATTTTTTAAACAGAGACCATATCTGAAGAGTTATTTACAATATTTTGTTGAGGATTGATAAAAGTTCTTATATATGGTGTAAATGTAGGTGATCAAAGTTTTTCCAATAATTTCTATGCATAGAACCCAGTCATCCTAAAGGTATGTTCTTGATACAAATTTGGAAAAGTAAAAATTCATGTAGTATAGTGGGAGAAAATTAACAAAATACTTTGCAACAACATTAGAACAAAATCAGAGAATGATTTGACATGCACTCATGAAACGATGCTTAAAGGAAACATATAATAAATAAGGAGGTAAAATGCTCCATTTGCAACTGAAATACTAGAATACAGTAAAACTAGAGAAAACTTATTTGAATTTAAGAATTACGTAATTTTTATTCAAAATTTTAAGCAAACTTAACGTAGGAGAAACAAAAGAAGAACACATATCCAAAACACCATACCACAATATCCTCTACACATATTACTGGGAAAATTTGTGCATTTAAAGCATTTCTTTCATTAAACTGGAATAAAAAAACAATACACCAGAGTCTACCTGTTGATATCAATACTATCCAACAACCCTTTCCTTCAGTTTTCCATATTATATAGACATACATAACAGATCAAAACTGGTTGGATTCAATGTATCCTTAATCCATGAAGTAGACCAATCAAGGAAAAAAGAAGCAACTTAGTGTTATTTACAATACTTTTTACTAAAAGATAAAAGAAAAAAAACTAATGATCATTATCACTATCTTTAAAAACAAAATATATTGAAAAATATCCAAAGCTTCAAACCATATCCATCACATTGCAAAAAAAAAGAGTGAAAAGGATGACAGTGAATTGGGACTGCGACACATTAACGGGGAAACATCTCAAAAGAAATCTGGCAAGTCATGTTTCTCTCTATAATTGGCACTTGGCTACTGACTAATAATATGAAATGGTTCCCAATTCCACTACACATCATCCATTGAATCTTTGACAAGTGTAATTTCTTTAACAATTTGTAGAAACCTGTAGACAGGGTTGCATAAGCGTTGCACAACAATTGTGTAGCGAATAAATAGTTCAAATTCCACTAGTTCCTCTTTTACATCGTCAATATTCATCAAACCAGAAACACAAAATTGAAAGCTATTGAACATATGTGGGACTAGCTCATTCTATTGACAAAAATGCTGATTGAAACTGGATAACAAAAAGGTACCCTTGCTATGCAACATAGACAAGAAATATTGAAATCATAGAAAAAATTGCAAAAACTTCAAACAAAATATTGGTACCTCATTTAATTTTGATGGATGCTCAACTGGTGGAGGTTTGAACCTTACAATCTTCAGGTAAATTATCCTTATGTTCAGTAGGCACTATCTGAGGAGGATGCGTTTTAGGATGAGCTTTAGATATTTGTCTAGGTATATCTCCAGGTGAAGGTACTTCATCTTCCTCTATGTGCTTCCTCACTAATATCCATGCCTTGGCTAATATTTGATTCATATACCTCAGCCTTATCTTTAGCACCAAGTTTTTCACATAAAGGTTCTTGTATTGCATTATTGCAGGAAGTGTCCATTTGACAAATTGTTTACATCTATCCATGGATTTGGAGGCTCCACAGAATTCTATGTCATAATATTCAAACAACTATTGAACAAATTTCTCATGATCTTCATGATGTTGCATTATTCTCATCACCTGCATCTAGAACTCTTCCAACTCTTCTAAGTATCTTTGGTATTCCTTCTATTGGTCAAAAGATAACCTATTTGGTGATTGAGACACTTCCTTCATTTTTTGTACCCATCCCTGTTTATACTTTGTTTGTCTTGTATCAGGTGTGATAGAATTTATATTAAGCTTCTTGGGCCATTCTTCAGTTGAAACCTGTTGCCATTTATCTTTTTCAGTAGGCCTAGAGGGTGTCTTCAAAATTACCTTTTGTTGAGCAGTTTGTTGAGTTGTTTCTCTCAACTCTCTATTTTTTTTTTCAAAAATTTTATCTTCATTTTGTACTTAGTAAGAGCCTCTTTCATTTTTTCCATCTTGGGGTCTTCTTATTAAAACTGGAAAATGTATTCTTCAAGCTGCACTGGGTCAATTTTCTCCACTTCTTTCTCTTGTTTGTCTTATGGAATCTCAATAATTTCTTGAGGAACTGATTCCCCCATGTCCTTCTTGAATCTCAACCCAGTTCTAGGCCTTATCATAAAATGTTCATCTTTAACTATCTCCTCTACCACCACTTGAATCTTGGTAGTCTAAGGTGGTGCCACCTAAACCTTTGGATCCTATGCTTCCCCTTTACTCTCTACCATTTGTTTCTTACTAGTTGCTTGCCAGGTTTTTTTTCAACTGTATTAACTTCTTTCACTGCTTTAGTGACCTTTTCTTGATGTATCTCATGTGCCTCTTAATTCTCTTCACATGTTTTCACTAATGAGGCTTCTGCTTTGGGTGATAAACCAAGACTAGCTAGAAAATCAGACCAATGAATTTTCTTTTTGTCCACTGTAAACTTAACTAGGATTTAATGAGGGAGAAATGAAATAAACTGGACATGTGGTTGTACCTTTGAATTTGAACTATTGCTGCCATTCGTTCTAGACTCTTGAGTAAGAAGAAAGCTAAATTTATGGGATTTTTATCTGTGAAATGTAACATAAGACTCAAATGATATTGGTAAGCCCTTCTAAATATACCTTCACATGTAAAATACCTTTGTATTATCTTTAACAACTCACTATAATTGTATTGAAGGTATACTATAGGGAAGGTTGCGAAAAATTCATTTCTAAACTTAGGTTTAGAAAATTCCTTCAGGCTGAGACATCCAATTCATCACCTTTGAACCACTTCTCGCTTGCTATAGGGAGGCATGTGGCATATGCAATACGATTTTATTTGACAAAATTATCTAAATCCCCCAATATAACCTCGCCACCTTTAAAATTCAAGGCAAAAAGACTCGAAAGTTGTGTATGATAGCCTATTTTTTTAACCCTTTGGAAAAATGGAATGCATCCATCATTCTCTGATAGTTGGGGAATAGTTCACCATGGCTAAGGTATTGGGCTCAGTGCGCATGACATCCCCTCCCTTTCTGCTCGTGGTAGGAGAAATTTAACCCTCATATGAAATGAAATCAAGATGTGTGGTAAATGGATATCTTAGGGATTCACTACGCAACCATTGTGTAGCGTCCTCCGTAGCATCCTGCATAGCAATGTCGCAACACGACCTCTTCTTCCTCTGTAATATGCTTTCCATGCTATGATATGCCTTCAAAAATCATGCACAACGAGCTAAAGAAAGAAAAAAAAAATGAAAACTCATTGAAATGGTGGTCCCGTCGTGAAATTTTAATTTGATCCATAAACATTTAATGGTATGAAAAACATTATGTTTGGCCAACACTCTACTTGATGAATAATCATGTGGAAGCATGGGAACATAGGCATTTTTGGGGTAGTGGATATGCATATGATGAAGTGGGCTAATGTATGGGTATATGGGTGTTATGTGCTCATCATGTGAAATTATAATCTATGAAGGGGAATTAGGACTAAGGCAGAATATGGGAAATCTGTAATATCTCATAATGGGCTGTTCAAAAATACATGCTAAAATAACGCATTTTTCAGAAATATGTGCAATGAAATTTAAGTGTAGCTCATGTATCCCTTAGATATGATATTATAGCAACTAAATCTAAAAGGAATTCAGAAAAAAATCACTATTGCATAGTTAAACAGGCCTCCCATGCCATAAATAGCTGAAAAATCATGAAAAATAAAGACTGCAACCATGTATGAAAGCTGGAATACCACGAAAACATTATTTTATTACATTTGAAATAGCAGTAGGTTGTACATCAGATCTAGATCAAGTATGTGGGCAAAATTTATATCTACAGCAGATCCATGCACTATACAAGATCTTTTGTCAATCCCCCTTGGGCTTTTCAGAAATACACCATGTTCAAAGGAATTGATTTAAGATCATAGACGAGGAAATATTCAGATTTTGAAGGGATCTGATTCAAAATAAGCAAAAAATCAACTCTCCAAATGGTGCACTGAATCACCCTGCAACAACTCCTTCATAAATAAGCAGATATGGATTCTCTCCACGCTGTAGGGTATAAAATAGTGTTGGATTACAATGAATATATGGAAATATAGCTCACAACCTTCAATATTTTCCTCCCAATCGATTATAAGACTTCTCCACTGAAAATAAGTGGCGTAGATATGAAGATCTAGCCTCCCCTTGTTGCAACTTTCTGAAACAGTCAAAACCTCAACATGATCTGCGCTATTAAAGGAAGATTAAGGTTGGCCTCAAGCTAGATAATGGAAAATATAGTGCAAGGCTCCTCCAAGAGCTACTCAATGGAGGAGAAGGAATTCCTAAACAGGAAGACCTTGTGCTAAACAACACTCTATCTCTGCTAAATAACCAGAGAAAGAAATATGTCTAAACAGATCATAAAATCATAAAATCATAATCATAAGCTAACCCCATATGGCTTCCATCCTCCTCCTTATATATAATGTGAGCCTTCTCACCTTTGATCCCACTTATTAGGGTTTCCATCTTCATGCAATGAATCTCCCTCCAAAATTACGCTGTCTCCATTAGATTAAATCATCTTTTTACAGTGCTATTTGATTTAGTCAATCTTGACTAGATCAACCTTGACTAGATCTCCATGTAAAGTATTCTTCCACACTTGATGTGGCTTTATTCTATCTATCTAAATAGATCTATATTCCCACTGAGTTATCTTCATTAATGTTCCATATCCCCCATCTTAGCTTAGTTGACTTGGTCAAACTTGACTTTGTCCACATGCATTAAGTCTTGTTCACACATGAAGGTGTTTTTATCTAGTTGTGAATATGATCCTTTCCCCACTAAGAGAGTTTGTATTGCTTCTTAGAAACATTTATGGGTCTCCTTACCCATTTATTCATCTAGCTATGTGTTTGGAGAAAAATTAATATTCCTATTAGCTGCATTCTAATGTAGGAATATTACAGTCCTCTCCTGCCAATTGTTGCTTGTCGTCAAGAAACTACAAGGATAGAACTAAAGAGCCTCCCATATTCCTGTTGTAGCATCCCCAAGTGATAATTTCCGCCAAATAAAAATATGCTTTATCAACAATGTGTCCTCAGCTTGTTCCTCCCATGTGTAAAAGTATGCCTTTGATGAAAATTCCAAATGGATTTCAACATGAAAAGGGACATACATGGAAACAACAATATGTGGTATAGAGGCCTTCTTGAGGCATGGAATAAGAAATATATTTGGAATCATCATCCCCATGTGTAGCCTCCATCCCCAAGCTATCATCCACAAAAAGTGAGTCACACTCCAACATGGAAACTCATGAAACATTTCCTCCACCTTAAGCTCTTGCAAAGAAGGTGGGTTGCATGGCTGAATTTATGGGACTATAATGTCCATCCCATGCTACTTCTCTCTCCACTTATGATATGTATGGGGCTTCTGCTGATCTTGAGCTGAAAAATCATGGTATCCAAGAATGACCCAAGTCACCCCACCAACAAAATATCCGTGAGGCGCCCCTCCCAAAAACTCAAGCTCTCCAAATGGTTCCTCCCACATGAAGACAAGAGGTGTAGTATGGAAATCATGGTTTTCCCATTATTTCTCTTGAACACATGAAATATATGAAGTATGGATAATAATTCTCCCAATGGGCACCTCCAACTCTTGTGCCACTCTCCCAAAAAAACTTCCCATAAACATAAGAACATCATCAATATATGGAAGCATAAACAAATGAAATAAAGATGCCATATGACAACCAAGAGGTGGATCATACTTCCATACATGGAACCCATACAATGCATCCCTTGCCTGCCTCAAAACAAAGTGTAACAAGTGTCTTTCCAGCCACTTTCTTGCAGCCACAAACATCCTACAAGATGGAATCATTAAAGTACAACTTGATGCTAATGGTGCACACCAAAATTCATGTGGCATCCTCCACAAACCACAAATAGAATGGCCAACATCTATGCTGCAAATGGCCTCAAGTACATCATAATAAAAAATAAAAGAAGGAAAGACCCTCCTTGGTACAATATGTTGCTCATAAAAAATAAAAGAGTACAAATCATAAAGCATAAATATGCATTCTCCATCATGTACTTTGGTCATTGAGCTGAAATGGCTCAATTGAAAGCTCTCCCTCACTCCAAATGAGTAGGGAAGTGGTTGTGCCAACCTCTCCATCATCTTCCAAGCTATGCATCTCTCCATATGCTGATATACATCCTATTGGATTCCCTCCCAAGTGAACTCCTCCAGTAAGGAATGATATACATCAAGGTGCATGGAAAGGAAGCCCACAAGTTCTGCATGTAGATCTCTCTTCTTACACTTGAAAATCCAAGTCAAGAAGATCATATCATGGTAATAGATGTCTCCATCCACTACTCCATCACTCTCATCTCCTACATTCTCATCAAGTGCATCATATATGAAGTGATCCTGGGAACACTCCATCAAACAACCCAAGCTCCCAAGTGACAGCGCTGTTGGCCTTTGTAATAAGGCTCCTGTCATGTCATAGCTCCATCCTTTGACATTCCACATGTCAAATTCATCGTCAAACATAATTCTTCTATATGTGAGAGATCCATTCCAAGGTGGAAGCACCTCCTCATCTTCCAAAGTTAAAGAGTAGCCCCCTTACACCATGATAGTGCCATCTCCTACTCTTGCAACATCATGCAAAGTATGGGATAAGATCAGCCCATACTCTCTCAATAACAACCAAAGAAATAATAGCTCTAGTTTCCTCCCCATACCATCCTCATATAAATCATGGGGCATCAATATGAGAGTTGATATGAAAGAGATCATATCATTCCAATAAACCCAGACTCATATCCTCCATATGAAGTAAGTGCCATGCCAAGTTCCATCCATCCACATACCCTTTGAAATAAAATGTGTCATAGGATGAAAAAACTCTTTCAAGAGTAACCAACATAGCCTTGCATCCTGATGTCCAGTAGCATAGATCTTCAAGTGGTTTCTCAACCTATTGCTCATCAACATCACCTATCCAACCCATGGTGAGTGTCTATCAGCATGTCTATAAGTGGCATTCCTCCAATGTAGAATACCATCCTCCCAAATCATATTATTGTCTTTGTACTTCATGGGGTATTGAAATGCATCCTCCTCAATGAACAAGTTTATCCCATAAGGATCCAAGTAGGTGGTACGGAAAAACCTCCCATCATGATGTGTACGACTCATCAAGAAGTATGCAACACAAACATGAGAGATGTTATCCATCCTAAGATGTCCTCCATCATCTATCTATTCCCCCTTTGTTATAAATATGGGAAGGTCATTGGAATAGTCCAATAATGATTGGGCCCCCAACTCATCACTGCTGCTAAATGATAGCACTGTTGATCTCCATGATGGTGCAACTGCTACCTCAAAATCAGATCCAATGCTGAACACATATTTTTGCAATGTATTTTTCAAGACAGTACTCATCCCATCCTCCAAGAAACTACATTATAACCTCAAGGGTTGTGTGCATCTCATCAATGATGCATTAGGATGACTGTTTGCCTCCTCCTTGAATGAATCAAGGCTACTCAGTGCAGTGAAAGTTTGCTACTCCAAATCAGCAATATATTTTGACCCTTGGTCATGCAATGGTATACTCCCATCATTATCCACATGATGCATTGAAATAATAGGAAATGGAAACATGTGCATACCTTGGTAAAACTTGGGAACATCTTGTAAATGTTACCTCATCATTATCCACATGATGCATTGAAATAATAGGAAATGGAAACATGTGCATACCTTGGTAAAACTTGGGAACATCTTGTAATGCTACAAGGCTTCCTCCTTCCGGTGTGATGGCCTCTCCAACTACTGATGATGATGGCTGCTCTTTTATGGCTTCATCAACGCTGGTAAAAGTCTCTTCTTCTTCATGCATCTCCAGAATGGTGCATGGGACTTTGGACATTAAGAGATCAAGATCATCTTGAAAAGGTGCAAGTGTCCTTCCTCTTGAAGAAATTTCTCCTGCAGTAAGTGGTAGTGAAGGCTTCTCCTTCTTATTATCAAACTTCTTGATCAAAATTTGAGTAAAATATGCACATGTGGTCACTTTTGCATGACTCAAATGGTTGAACCACCAATTGTGTGCTTCACCTTGAAGGTGAAGTGCTGCAATCTCAACAACTTCTATCTCTACTACTGGGTGTAGCAGGAAAAAAGCATCCAACTTCCTTCCCCAAGGTTTTGTTGTGCATGAGGATGACCCATCAAAGGTAGAAAATATAAATCTATTGCCCTTCATTCTTCTATTGTTACAAGGTCTCCTTTCTTCTTTAAGATGAATAAACTCTGGAAGAGTCAGATTCTTCTTGATAGCTCTAGGTTGAGACTTATATTCTTTAAGATATTCATTTATAAACTTGTAATCTAAGTTTTATTCATTTCTATGCCTCTTATATTTTAAATAAAGGGCCATAGTATGTTTCTTTGGAGCTTTATGCAATACCAGATCTTCTTTTTGTTGATTGGAAGTACATTGACCTTCCTCATCTTGAAACCCTAACTTGGCTTCATTTCTTCTTTGCTTGACCTCCTTGGTGAGGTCCTTCTTAGATATGAAAATATATGAGAGAAAAATCATTCTCTAAATCATTATGATCTTTTTATTAAGACTCATAGGTTGAGCCAAAGATCATGCTTTGATACCACTGTAATATCCCAGAATAGGCTATTCAACAATACATGCTAAAATAATGCATTTTTCAGAAATATGTGCAATGAAATGTAAATGTAGCTCATGGATCCCTTAGGTCTGATATTATAGAAACTATATTTCAAAGGAATTTAGAAACAAATCACTATGGCATAGTTAAACAGGCCTCCCATGCCATAAATAGTTGAAAATCATGAAAAAATAAAGACTGCAACCATGTATGAAAGCTAGAATACCATGACAACATTATTTTATTACCTTTGCAGCAACAGTAGGTTGTACATCAGATCTAGAGCAAGTATGTGGACAAAATTTAGATCTACAGCAGATCCATGCACTATACAAGCTCTTTTGTCAATCCCCCTTGGGGTTTTCAACAACATACCATGTACAAAGTGTAGATCTGAGTTTTAAGACTGTAGGTCTATGGAAATATTCAAATATGGAAAGTGGATCTGATATGATATAAGAAATAAACTGATCTCCTCCAATAGATCTCCAAAGTGAAGGGTAGATCCCCAACACTCAGAAAATTATCTCTCCAAATGGTGCACTCAATCACCTTGCAGTAGCTCCTTTAGAAATAATGCAGATCTGGAGTCTCTCTACACTGTAGGGAATAAAATAGTGTTGGCCTATAGCCAAGATATGGAAATATAGCTCACAACCTTCAATATTGGTCTCCCAATGGATTAGAAGACTTATCCAGTGAAAATAAGTATTGAGGTGGCCTAGATCTGAAGATCTAGCCTCCACTTGCTGTAGATTTTTGAAATAGTCAAACCCTCAATAGGATCTGTGCTGTCAAAAGAAGATGAAGCTTGGACTCAAGCCAGATAGTGGATGATATAGTGAAAGGCTCCTCCAAGAGCTACTCAATGGAAGAGAAGGAATTTGTAAACAGGAAGACCTTGTGCTAAACAACACTCTATCTTAGCTAAACATCCAGAGAAAGAAATATGTCTAAACAGACCATATAATCATAAAATCACAATCATAAGCTAACCCCATATGGTTTCCATCCTCCTCCTTATATACAATGTGAGCCTTCTTACCTTTGATCCCACTCATTAGGGTTTCCATCTTCGTGCAATGAATATCCCTCCAAAATTACGTTGTCTCCATTAGACTAACTCATATTTTTACAGCGCTGTTTGATTTAGTCAATCTTGACTGGATCTCCATGCAAAGTCTTCTTCCACACTTGATGTGGCTTTGTTCTATCTATCTAAATATATCTATATTCCCACTAATTTATCTTCATTAATGTTCCACATCCCCCATCTTAGCTTAGTTGACTTGGTCAAACTTGACTTTGTCCACATGCATTAAGCCTTGTTCACATATGAAGGTGTTTTTATACAATTGTGAATATGATCCTTTCCCCACTAAGAGGGTTTTTATTGCTGTTTAGAAATATTTATGGGTCTCCTTACCCATTCATTCATCTAACTACGTGTTTGGAGCAAAATTAATATTCCTATTAGCTGCATGCTAATGTAGGAATATTACAATATCAACGGTTGGTTATATTGGGGATGGGAAATAGTTTAGAATTAATTAAGGGGATAAAGGAATAAGATATGTGGGGTTAAGGGATAGTGAATAAAATAAAAGAGAAAATAGGATTAGGAAATGGGGAATTAGCATATAAATGATGAATTTTGATGGGAATATGGGATATTAGAAGTGATAAGGAAGTGTGATATTCAAAACCATGGTGCTTTGAACAACATCCCTTTGACTGTAAATAAATGTTCATGTGAACCTTATAAAATACCCTAATTTTGAAATGAACCTCTTGACTAAAACAAATTGTGATAAAAACTAACAAAAAATCAAAAACCATTTCACGTTCTTGACCAAAACTTTGACAACCAAATTCATGACAACTTTCAATACATTGCTCCATGAACTCATGGTAGAAAAAGGTTTATGAATTTCTACTTATTTCATAACGTCAAACTAGAAATTCAAAGACATTCAACAAATGAAAAAATAACTGACTCTAACATTGGCTCCATTGGGGATGGAAACATCCCTATGAGGTGCTAAGAACAACAACGAAGACCAAAGGCCTATCCATTGGGCAACAAAGTCAACCTACAAAACTGAAAAATGACTAGAATATTGAAAAATTTAAGTGACTGAACTAACTAAAAATGTCTACTGATTGACATCAGATTATTTAACATACCGATTGACTTATTTATGAGAGAAAATCAATGAGACCTTAGGGCCTTCACTTCGGGATTCAAATCCCAACAAAAACTGTCCACACTTGCAGTATTCAAAGATAAAGTGGTATGTACAATGAGATGATGCTCTAATCATTGAATGAGGTAAGAAAATTCTTGTGCAGCCTGCCATTCACAGACCCTGCTCCAACTGTTTCATCTGAACAATCTTTAAGAAAATAAACATTGTTCCTTTAGAATGTAACAATCTTGAATGGATCCACAAATTCTTGAACTTCCCATGCTCGTCCTTTTCTTCGCTCCTAACAACCCATTTTAATACCAGATATCCAATTTGAAAATAAGTTATTTTTGTCCTCCTGTCATATATTATTTCGATTTTGTCCTGAATCAACTGTTTGTTCTTACACACTTCTCCCATGGACTGCTAAATTTGAATCATTTGTCCAATCCTTCGCTATATGCCATTTGGATCTACTTAAGCTTCTTGCAATAGCTTCATGAATAGGACTCTAAATGAGGAAGGAAAGAGAGCATTTGTTCCATAGACCAGTTGAAATGGAGACAATCCTATCGACTTATTAGTACTCAAACGGTCTGCCCACAGTGCATGTACCAATTTTTTGTGCCAACTCTTCTTGTTTTCCTACAACATTTTCTTGATAATGTTTACCAGACTTTTATTTGAGGATTTTTCCAAGATGTTACCCTGAGGGTAATAGGCTATAGAGTGCCCAAAACAATGTTATATTTGTGACAGAACTCTATGATCTTTTTGGATCTGAAAGTTGCAGCATTATCTATGATAATATTTTGTGGACAAACAAAACGAGACAAAATGTTACATTCCAAAAACCATATGATTACCATGTTCGTAGCTTGTCTGTCTGGGACTATCTAAATCTACTTCGTAAAATATTCTATTTCCTTCAATATCCACCTATGCTATCTAGAATAAGTGTGATTAATTTCACCAATAAAATCAAGCCTCCATTGTTGGAATGGTGATTCAACTACTACGGGTTTCAGGGGAAGCAAAAGAAACTTCTTTCTTCCTTCAAAGATATGAGATTCTCGACAACTGACCACCTTTTTATATAAATAAACAAGAAAAATATGCCAATAAAATCCAACTCTTAGAATTTTATTTGTTGTTTTATTCCAATATAGGTGACCACCATAGTCTCCCTTGTGAAAGTATTCCATTGTTTTCAGAGCTTCCTCCCTTGTCAAGAAATTCAGTAATATTCCACCAAGATATTTCCAGTATAAAAACCAATCAATAATGCAAAATTTCAATGCCTTTAGTTTGAGAAATCGAGATTTTTCTTGGGTAGATTGGGAGGCGCTTGTAAATGCTGCAAAAAATATAAATATCAGCATACCAAGTAGATTCCGCACACATTTCCGGAAACTATTGGGCAACGCTTGAAACTTCCTTTTCTGTTAGGACAGCTAAGAAATTTATTTAGAATGACTGCAGATTTCATTCAACCATCATTCAAGCCAAACCTTTTCCTTTAATCAAATTTGCTGACTTGATCTCAATTTCGTACTCAAGTATAGAAGTGATCCATTTTTCCCTTCTCCCATCCGGTTCACTTTGAGTGAAAGTGTCTTTGACTACAACACTAGGTACATAAGCCATGAAATGAGCACTACAAGAAAAAAACACATTGGTGAGGGTCATGCTTTTGACAGACCATTAAGGTCCATCACCAATGTCACATATGGTGACGGCCATTAAAAAACCGTCACTGTAAGTGTATATAGTGATGGTCCTTTATGGTTCGTCACGAAATACATTTTCAATGAAACTTTTGGTGAGGGTCATTAAAGGCCCATCACTAATTCTCTCTTTGGTGACACTTCTAGTGACGAAATTGTAATGACCCTCACCAATGCTCTTTTTTTTACTTTTGGTGATGGTCAAAAAATGTCCGTCATCATTGATCACTAAAAACCGTCAATGTAAGTGTATATAGTGATGGTCCTTTATGGTCCGTCACCAAAGACATTTCACTTTTGGTGAGGGTCGTTAAAGGCCCATCACTAATTCTCTCTTTGGTGACACTTCTAGTGACAAAATTTTAATGAACCTCACCAATGCTCTTTTTGTTACTTTTGGTGACGATCAAAAAAATTCCGTCATCATTGATCATTCCAATGAGTTCTTGATGACACTATGTGCCTATTAATATATTTTTTGTCAAAATATAATGATTTAATACCATTATTGTGGAGCATTTTTTATAATATGTCCAAGGCCATAGTGGTTAGGGTCAGTCAATTTTTAAAGAAGTAATAAGTGTGTATCATTTCCCTCAAGTAATGACTAGTCGAATAGAAATTTCCTATGAGTCAACACATGATTCATATCTATTAAGTTAATTATCTAGCAAATTCCATTTAGATAAAGTTCCACTATTGTGTGTAGGAAATATATTATTTAATACATAATCGAGCTCTGAAAATTCTATTAATGAGAAAGACCTAACAATCCTCAACAATCTAGGCACACCTTAAATTAATGCTTTGGCACACACTAACATTTCTTAGCACCCCACATGTCTTGGAACATCATTGTACCTAGAACATCTTGTGATGACACCGACGCCCAAGCACATGGTGGCATGCGCTAGCACAACATGGAACTCTCCTAGCATGTGTTGGCATGCTGCATATAGTCCCTAGCATGCCCTGGAACACCTTGGTTGAATGCATTGACATACATTAGCACTTGGCACATAATGCCACTTGGCATGTATTGGGACCTAATATTAGTGTGCCTAGCATGCCCCTTTTCAAAAAGATAAAGTCCTAACTTATTAACCCTCTTACTGGTTCTTCCTTTTGTTGCCTTGACACATATTGACATACCCTGGCACCTTGCGCCACATCCTTAGCACCCAACATGTATTGGCATATCTTGGCACTATTAATTGGCACATGATATAATTAGCACACCCTGGAACTCCCAAGCACACTTTGGGAATTCTTAACATGCCTTGATATTCCCTAGCACGTCTTACCAATGCTTAGCATACCTTGTCACTCCCTCCTTGGCATGACAACTAACATTGACAATTAACACTAGTCTCTGGCAGTACACGTTCCTCATATTCATTAAATTCCATGAATTTTTACGTAGTGCTCTCTAAATGTTTTTTCCTAGTACTCCCTAACACTCATCAACATGCATTATCACTCTCTAGCACACCTTATCACTCTTCAACATTCCCTTCCACTTCATCACATGCATAACACTAGTCCCTGACACATATTGGCACTTGGCATGTGTTGGCGCTTGGAAAGTCTTAGCATGTATGGAATACGTTGAGATGCCTTGGTATGATTTAGCATGGTTTAATATTAAATTTATTTGTGAAGATCAATTGTTGGAAAGTAGATGAGAAGCAACAAAGGAATACTTGGCACTTAGAATGCACTAAGAATTTGCACTTGGCACCTATTGCCGCCTAGTGTTGGTGTTCCTAGCATGCCCCTCTTGGAAAAGGTAAATTGATGACTTATTAACCCTCTTATGTGTTCATTTCCTTGTAGTTTAAATTTTTTCTCCTTTTTTTTGTCTTGACAGTCCCTGACACGCATTGACACACCCTTGCACATCTTGGCATGCCTTATCACTTAGCACATATTAGCATGTTTGACATGTATTCCCACTATCTGGCACATCAAGGGGGTGAAGAGAGATGTAGTCCTAAAGTAGGTCGAGTACGAGGGTCGAGTAAGGGTTGCTAAAAGGAGGTCATGATCATCCTCCAAGAGCAAGATCATCATGTGAGGGTTCAGAAGAATGTTGCATACCTTAATGGTCGGTTTGCGCTAGGAAGTAGGATGGCATATTGTTGGTTCTCTTCTGGAAGATCAAGCTTAAGATAGGTTTCTCATGAGAATCTGGGCATGTGATTTCAATGGTGTCTTTGTGTGAAGGCCGTATCAAATTCTGAAATGTTGAAATTTGCAATAAGAAACAGTGAGATTGGAAGCCAGAAAGGACAAAAAAAATGCACCCACACTGGTGAGGAATTTTGATGCACCAGGAGTGAGGAATGTGGGGCGTCTAATTTATTTTTCCTTTAAATAAATTGGACAATAAATTGTAATTTCATCTCATAACAACTATTGTCAGTTAATTAAGTCATGTTGACCGAGTTAGCTCAAGAAATTCAAGTGGAGGGTCTAATATGAGGCATCTATAGGGATTCTAATATTTTTGGCGTCTAGTTGAAGTTGATGCATTAGTGGGGTGAAAGTGTAATTAACTCAATTAAATGAGTTAAAATAAATTTAACTAGTTCTAACTGAGTGATGAGCTAGTGAGAGGTCCGGTGAATTAAATTAGATTTAGTTCACAATGAGTGATCAATCAGATAATTGATAATTCGCTATTAATATTTGCATGCATGTCAGTTTAGAGGAATACCCAGTTGAGACAGAGGTTAAAGGGAACATAACTATTAGTTGTATTCAAAGAAAATTTCCCATGTGCAATTATAAAGTCATTGGGATGCCATGATAGATTGCGCAATCAAGGAAGACTAATTTTCCTAATTAATGAGTTAATTCCCAAGGAATTGCATGAGAAAGGCAGGCTGAAGTAAGGATGAGAATTGGCTAAGTACTAGACTGAGTTTGCCTAGATCAACGGGAGACAATATTGGACAAAGTGTTGGAGAATATCATGAGAGATTAAGCATTGTATTGTTTCATGATTCCTTGACTTAATACACAATAGAGATAGAGGGGTTTTGATTAGTTTCTTTCCCTAAACACATCATGTTGTTGTGCGATTGATAACTTATTTCTCTTCCTTATATGTGATTGTGCGATCGTGTTTTGTTTCCGTAAATTGTAGGAAGGATTCAGTATCTTGTTTTAGTAGATTACAAGATCATATTGAATCTCGTTGGTTAGATTTTCTACATGGTATCAGAGCAAGATTTTTTTGGTCGGCGATTTTGTAGAGAATATTTGAAGATTTTGGTGTAAAATTTTCGAAAAAAAACTGAATATTTGGATTCCTTGCGAAAATCTACACAAATGGAAAAAAAAAAAAAATCGATCAAATCGGAGCTCGGATGATGGAGATATCATTGATTTAAAATCAACTCTTTTTTAGAAACTTTTTGTAACTTCGGGACAATTACACTGTGCGTGAGTCAAGAACCTATATGCACTTCAGGTACCAGATGCATGTAAAGATTTGAGGAGAAAGGCATAAGTTAGAGACTTGGTGGTTTAGAGGGAGCATAAATTACCTCTCAACATGCATCCTCATGAGAAGCAGTCTCAAAAGGTTGTGGAGTAGCTGCCACAATTGGAGAAGCAGAGAGGAGACCAAGTGGAAGCGTCCACTCAAGCAGAGACCTCTATGAGGGGGAAATTTCGAGCCATATGGGAAGACATAGCAGCCATACCTCGAGGTGTAAGGTGGGGTTATGTGTAGACATAATCCCAAGATAAGAAATTTGGGCAAGGTCCATTGAGATGGCATGTCTCATGGATTGAACCTGGCTACAAGGAGCCCACAGTACAACAATAGTAGGAAGGATCAGTTAGATTGATGTAGTCAGATGTTAGCAAGACAAAAATCAGAGTGACAGATGTCGAATACTGGAGCACAAATAGAGTTAGCAACAATTCAAAGGGCACAGATGCATATGTCAGTAGCAGTGCAGAGAATCCAGTACTAGACAGGTGCAGTACCTAGCATCAGACAGAAGACTCTGATGACAGATGCATTATACTGATTCATTTGTTCAGAGGCTATTCAGTTTCAGGATTTGCAGGTGCAAACAACACTAGAGAAGTGCAGCATGCAAAACATTCCAAAGGTACCAGATGGGGATAGATTGAATTCCTTTCTTGTTGAGAGGGAGTGTTGAAAGTTGAAATAAGAAACAGTGAATTTGGTGAATAGAAAGGACAAAAAAAATGCACCCACACTCGTGAGGAATTTTGATGTACCAGGAGTGAGGAATGTGAGGTGTCTAATTTATTTTTCTCTTAAATAAATTGCACAATAAATTGTAATTTCGTCTCATAACAAATTGTGCCAATTAAATAAGTCATGATGATTGAGTTAGCTCAAGAAATTTGATTTAAGGTGATCGATGTGGATATTGGTGGCCACCCACCTATTCCACTTGGGCCCTAGCCATTGTCTCTTTCAGTTTTTCAGTTTCCTTAATTATAGCACAATTTACTATTTTTGTTATTTTTTCGGGTTATGAACTTTCAGAGCCGTTTTGAGGCCCCAAACGATGTTTTTTGGGCATGAAAGGTTTGGAAATTTCATAGAAATCGTATTATCAGTTGTATTCCTCAAAGAGATCTTTCTAACGAGGTATCATGTGCATCAAACAAAGATCATATGACCAAGTTACGACCCCAGGAAGTTGGCTGCCCAACTAACCCCAACGGGGCCCATAAAATCTTGGTGTTACATCTCCTCAGGTTAGGGTTTTGGTTGTTTAGGGTTTTATCTTATTTCAAATAATAAAAAGACCCTTGATCCTTATTGTAGCACATTTCAGAGGAACATAACTATCAATTGTATTTATAGAAAAATTCCCATGTGCAATTGTAAAGTCATTGGGATGCCATGATGGATTGTGCAATCAAGGAAGGTTGATTTTCCTAATTAATATGGAGATAATTCCATTGGAATTGCGTGAGAAATGCATGCTAAAGGAAGGCTAAGAATTTTCTAAGTACTAGACCGATTTTTCCTAGATCAGCAGGAGACAATTGGCAGAGTGCTGGAGAATCTCAAGAGAGATTAAGCATTGTATTGTTTCATGATTCCTTGACTTAATAGAAAATAGAGATAGAGGGTTTTGAGCAATTTCTTCCCTAGATACATCTTGTGTTGTGTGATTTATAGCTTGTTTCTCTTGCTTATATGTGATTGTGCGATTGTGTTTTGTTTCCACAAATTGTAGGAAGGATTCGGTATCTTGTTTTAGTACATGATTAAAAGATTAGATTGAATCTCGTTGGTTAGATTTTCTACATGAAATAGAAGAGAGGGTTGATACCATCTTGCCTTGTGGTGGTTAGTAGGCCGCAAGGTCTGTGATAAAGACCAACATAAATGGAGGAGGGCTTGCACTATAATTTAGAGCCATAACAGAAGTCGACGCAGGCGTAATATTGACTGAGTTAACCTTAGTTTGAGGGTCGACATTCAGATCTGAAGTTCATGTCAAGATTCAGTCAAAGAAATGCCCAGAATCTATGGATCCATATGAGCTAGGTCGAGTCCCTTATGGAGGCAAGAGTCGTGTTTTTTCTATGTGTGGATAGGGTTTGTTCTACAACAATTAGAAGTGCATAAGTATAATTCCCTAGTTAGGACATTTTCCTAGCATGTTTAGTTCATAAGGTATGACATTAAGATTGTGAAAAATTTGTGCAGAAGAAGATGGGTTGTGACCCTTAGAGTGAGGTTTATTTCTGCAATAAATACCGCAGATCTAGAAGATGGTTTGCAGATTTAGTATGTGTGGAGACAACAGATCCAAAGGAGGGTGGAACCTAAGCAGAAGATTGAGCATGCAAAAGAAATGTGCCATATGAAGAATGGATTAACATGCAGATGAGTTGATTTCGGTGGAATTTCCATAGAGTTTTAGACAAAGATCTAAAGAAACCTATAAAAAATTAGTAAATGGATTGTTAGTGGCTGATTTTTTACCCTAGTTTAGTCATCTACAGATTTTTAGAAGTATGATAAGAGTAGTAGTTCATATCTGTTCATAGATTGGACAACAAACATCAAATTTTCGATACACAAGAACAATGATCTTGAGAGGACTCAAACCATTGTTAGGTGGCAGAATTTAAGAGTCCTAGATGAAGAAAATATTGTGGGCCCTAGATCAGTAAAAAGAATTGACTGTGGTTGGGCAGATTGATGGTAGGAAAAGTACAGTTGGAGGGTTGTTAGGTTACTTTCAAAGAAGAGCCCTGACTCTTTTTCTGGTGAAGGACAACAAAATTGGTATAAGATCAGGTGTATAGTCCCTAAGGATGTGCAAACTTTGAAGGAATAAAGTAACAGTCAAGTGGGTGAACCAACTAGCCCTAGTTCACTATATTGTAGAGGATTGATTCGGTGAGAAGAAGGGCAACCTCCATAGCCCTGGAATTCTCATCTTGGACCTGTAGTATGGAAAAAAGTGGGCATACCAAAGAGTTGTTCACAAATGGAATTGTGAACAACTTGTTACCACTCAAACTAGAAGTGGATCTAAAAGGGGTTCCTAAGAGGGAAACTGCTAGGATAAGGGAAACGACGAAGGCTTAGCCCATTGTCACCATAGCTAAGGATCCTTGCTCTTCACGGACTTTCGCTGATGGGTGGAGTCCCGGTAGTTTAGGAAGTAACTTGTAGAGTATAGGTCAATGAATAGGTGGGAGGTGACCCTCGAAACGCTTTCCCTAAGATAAAATAAAGAGTGGGACTTTATTTCCTTTTAAGCAAGGGAATTATCTTCTAGGGAGAGAGGAGGGGGATTGAAGGGTTGAGGGGGAATAATAAGACTTATGAAGGAAGTTCTCAATCCCTAAAATCCTTTGGGAACTTGGATTCCCAAATAGTCCTTAATGAAAGGCGTTTGACACCAAATGGGGCCACACGGGGCCAAGTGGACCTAGACCAGGTTTGGGGATGGAATTTAGCAACCAATGATGTTCCTATCCTAGACAAGGTGAATATGGGAAAGGATCAGACAAGTGTTTTTACTTCGATAGGTCAAATTTATCTTAGTAGATTCTATCCTTGGGAACACCTAGGCAAAACTTCATCCTAGAGCTAGGGCTTAAGGTATCCGGATATTCCACCATCAGAATTGGCCCAAGCTCTAAGGAGAGTGAGGGCACCCATCAACACAGTTGCCTCTAGGAGATAGAAGTTTTCCTCTAGCTAGATTCCTAGGAAATTGTTGCCCTAGGTGACCTAATGGGGCTAGACCTAGGGAATGTGAAAATTTCTTAATCTAAGAAACCCTATTGCAGTATCTTGATTTACTTCTCCTACTTGAATTAATTTACAAGTTAATTTCTGAAATATTCAATAAATTAGCAAAGTAAATAGTAAATACAACTAGCAACCTACACATACATATCAAATACTAAATAACATGCTCATAGACAAAGTGACACACAGATTTTCTGGACAAATATTCCCGGAAAAAACCCAATGTGGGAAAACCGGTGCAGCTAGCTCTGGAGGATTTTCATTATTATGCAGAATCTAAGTACAACAATCTTGGGCACCAAAAATAGTTCACCCAACAGAGAAATAAAAACGGCAGTAATACGCTGCTATGAATCCCTCTATGTTAGCCTAACTAGCCTGCGTCGGCCTCTGCATTGCTCAGTAAGGGCTTGTGTCACACCTGAATGGCTTACACTGCCCCTGCGCTGCCCTAACTAGGCCTGCGTCAGCCCTGCGTAGCTCCTACTGCCTCTGCGTTGCACATGTTGGGCTTTGGCTGGACTGCGTGGCTCCTGCTTCCCCTATTGCTCTGGCTGCTTGGAATGCTTACGCAGAAAAAACATAGGGAAGAGAGAAGGCATTGGCCAAAGGTAACACATAACAACCGGAAAAACTTAAGAAATGAAATGAAAATAGATCAATGTCCACAAATAACTGAAATAGATCAATGGGACTAGAGAGTAAAATCTTTGACAACAACAATAAGTGCTTATAGAATCATCTAAGAGAACAGAGGAGACTAGTTCATGAGGTTAAAATGTTGTATAATTGTTGGCATAGGAAAACTGTAGAATTGTTAGAGTAAATCTCTGCAGGTACCATTAGTTGGTGATCATCGATAATCATTTCATTTCATCAAATACCCTGATGAATGGCCCTTACAAGCTATTTGCGTAGACAAACCCCACAGAAGCTGTGTGATGGAAAACACCTACCAAATAAGGATGACATTTCAAATGGGGCAAGAAAGAATAGAGAGATAGACATCGAAAAAGTTAAAATGCTAGGGCAACAGGAAAGCAACTAGGTAGCATGGTAGAAAGCACAACAAAGAAAATTATAAAAATGGAAACCCCTACAAATTAGCACCCATCCAAACATCACCACAATTTTTTCTTTAACTCTAAATCTCCAAATTCATCAAATTATATCCTATATTCAAACCTGATCCTCTCTGTTAGCCATTCTGAAGATAAGGCTGAGAACTTACTACAGAACCATCACCTACACGTAGTGATCTTATTTTGTGACCAAACAACCTACTTTCGTGAAGACACGGAAAGGTAAACACTCTCTGCCAAGATTTTCCATACAGCCCAGGTTGAGAAACCACGTATACATCACTAGTTCTTTCTCTTCAAATTTGTAACTTAGAATAGCTTTGTCTAACCACCTCCGGGTTGCTCCCAGAGTCACCCAGGCAAGCCCTCTCAACATCATCCTCTTTCTGTAGTACCTAATTAGTAATTTAATTAACCATAACAGTTTCTTGATCATGCAGGTATTTCAAATATATTGCCAATAAGCATAAAGCTTTCATGTTAAACAATCAGGTCAAAAGACTAGACTATGATGCAAAAAATACAAAGAAACCTCACCAACACTCAAAGGAAAAACAAAGTCAAACCTCTACAAAGTATAAATAGATATCTGATAAACTTCATTCCACCAAAAAAATGTGCTTAACTAAAGAAAATTCTAATTATTGTGCTTTCAAGACAAAGCTTTCAAGGGCAGTGATGTTATAAACATACCCCTACACCTCGTGAACAATCAATGTGTATAAATAGACCATCATACGGCTCATTTTAAACATCATTATTATCATTTTATAAATCATTTTTATTAAATCAACAAGAAGCAAGCAAAGTATATGGCAGTTTCATATAATTATTATGAAGCTATCTAGATTTGCAACTTGATTGTAGAGTCAACCAATCAGTTGTTGAAGCCCAATATTGTCTCTTGTCAGAATCAAAGTTACATCAAGCTCTATGAAAATCTAATGTGTCATGACCATTTCAAACACATTGATATTCAATACAATTTCCTAAGATTCTAAGTTCATTAGGGAGTTGGTAGTGTTGGACCACACTCTGACAAAGTTGCATATGGTTAATAGTTTGACAAAGCTCCTAGCAAAGGGGAATTTTGACAAGTTGGGGGAGAATCTTGGGTTATTGGAAAAAAAAATATTCTCAAGAGTGTTAGATTACCTACTTGGTCCGAGTTGGTCTCACCTCAGCCTTGAGGAGCTGAGCAGCACCAAGATTGCAAAGCTAGATTGTGGTACACCAGTCAGAAAGATTCTTAAATATAGCTAGAAGCTTATAACGACACCTTCGAGGATAGACAAATTGGTTGTTGGGTCACACCCACCAAGTATGGCACACTAGTTGAGGATAACGAGTTCATGATATTTTATAGAAAGTTGCGAACTCCAAGTACAAGTAGGTACACAATCCATTCAGATCCACATAAGTTTCAGGTTGATGACGAGTTATGGTTGGACTTGCATAAAGAGCAATTGACAAACTCCTAGAAGAAGCTCATACCATTTTGATACGAGCCTTACACCATCACCAAGGCTATGGGTGATAATTATTTCGAGGATAGTCATAGGATGATTTATATTACTTCAAATGTATATGTTAGGATGATTTATGCTTGATGGGGTGCATGTCTAGAAAGAGTTCCTTTAAGATAACGAAAAAATATGATCGCACAATTACTTACATAAGTAATTGTGATATCTACCCGAATGAAATGAGGTAACTACATAAGAGATTTTAAAAGTGACATTTTAAAGGTTTTTTTTTATATCAAGGTACATGGATCATTATGTTTTTTTTTCAAAAGTATTTACATATGACTAAATTTTTTAAGTAGTTCATCACTCTAATATTATTTCTCTTACATGCTCCTAGGTTATAATTCAAAGCATCATAGGTACTAAAATTCATGAATCTCTTGTTTTTTGCTCTAAATAACTAAAACTCCCAAGTGTGCTACTCTTAATATTCAAACTTGCACTATTGTTAATACTACTTCCTCTAATTGTTATTTTTCCTCCATAAGTAAGCTGACTACAAGGTGGACTTGAACCATTATTAACACACTAGTGTAGTGTTACCTATTTGTATTTAAGAAGCTTAAGGGGCAGGGTTGGTATAAGGCCAACTTTGCTATTGTTTAGTGCCATGCCCACTACTAGGTTCTCATCCTCTGTTGGCCTTAGGATATGGTTTCCCATTAGTTCATTTGATTCTTTCTCATTCGCAATCTCATCCTACATTGCATCCAACCTGCTACTTTGTAATCACATATCTCTTGTAACCTCACTCTAGTGTGTTCATTAGACCTCATTGAGGTGCATTGACTACCACTCTTTATTGAGTTATATTTTATCATCAACTCTTTGTTTCACAACCATCTGTTCACCATCTCACCTTTCTCATTCAAATTCTCCAACTCTCTCATCCTCACTTCACTACTCTCTTCCTAGTTAATTTACTTTTGCAAATCTTCATTGCCTTCTTCATTTGCTTACATCAAGTTCAACCACCACTCATTAATTATCTCTACTTCCTCAAAACTTATTAAACTTACTTTTTGGCTTTTATGTCCTTCATAGCCATTTAGTCTTTTAAACTCTGATCTTTTTCAAATCCATTGTAATCCATTACCTTATTAGTTAATGAAAATTTTTACTCCACCATACCATAATCAACCACCATACCACAATCAAAAAGCTAGTAGTAGGAAACAACTTTTTCTAATATCCAAATTTTTTGAATATCAACTTTTGTTTTTCAAATATCAAAACTTTTAGTTTCCCTCGCCTATTTCCCTTGCGTTGCAGGGTTTTTCCAACGAAGGAGGAAGGGCGCGTCCAACTATGATTTGATACACTGGGTTGAAATCAAGAAATTGGAATCCCCGTGCCTCCGATCACGGTTATTTCTATCCCGAGACTACCATGGAAAGCTCCATTAGCTCCATTACACTGAGGGGTTCAAGTGGGCTAATCAGAAGAGGCATGGATGGCCACAATCACAATCACTTCCTGCGAGATGAATTACCTAGTTTTTCGTTACCTCCATGAATAAGGTGAGAATTTGTATTCAACCCATTTCAGTGAAACCGTTTTATTTTATATGAACATTGCATGTAAAATTGTTTTTCAACGAAATTTTTTGAAGCTTTCCATGTAAGTGCCAAAGATTTCGAAATTTAGGGTAATGACAGACTTAGTATGCTTCTTACTCTTCTCTGTAAGATTCGAAGCCTTGCCGCACTGGTGAAAGAGTTGTGTATATCATGTACCCAGAAATACTCTGTAGCTTAACGTGGAAGTGGAGGACTTGAGCGAATTTGAAGTGTAAATCACAGCAAAGACATAAATATATCTAAAACCCTGAGCAGAATTGAAGGTATTATATCGTGGTTATAATCCTAGAAGGAAAAATTCGCAGTTCCGCAGCATTGATTGAAACCCCTGCGTGCTAAATATTTTGATTCGACCATTTTTTCTTTCAGGACGAAAAAAACGTTGTTATATATAACAGTTCATATTCGTTGATCAAATATCATTTTCCAGCACATTAGACATACCATTCTAGCATATGCCAGATAGCAGGCAATATATGAACCCCATGAAGAGGAAAACCAAATCCATCATAAGAACAGTACAAAGGCCATAAAGACACATAAAAACTCTGCATATCAACCACAGAAAACCTAGCCAATACGTAACTGAATAGAACATCACTGAACCCAGATACATACCGAGGGTTAGTGGGAACATTATCTGATTGAAAACAACATAAAGGAGAATATGGAGAAAGGAAAAAAACAGAAAAGGATCTGGTATGTACAATGAAGATATAGCCTATAAAAGCAACATAAGAAAAAATGATCCTTCTTGCTTGTAAATGTATTCTGGCTCGCTTGAGAAGATCAAGCTCTCTTGATGTAGATTATGGCAGAGGAAAATATTGAGAGTCCAACAGAGTGGAAGCCCTGTAATGCATGATCTGAATAGCACCATATGTGGACTCCAGCCCTCTTTTGGAGAGAAGGTCAGCACGCGTATTTTTCTCCATATGTATGTGCTGAATAGTGTAGGCTTGAAACTTTCCTAATAGATACTTGATCCATTGTACCCAACCAACACTATTGCTGCATTGCATTCCACATCTGTCGTTGATCCCATCAATGGTGTACTTTGAGTCTCCATACATGTGAATTGAAGGGATATTTAGATGATAAGCAATCAGTATCCCACTCCATAACTCCATAATTTCCGCCTTATTGTTTGAGCCAACACCTCCATTCCAAAACATGTGATATCGGTCCTTGTTTTCAAGCTTTATCCAGGCCCCACAACCACATAGGCCATCCTTATTTGCACCATCAAAATATAAAGTCAGGAGCTCAATATGGTCAGGTCGGATTCTCTTAGAAAGATCCTTAATAGCAGGTGGGATACAAGGACGATCATTAATCCATAAAGCAATATTCTCTGTAATCTTGGAGTGTTGTGGGGGAACCCCTTTGAAAATCCAATGATTTCGAGCATTCCAGATTTCCCAAAACACATAAAAGAGTAAATATTTGTAAGAGAAACTTACAACAACCCAAGATTTGATAACTTGAATACAGTCAGGACACCAAGAAGGGTCACCTATAAGCCCAACAAAATGCTGCCAAATAGAAAGAGAGAAGGTACATGTGAAGAAAAGATGAGAAGCAGTCTCTTCATGTTGGAGACAAAATGGACATCTTCCAGGACCATAAAATCCCCGTTTTCATAATACCTCCCAAGTTAGTACTCTATTTTTCCACAATAACCATGCAAATAATATTATCTTTGTAGGGATTTTAAGATTCCACGCAATATAAAAAGGAGACAACATAGGGTCGGGAGTCATTTTAGAAATTTGATTTTCATACTCATCCTTAACAAGTAATCCCACAATTTTCCATTCCAAACCAGAATGTCACCTTCCCCTTTGAAAGATAATCCCATCGCCTGTATAAGAGCTTTATGGCATTCCCAGCTATGTGCTTCACTACCTCGTAACCCTAGCATCTCTACAGATTTCCATATGGGAGCCCGAGGTTCTAGCAGTATATAAGATCAAAGAGAGAGAGAATGCCACTGTGATGAAGTCTGTGAAGTAGGTGTGAATCAAAGAGAATTGAATTTTCAGACGCGAGCATTCGGCCGACTCCAATTAGAATATTTTTACCATTGCCGAACTCCCAAACCAGTCTTTGTCCCAAGATGTGCATCACTCTTTGGAAACTGCGCCAGATGGCTGAAGCCTTTTGTATAGACCTTACACATCCCAATTATATAGATCAAATAGAATCACCCTCAAAATATTTGTGTGTAATTATTTTAGGCCATAATATGTCGCCCTTCAGAGCACGCCATAACGATTTTACCAGTAGCGCATTTGAGAAAAGTCTGAGATTTAATAGACCCCAACTGCCAGATCTTTTTGGGATAGAGATTGCCTCCAATTTACAGATATGGATTTTAGCGTGATCCGAGGAACCTCCCCACAGAAAATTTGCAATAATGGAATTAATTTTGTTAACAGTGATTGCCGGGAGAAAGTACAAGTTAGACCAATAGACCACATATTGAGATAAGACAACTTGTATGAAGATATATCTACAATCCAGCAAAAGGAACCTACTCGTCCATTTGTGTATCTTTTTTTTAAATTTCTCGATTAGCCAATTACAATCATTGTTATTGTATGAACAAGGTTTGAGTCTAAATCCGAGATATGTTATGCCCAACAATATATGACTTATGCCAGTCCCTATAAACTCAAAAATAGACTTAATTTCCTCCACATCTCCCGAATCATACTGAAAGAGAGATTTACCTTTTTTAATGCATAAACCAGAAGCAACTCCAAAGTGATTGAGAATGTAGTGCAGATAAAACCATTGGTTCCTAATAAGTTTACCAAAGACCAGAAAATCATCAACAAATAATGAGTGTGTGACACATACCGTAGGAGAGAAAGCCAGTCCATCAAAGTAACCCTTTTCGTTTGCCATCTTCATGAGGTTCCTAAAGCAATCCATAATAAGGATGAATATGAGCGGGGATAAAGCACAGCCCTGTCGAAGCCCTCTTTCGGCCAAGAAAAATTCAGTCGGTGGTCCATTAATGAGAACATCATATCTTACTGAAGTTATGCACGCCATTATCCATCTAATAGACTGAATAGATAGCCCAATATTTAGGAGAATTAGCCTAATGAAAGACCAATGTGCAGCATCATATGCCTTATGGATGTCGATCTTCATAATTAGAGCCTCAATTTTGTTTTCATGAATGGAGTGTAAAGCCTCCTATGTTATAGCAATGGCATTGTGTATATACCTGCCACTTAAAAACCCAAATTGTTACTTAGAAATGTATGTTGATAGGATCCCCCGAATCCTATTTGCAATAATTTTAGAGGTGATTTTGTACATAAAATTACATAGTGAAATAGGCCTAAAATCTAAGAACTGTTCAGGATCCGATGACTTAGGAATGATTTTCAAGAAGGTCAAATTCATATCGCTAGGAACAAAACCTAGAATTCTAATTTGTTCCACAACCATAAGCAGCTCGTACTCGAACATATCATACAATTGTAAATAAAATTCAGTCATCCATCCATCCGGCCCAGGACTTTTGCCATGTGCAAAATATTTTAATGCAGCTTCTAACTCCTTATATATCTTCACCTCCATAACATTGTTTGCATCTAGGTCTAACATGGCGGGCATATGTTGTAGTACCCAAGCTTGGATTTTATGATTAATTTCATGGTCAACTTTATAAAAATCAATAAAATAATTGAGCGCTTAAACCTGTATGTCCTACGTTTTATGGTTGATAGAGCCATCCACAACCTTTATTCTCCAAATTGAATTCATGTTCCTGCGGCGATTTGCACAGTTATGGAAAAACCTTGTATTCAGATCGCCTTCCTGCAACCATTGAACTCTGCTTTTTAATTTCCATGTTTTTTCCTGTATTTTTAAAATCTCAAGCTTGTGAGGCTCTAGCTTCTCAAGAGTGGCATAGGATAGAGAGTCAAGTGGAGCGATCAGCATGTCCATATAAATTTGAGCAATCTTACTGTCGATGTCTCTCAGCTCCGAGACCCCTCTTATATTACCGTATAGAAAAATACCTCCAAAGAATTTATAAGCCTTTAGACTGTACAATAAAGGGTCCCAAGTGGCCAACATTCCACCCGCCCAACCCACTGCATCCACTCCCACTGCATGCCAACTCAAGCATATACTTAAAATGGTCTCAATAGCAACAATCCGATTACAAAGAGTTTCTTGGAGAAATACCATTGATGGATTTATTTCTGAGAACATCTGGCAAAGGCGAAGATTTTTAGAGGGTCTGCCCAAACTTCTTACATTCAGAGATACCATAGTCATCATTTAGGTACTTCATTGGGGCTGCCTGCTCTAAGGCCCCGAATATCACCAATTTTAGTAATAGGAACATCATGCAAATCATGCAGATCCCCTTGAAATAATGATTTTGTCCTGAGCCGACCACGAAAATGCCTTGATCCCTTTTTATTAGTCTTCCTGATAGTGATGTTAGAAGTTGACTCAGGAGATATATGAGGAAAGGGTTTTGAAACTCCTTTATCAAAGACAGTAAGTGCAGCCATATCTAGCATCGGGTTTCCTAGAAGCGCATCTAAATCACTACCCACAGTATTATGCAGGGAACCTGGGCGTTGTGGGGGATCACGTTCATGAGAAGATAATGGAGAACCCCATTCCAGGGGGGGCATCAATGGTGAAACCACTAGCGGTTCAGAGGGATGTGGACATGGTGATAAGGTAGGATTGCCCGTATAGACAGTTCCTTGGGGGTCATCTATTGGTTTATTAGAGTGCGGCGAGGTTGACTCGTGGGAAATTGGAGAGAATTCTTGATTGTAGCGAGGGGAACCCGTGTTTTCAGGTAAATATGGGGCTTTTGTAGTATGTATAATTAACAAGGGTAAATCCAAAGAGTAAGATCTGACACTGTTATAAGAGGGGGGAATTGACTTACTCGAGTCAGACCCAAATGCATGAGCTGACTTATTTCCATGTTGGCAACCAAAAGACATGTCTTTGCAGTGTCCTCTCCTCCATTGTCACATAGGACAGATTCTTTGCAAGTGACTAGTGTGGTGACATATGAGACAGTGGAATGGCACACCCCAGTAGTCTAGTCTCTGTCAGTGTATTATTTGTCCCCAAATTAAATCAACATCACTCGAAAACCCACCTTGGAATGAAACTTCAACTAAAATCCAAGCAATCCGCTTGTCCACAGTACCAATACTTCTAGGATCCAAATATTTGGTCATTCCAATGGAATTTCTGATAGCTCGAAGTGTTTTCAAGGTCCAGAACTCCAGGGGTAAGCCTGGTAATTTGACCCAAATCAGTTTACTCTTCGGGGCATCAATTACAGGATTGAAACCCAAAAACCATGGGAGGAGCTGCATGAAACTCCTGCCCCAGACCTAAGTTCGAGTCATAATCTTCCTACAATATTTCTCATGCAGAAAATGCACATTGAACTAGTTCCGCATCATTTTACTTACTTTAGGAATGTATCCCATAATTGGACACCAGAAGGTTTTTACCCACTCCGGTAGATCAAAAGTTAAATCCTCTGGGTACAACCATCTTCCTATCAGCGCCCGCTTTTGCAAGCTTGCAACTTTGTCCCAGAGGTCGTTATGTTCCAAAATTACTTGTTTGACATTAGATGCAGGTTTATAGAAACGATCCTTGTAATGAATATTCCTCTTGTATAAACTTGACTGTGATTCAGAGTGTGCCTCATTCATGTGCGAAGAAAAACCCCGCCTCTTCTCATTTTGGAGCTCGTTGGAAGTATGTTTCGGTACATTATTAGGGTTATGATCAAAGTCCACATTTTTTCCATCCTGGAAAGTCTTTCGCAGCCGCTCATTTTCATCACGTAAGGTGGCAGAAATCAGATCCTCATGCGCGGATGTGTCGAAAGAAAGGATATAGTACACTTGTGGCGAGTGTAATATTGTCAAAATTGCTTTAAGCTTTTCATCAAACATTTCACCAAGGAAAGCCTTCTTTTAGATTTATCGAAATCCTATAAATAGTTTTATATATTTGAAAATATTGATCGGGACCACTGTTGAAAACTTGGCTAGGGTAACCAAGTCAGAGTACTGTCGGATTTGCAGTCGAAAACTTGGTTCACAAAGAGGGCATTTGGTTAGCTCGCTTATACCTCTTTTCCTTATGTTGTCTTGTGAGAGAATTTTCTTGTGGTTTAGCTGCCAGATGAAGTAATTTACTTTGGGTATAGCATTTGGCATCCAGATCCGATTCCATATCCCACTTTTAGGGGGAACCTGTTCCTCAAATAGGAGATGTGTGTAGCCTTCTTTGACTAAGTATCTTGTGTTCTTCCAACACCATTTGTCTGGTTTATCTCTCTCTATTGGAGAACATCCCTTGAGAATATTTAGGAGTTCTTTTTTTTGCTCATTTAGCTCTTCGGGGAGATCCAACAAAAGCCACCCTTCCCATTTCCTCTTTTCATCCCACACTGAGATTTGTGACAAGGTTGTAATTCTAATCGACTTGAAGTGATCTCAGAGGGGTTTCAGCTATTCCAAATCTACTAGTGGACCGTTATTCATTATTTTGTCTTCCCAAATTTTAACTATAAAACCATTTCTAGGAATTATACTGATGTTTTGAGTAATTAAAGGAGATTAGGATAGAAGAATATGCCAAATTGGGGAGCCCTGAGTGGTTGGAATATACCTGTTTTTCTGTTCTTGTTTCTTGAAATACTTTCCTCTTATTACTTGGGCCCACCATTCTTCAGGTTTTGTGACTAGCCCCCACCATATTTTGGCCCCAATTGCTGGGTTAGTTAATCTTGGGTCTCGAATTCCTAGTCCTCCATGTTGCTTAGGTGTTGTAACAGTCTTCCAGTTTACCATGTGATATTCTCTTGTTGTTTGTTTCCCTCATTCCCATAAGAACTTCCTTATAAAACTGCCAAGCTGCTGCAGGACATATCTCGGAGCCTGGAGGACAGTGAACTGATATAAAGGGAGAGAAGACAACACTGATTTGATAAGAATGAGATGACCTGCTGGATTTAACCAAATCCCTCCCCAATTGGTTATTTTCTGTTTCATTTTTTCAATCATGCCTTGCCAGGCCTTAGGACTAGTCCTTTTCAAGAAAATTGGGACTCCTAAGTATTTAAATTCCTTCCAGTCTATTTCTACCTTAAATCCCAATATTTATTCTATTTTATTGGCCTTTCTAATGGAGATATTCCATGCATATATTCTACATTTGGAATCACTTGTTTTCCCTCTAGATGCCTCTTTGAATCTGTGCAAGTAAGAGTTGAATCTTCTAGTTATGACCAGAGAGGCCCCACCTAGAAGAGTTGTATCATCAGCAAATTTCCTGTGATTTATGCATTTGATTCCTTCTTTGAATCTAATTCCCGGGATGTGATGAGAGATCCTTGCTATTTCAAGGTTGCAACTAAGAGCCTCTCCGACCAATATATATATAAAAATGGTGAGAGGGGGCACCCTTGTCGAAGAACTCTTGAAGCTTGGAAGAACCCATCCCCCCTACCATTAATCAGAGTAGAGATCCAGGGCCTGGCAATGCATTTCTCTATCCATCAAATGAAGGTCTCTTTAAATCCCATCTTCATTATGTCGAGGAGGAATTTATGCCGAACCCTGTCAAATGCATTGGCCATATCTAGTTTAATGACCATTCCTTGCTCCTCACGTCTCCAACTTGAGTCAATGGCTTCCTGGATTAAGATTGTATTGTGTCATAGATTTGTCTTCCCGGGACGAAGCTTCCTTGATTAGGAGAGATGAGGAGAGGCAAGAGGACTTTCAGTCTAAGGGCTAGGATTTTGGCAATAATTTAATAAGAGAAGTTACAGAGGAAAATTGGCCTAAATCTCAAGAAAGAGGATGGATTTTTTTCTTTTGGTATCAGGGCTAAAAAGGCTGAATTTATTCCACCATCGATGTATGAGATCTTTAGGGAATACCCGATCATTCGGCATAAATCTCTTTTTATTAGATGCCAATAGGTTTGATAAAACCTACTAGTGAAGCCATCAAGCCTAGGGGCCTTATCTGGAGAAAAGGAAAAGAATGCGTTTTGAATTTCTTGAGGATCAGGCAGAGCAGCAAGGATTTCATTGGCTTCAATAGTCACCAAAGAAGGCATCAAGTCCAAGAAGAAGGCTTCACTAATGGGGGCCGATGGTTGGTCATCATGTTACAGGGTAGAGAAGTGATCTATTGCATCGGCCTTAATCTAATGAAAATAATCGAGAGTTTGAGATCCATGCTGAATTTGGGTAATGTCATTTTTGATCTCTCGAAATTTTGCGTTCTTGTGAAATTATTTTGTATTCCTGTCTCCAAAGCTGAGCCAGCTATTGCGAGATTTGAGCCGCCACATATCTTCCTCTTGTCTTAGGCTTGCATGGTATGTTTGGAACATTTTTATTTCTTCTTGGAATTCCACCTTCTCCACTTCATTGTTTTCGATTTGAGCCTGCTTTTTTGCAAGATTTCTTCTGTTGTTTTGACATTTAGGGAAAAATATGCATTATATGTTTTGAGCCATTCTTTGATGTCGGCTTTTAACCTTTTAACTTTCCTTTCCCATATGGTTATAGGGTTGCCATTTACCCACTGAGCCCAGGATGTAGCGATCATTTCAGAAAACCCAACTCATTCGATCCATAATGGGTAGAATTTGAATGGGATTGCCACATAGTTTACTGGAGGAGAAATAAGAAGCGTGATCAGTCAGTGGTCCGATCCACACCATGGTTGGATCTCTGAAGTTATAGTGAATGATGTTGATATCAAAATATCTGAAGCTAAAACCCTGTCTAACCTTGCTTCTATGTGCCCCGGTCCCACCCTCTTATTTTTCCATGTGTATTTAAATTTGCTCAGCTTCACATCGAGGAGATTTGACTGCATTAGTAGGTCTTCTAATTCTTTCTGGTGAATTTATCTTACCACTGTCCCTCTTCTCTTTTTTTCCTGTTTTAGAACTGTATCGAAATCTCCCCCTAGAATGCAATTCATGCCATACTCTGTGTGCTTGAGGTCTTGTAGGGACTTCCAGCAATCTTGCTTTTCATCATAAGTGTTTGGCATGTATATATTTATGATTGTAATGGTGTAATTTAGTTTTTTGACAAATTTTTTTAATAATAATAATAAAATTATTATAAAGCCTTGCCTCATGGGTTTCATGAGCAAGTGATTTTATTTTTAGTTGGCTCTCACTTGAGAGCATTAGGATTGGTCATTTAGAGTCAAAATAATTAGTGTCATGTATGAAGTAGCCCTTCTTGTTCATTTGTCAAATGTATATATGATTAGAAAGTTCTCCAAAAGACAAGTTCTAGCTCTCTTCCTCATGTTTTTATGCTTTCTATATCTAATTTATCATTCTACATACATTTGTTGACATATATGCATCAAAATATATAAAAATTCGCTATCAACATGGGAGCTTTTGAAACTGTCGTTCCCTGCTCCTGCTTCTGCTCCCACTTCCTACTCCCGCTTCCCACTCCTGCTCCTGTTCCCAAGCAACCTTGGTATGCACAAAATCATGAATATGTTGTTCAATATTCTAGATCAATGAAAAATGCAGACCTATGTTAGCACTGTTTGAATATGGTTGTAAATTAAGTAGCCTAGGAAGTTGATCATGTCTGGAACATTTTCTAACTATATTCTCTTATTAATTTCATAGTTCAGTCATGGAAATCGATATAGTAATATGTTCAGTACAATGGTATGACCCAAGAAAATGTCACTGCAATATTTTGTCTTTTTAGGTCTGCTGATGATGCCAATGTATTTCTTGTAAATGACATTCAAGATCCACTTCAGATAATTACCTTCTGAGGCTATACCTTAAAGCTCATTTTGTGTCTATAGTTTTAATCCCTGGTTTGTCTTGAGATTCATTTTTGCTAAAAGGAAATTCCATGTCATAAGTTGAATTTTGCAATGTATGGATTTCTGTTTAGCTGCAGAGAAGTCTAACATCTTTGGAAATACCTGGAGCACTTCCAGTTGCAAACATCAGATCTTCTCTTCATATAGAAGGACCAACTCCTTCTATTCAGAACTCAATGGATAATTCCAATCAAAACTACCAAGATAAAATTTATGGTGGTTTGAAACATGGTGGGGTTCAAAATGAGCGCTTGAGGGATCCTGCTCATGAGATTTTGATTCATGGTTTGGAAAAATTCTCCATGGTGAAAAATTTTTCTCGTGAGACTACTTCCCATATCTTTGGTGAAAATCATTTATTGTAGCATACACAGTCCAGAAGAGAATTATTTACATACAGATAATGGCGAGCATGGTAGTGGTCAAGCTATAAAACAAGAAAAAGAAATGGACAACTCAGTAGAAAGTCAACCAGCTGTTTCTCTGGATGCTTTACAGGTCAGTACATTATTTCCTAAAATATTACTCAATTTGTAATGATTCTAATGAGTTTGTTCCACTATTTCATTAATCCAAGGGGAAACCAATTATTGAAATATTTTGGATTGAGCATGTAGTTTTTTTTTCCTTCTGAAATTTTTTGAATTTCAATAGAAAGAGGTAATGGTACATTTTGTAATAGTAATAGTTGACTTTGGACTGAAATATTCAGTATGCTCTTTTCCCCAGGAAAGACTATAAAAGAGTCTAATGATAGGCTGGGCATTTACCCATTATTATCATAGAAATTTTCCTTTTGAACATTACTTCAAGAACTATATTGATATATAAACTTTTATGGAGTTACCAACATGCAATATACAAAATAGAACATGATTAGATGTCAATCTGCCTGTGGGTAAGAGAGAAGACCCCGTCTCCCTTTTGTCAATTCATCAGCTCTGGAGTTTCTTTGCCTGAAAACAAGTGTGAAGGAACATATCCTGGCAGGCTGCCATAACTATATTCGATCTCATGTAGCATCTGTGAGGGGGAAACAACAATATCTTGGAATATAACTTTGTTCATGGCAATCCATATTGACCAAAGAACTATTGTAGGAAGGTCTGGGCGTTCACTCACCTCTCTATCATCTACCCACTTGTAATGCATCCTCAACATTTTCACTTGTCCAATTCCCTTTTTCCTTTGTTATAAACTCACAACATCCCAGACTGTTTTGGAAAAATGTCATTTAAGGAACAAGTGGTTGATAGTTTCTCCCCGTTATTTGCACAACAAACATATGCTATATTATAATTTATCCATCATATTTATATATAGAGTTCAACCCTTTGAACCTCAACTAGTTTCATGCCACAATGACTTATAAAAAATGAAATAACATCTCTACACCAAATCTGCCTATATCAGGAGAATTTTCCAAAACAATTTAGCTATTTACAAGAACTTTAGGATAACAATCATCGACCAATGAATTGATACAGAGTAGAAATAATTGATGCACATTTTAAACCCTAGTTCCATTCTTAGACACATTCCTTTCTTGACAAATTCTTTTTTTTTGACAAACTGAATATTATGATTTATAATCTTGAAACTTCCTTTGTACTAGCTGGCTTGGTTGTATTATTCCATTATTAGTCCCTGGAATTTTGTCCTATTCCATTACCTCTTATCATCTAAGCAGGACTTGAATAGGATTATTGTAGATGACATTTATAGTTAGAGTACATTAATTCTCCTCCGGTGGGCCTTAGAAGTTATATGCTTTTCCAAGAAATAATATTTGCTTCCAATCGTCAGTAGTATCTCTATTAGCATCAATATTTTCAATCAATGTGTTCCTGGATCAAACCAATCAGCTGCAAGTACTATGATATCAGAACTCTTGAAAAGCTTGCTATAGGATATTTCCCTATATTGGTTAACTTGTATTCTTGATCCCAAGCTTCTTTGGTGTTTCTTTCAAACTTCAAGTAGTATAGTATCCATTAAGATCTAACTTCTCCTTCCTTTTGTTTTTTGTTTAATCAGCTTATTTTTTCCTCCTTAATCTTTATACTTTTCCATGTTCTTCCAATTCTTCCAATTGCTAATCAAGCTTAGATAGATCTTGTCTTGACTTGCAGGCTTTGTTAGAACTTAGAAGACTATGAAAGAAAAAAAATAGGCAAAGTATAAAGATAATAGTAACAGCTCTAATCAAGGAGATGTAAAATGCTTATCTTTTGAAGAAGGGTTAGCTCCCTCTTAATCTTGGACCTGTTCACCAACCTATTTCTTACATTAGCATGGTTTCATTATTAACAAGAGTTAGATTACTTTTTACAACGAAAATGATTAGATAGGGTTTTTTTCCTAGGGTTCATATTAGTCCAAACTAGTGAGTTAGCTGGAAAGCCCTAGAGTATTTATTGAGAATCCTTCTATATGTCAGATTTTCATTCCTTGATCATAAATAAATTAGCAAAGAAATACTTCAAATGTTATAATAACAGTTATTTCTAAAATATATCTACACAAACCCTTATTACTATATTTCAAGAGATTATTATCTTAGCATTACTACTATTGACATTGAGCATAGTTTACATGTACCTCTTTTAACTTCCCCTGTTCTCCATTATTGCCTTCGAGTATGGTACTACTATATTATAAGTTGTAAATTTTTGGGGCTCCTTCAAAAGATATGCTTATGCTAAATTCGAACTTCTCTGTCCATACAGTTCTGCAACTTGGTCTTCACATTGATCTCACTAATTGGTCCTTCAAGCTCAGCTATAAGCCATAGATATATCTTTGAACTTCTTTCAGTGTCCTTTATCTTTCAATATCAAATAGGTAGGCTTCAAGAATTGAATTCGTCTTTATTTTATGTACAAGAAGGGTGCTATTTTCACAAACTTGTGTCACGGATCCCCTATACCCTCACAGTCCTTATGAAGAGATATAATGCTGCTACATATTCTAGTGTCACAGAGATGGGCCTTATATCATCATGATAAATTATGTCACAAAGTAGCATCCCTCAGGTTTTCGCACAGGATGCCACTAAACTCTGATTCTTGATGATTCAAAAAGTTTTATATGTCTTTGTATAGTTCAGATCACAAATATACATGTTCTACTTGTCATAGAGATGCTCAGACTTTTCACAAATGTAAATTATGTCATTAAGTGTAGCTTCAGACTTGGAATTGATCAGAATCTTGGCTTTTATTCATAGTGATGATTTTGGTCCCTTCTATAGACTATGTACCTTAGTCTTTTGGTCCTGTACCATAGAGTAGATCACAAAATTTTGATTAATTTTGCACAAAGGTATAGAGATGCTCAGTCCTTTATGTCACATATAAGACTTGTTTTGCATGTCTTTAAGTTCATCATTTGTACATTTAAATGCCTCAGAGATGATCCACATGGTTTTGGTTTCTTTTAACTTCAGATCACAATACACTTCTATCCTTCGTCTCACAGTGCCACAGATTTGCATGGATTACGAAGATGATGGTATTTTTAGATGTCAAAGATAGATAGTCTCCCAAATGAGTCGAGCTGCCTTATATAGTGTTAGATAGACTTTGTATCGTTTCATGTTGGTGTCATCATTGATGCCTTGAATCTTCAAATATTTGTTGCTATAGTAAGCTTCAGATACCTCATAGAAGTGTCATAGAACCTTTTTGTATTGATCGGTGAACAGTACCTCAGATATTCGTGTTTTACCAAAAAAACTTTCTTCAATCATTATGGCAATTTTGGACTTGTTCATACTCTCAGACTAGCCTTTGAACTCAGCAGTAATAGATGTCAGCTACAGTATTTTGGGTACTCAAACTATACAAATATCATGAATACACTTGGTCTTTTTGATTCAAAAAGGAGCGCACAGTCATGCTCAGATTGCCACTACTATTATAATTGAGCATAGTTTACATGTACCTATTTTAACTTCCCCTGTTCTCCATTATTGCCTTCGAGTATGGTACTACTATATTGTAAGTTGTAACTTCTTGGGGCTGTTTTAAAAGATATGCTTACACTAGATTCGAACTTCTCTATCCATACAGCTCTACAACTTGGTCTTCACATTGATCTCACTAATTGGTCCTTCAAGCTTAGCTATAAGCCACAGAGATGTCTTTGATCTGCTTTCAGTGTCCTTTATCTTTCAATATCAAATTGGTCTGCTTCAAGAATTGAATACCTCTTTCTTTTCTGTATGAGAAGGGTGCTATTTTCACAAACTTGTGTCACATATTCCCTATACCCTCACAGTCCTTATGAAGAGATATAATGCTGCTACATATTTTAGTGTCACAAAGATGGGCCTTATATCATCATAATAAATTCTGTCACGAAGTAGCATCCCCTCAGGTTTTCGCACAGGATGCCACTAAACTCTGATTCTTGACGATTCAAAAAGTTTTGTATGTCTTTGTATAGTTCAGATCACAAATATACATGTTCTACTCATCATAGAGATGCTCAGACTTTTCGCAAATGTAAATTATGTCATTAAGTGTAGCTTCAGACTTGGAATTGATCAGAATCTTGGCTTTTATTCATATTGATGATTTTGGTCCCTTATATAGACTATGTACCTTAGTATTTTGGTCCTGTAGCATAGAGTAGATCATAGAATTTTGATTCATTTTGCACAAAGGTATAAAGATGCTCAGTCCTTTATGTCATAGATAAGACTTGGTTTTCATGTGTTTAATTTCATCATTTGTACATTTAAATGCCTTAGAGACGATCCACATGGTTTTGGTTTCTTTTAACTTCAGATCACAATAAACTTCTATCCTTCATCTCACAGTGCCACAGATTTGCATTGATTACAAAGATGATGGTATTTTTAGATGTCAAAGATGGATAGTCTCCCAAATGAGTTGAGTTGCCTTATATAGTGTTAGATAGACCTTGTATCATTTCATGTTGGTGTCATCATTGATGCCTTGAATCTTCAAATATTTTTTTCTATAGTAAGCTTCAGATACCTCATAGAAGTGTCACAGAACCTTTTTGTATTGATCGAAGAACAGTACCTCAGATATTTGTTTTTTCCCAAACAAACTTACTTCAATCATTATGGAAAATTTGGACTTGTTCATACTCTTAGAATAGCCTTTGAACTCAGCAGTAATAGATGTCAGCTACAGTATTTTGGTTACTCAAAATATACAATTATCATGAATACACTTGGTCTTTTTGATTCAGGAAGGAGCGCACAGTCATGCTCAGATTTCCACTGAAAGTATTGTCACAGTAGGTTGTCTTCTTTTAACAGATTTCATATAAGCCATTTTCTTTTTCTTTGAGTACTTTGTAGATTATAAAGATAATGACTTATATACTTATCATAGGATAAGGTGCCTCTAAAATTGATATTAGTACAGGAAACTTACTTCATAAATCAACATAGAGACTCAAATATGTGTACCTATGCGAAATATTTTTTCGACAACAGAGATATGAATTTCATCCTTGATCTATAGAGATAATGCGATAGATTCTTTGCAGAGATATGAATTTCATCCTTGATTTACAAAGATAATGCAATAGATTCTTTGCAGAGATATGAATTTCATCCTTGATTTATAGAGATAATGCCATAGAGTCTTTGCATGTATTATAGGTCTCTTTTTCTAGCCCTTAAGTATTTCGGTCCTTCCTTTATTGATGAGCTCGGTTCACAGGAATATTGATGTCTTTCTTCAACATGAATCATAGAGGTACTGTGCCTCTTTCAATTTGTATTTTAAGGAAAGGATATCGCAGAATTTGTATGATACTTTGCTTAAGGTGCCACAGGGATAAGCAAATAAGCCAACAAATTGTTATCTTCAATCTTCCTTTCCTTCAACCTAGCTCTGATACCATGTTGAGAAATCAAGATGCTTGTAGATTAGGGTAGACTTCTCTTAACTTGATAATTAATTGTGAATGTTTGTTGGCTTCTTGTTACTTATGTTATCTTCTTCTGAGATCCTCAAATGTACTATTTCACTGTGTATACATATTCCTGTTTTGACCTTATTTTGTGCTTCGATTTTAAATACTTCACTGTACATGTCTCTGACTTTTGTTGACCATTTCTATGAGACCCTATGTGATACCATCAAACTGAAATGGCATACTTCTCATTAAGCTGTAATGGCACCGAACCAGTGAGACCTTTCTCGTTGTGGTAGCACGAAACAATGATATATTTTTCACTATGGTAGTTCCAAATTCTAGTGTCATACTTATCATGTGATTGATTATACCAAGACTGTAGTTGACCTGTGATTATAACACTGAAGATCTTCACTGTAATACAGATTATACTGATATCTTTTTGTCACACCGAGCCTTAACTGTAAATACACCTTTATAACTCATTCTCCTCACTGTTGTGGTATCAAAATAATCTTATAAGAGTAGTACTGAATTGAGGCAGAGGTAATTTCAACACTGTGATGTCATTGAGACTGAGATGTTATCGAGATCCTTCTTTTCATAGTGACAGAGATTGACCTTTCTTGTGAACTTGCACCTAGCTTAATTATTGGACTATCTTACTATGATTTGAGCCCTTTTGACATAGGTCTTTTTAGAATGTTTCGATTCCTTTCAAATTGCCTTTGATCATAACCATAGCTCTGAAACCATGTTGAGAATTTGTAGAGCTTGTGTGTAATACAAAATTCTCTTCTCAATAACTACTTGTGAGCTTGCTTATGTGTTCTTCTTTAACTTAGTTACTCCATCATCAAGTTAGTTATCAAAGTACTTAGTCAAAATGTTGAAACATAATTATTTACAATCGTAACTGAATATCTTATAATGTAGTTAGGAAGGTAAATCTCTGATATACCTTCCTCACTTACAATTCCTTTAAGATCAGCATGTCTTATTACAATGTTGTCTTGATGTTGGTAAATTCCTTCAATAGATATATCTGCACTGTATACTTTTGCATCTATCCGCAGTCCAGCTCCTGTAGCTTCCACAGATTATATTCTTGTACCTTTCAATTTACATCAGACTTCCATTTTAGATCCACATGCCTCAGATCCGCATTTGGTTACCCTTCTTTCCATGCTATTTTCTTTAGAATTTTGCCTTGATATATCCACATTGACTCAGACCCAAAATCCGCAAATCTGTTCTTCTCTTTTAATGTTGTATACTTTATCATAATACTTGCTTCTTTTTCTATGTTGTATTAACCTGAGTGTAATCCGCAAAACTTTTTCCTTTTGCATGTTATATAACCTCAGTATCATCCGCAGATATGTTCTCTTAACCGCAGCATATGTAGGGTATATATAGTAGTTCTAGCCAAGTAATTAAGTTGACCTTATAGCCATTAAGTAGGCCGACTTTAACACTTGTTTGTAGGCCGACTTCATAGGCATATCTTCAACGTTTGTAAGCCATTCTATTGCAACGTCATGGAGGGTATTCTTCACGCCTTTTACATGACTCTTAATTACACTAATGTACCTAATAGACATCAAGAAGAAGTCTATAGACCTATACTAAGAATCTTGCTCATGAAACTCAAGAAGCAAGTAAACCAAAAATTCATTTATTATTATTGACTTCATCTTTACATAAGTACATAATTACATAGTCATAATGAAGACCTACCTAGTTACACTCTTCAACACTTATGAGTGAAAGTTGCAACTGAATATGCGTGGAGTTAGAAAGGATTTTATGATGAGAGGGACATAATTTTTAGCCTTTCGGGTTACTTTGAAAATGTTTCACCATGTTTAGGCCTTGTGGGTGCTTCATGAGATGTGGGGTGCATAGTGAATGTTTGGCCCATGCGCTTCCATGATGGACTTGGACATTGGAGGTGGTTTACCGTTTGCTGCTAGACCTTGTTTGGATGTTTGAAAGACATTCTTCCTCGAAGTGTTGGATTAATATGGAGCTTGGTGACTTCATGTTGTTGATGCATGAAGGGAGTTTGTGTGTGTGGACTAGAGTTGGGTATTTCACCATGACAAAAACATCTCGAAATCAGCATGAGCACACAAAATCCCTTGACATGTGAACCCTTGGTTTGAGGGAGTGGATATGTAGGTGTGGGAGTCCTTAAGGTGACACATTACCTTGGATATGCGTTGTCCTTAAGGAGACACATGACCTAGGAGATGCATTTTAGCTTAGGAGATGCATTTTAGATGGTTTGATACTCTCATACAACCTTTATCAAGTTACATGCACCCTCATTAGAGAAAAACAAGAGAATTTTTCTTGCCATGACTATCTTTCTTTGTCATTGTTGACTTAAGAAATTCTTTTATCTAAGAAACTAGTTTCAAGGTTATGGCATAACTTGTCATATAAATTGAACATAAGTTATATCCAAAATGTTAACTTGTAAACTACTTAGCTGGTTTTAGGCTTTCCATTTAAAATCTATTTCAGTTTTAACTTTGAACGAGTTGTTCCATAGACTTAACTATTAAGAGATTTTGGTGTAAGGATTAAAAATTAGCCCATAAGGCCTCTTAGTTATTCATTTATTTTATCTGAATATAACATTTACTATTAAATTAGAACCACTCGGCACAAATACATCATAGATCAAGATCATACTTTGTAGACTGCCATAGAATAAAAATAGGAGCAAGGACACTGAATTCTTTCAGTTTTCCTAGTTCTTATTCCTTTGGTGTATCGTTGCACCTTTAGGGGCAATTGCTAGTTTAAAGTCTAATTCTTTAAAGGGTGCTAGCTCAATGGAAGAGCACCTGCTTTACAGGCAGGAGGTTGTTGGTTCGATTCCATTGTGCCCTGATATTCATATATAGGGAATGACGAAGATCAGTTTTTGGTGACGGATGCTCTTTTGACCATCACCAATGAGCTTATGGTAACATTTTTCAACCCTCACCAAAATATGAAATGGTGATGGTCAACGAACGCCACCATATATATGCATCAATAGTGACGACCATTAAAGGTCCATCACCATAAATCGTTGTTTTTGATATGGAATGGTGATGGTCATTGTTTGTCATTATAGTCATTATTCGTGATGGACCTTGATATCACCAATGAGTTTATGGTGATGGTCAATGAACGTCGCCATATATATGCACCAATAGTGACGGCCATGAAAGGTCCATCACAAAAAATCATTGTTGTTCATATGAAATGGTGATGGTCACTGTCCGTCATTATAATCAATATTCATGACGAACCTTGAATGTCACCACAACACATACTTTCGGCGACGTTCAGTTTTTTGGTGACGGAGGCTATTGTCTGTCACCATTGCTCATATGAAATGGTGATGGTCACTATCTGTCACTATAAATCATTATTGGTGACAGACCTTGAATGTCACCACAACACCTATACTTTTGGCGATGCCACCTTTGGTGACGTTCAAGTTTTTGGTGACGGAGGCTATTGTCCGTCACCAATGCTCATATGAAATGGTGACGGTCACTATTCGTCACTATAAATCATTATTGGTGACGGACCTTGAATGTCACCACAACACCTATACTTTCGGCGACGCCACCTTTGGTGATGTTCAGTTTTTGGTGACAAAGGCTCTTTTGACCCTCACCAATGAGCTTATGGTGACCATTTTCGCCCCTCACCAATGTGCTTTTTTCTTGTAGTGATGAAGACTAATTCAACATGTTTCTTTCATTTTGATTAAGTTCACGGGAGTTCAAATAACATTAAGATCATTGGAGTTCAAATAACATTGAATGCTCACGAATAATTTTTTCTATTTATTAATTCAAATTAAAAAGTTTTGTTTTATAATTATTATTATTATTTCACAAGGATTATAATTATACAGGGCGCCCATTACAAGTCATACCCAGATTCCAACTTCCTTCCATGTGACAAAAAGAGCACGTACTAGACAAGTGTCAGGAAACACTATGCTTGAGACTCATGTCACATGTGAAGACCAGGGAGAAATATAATTTCTACATAAGAGAATGCTCAGACAATTGGAAGTTAATGTGCACAGGTGAAGACTGGGGAGAACTATAATTTCTACATTAGAGAATGCTCAGGCAAGGCCGACTATAAGAGGGGCTCCACAAGACAAGCTATGGATCAGTGATATATTCTACCAGAGGATATACTTATGGTTTTCTTTTGCTAGTTTGATTCATTATTAAAATTATTACAAAGTACAAGCTATTCCATGCTCGAAACTTTTGATTTAGGCTTTGGACTAACAGTAATAATTTTATGGTCAAGTGCTGGTAGAAATTTTAGAGTGCTCATAGAAATTTAGGCAAGCTTGTTGGCGCCAAGATAGAGGTAGTCCCAACTTTCACAGTTCAGCCCAGGCAGAGTTGTTTCCACTCTTCAGCTCTGTCATCGCTCATCTCAATTGCTAAGATCAATGAATATTTCTACTTGGTCAATTTCGGTGGAAGGTTCAAACTCATTCTTAGGAACTGGCTCTCTTTCTGGAGGGAAAGGCACAAGCGCTTCTCCTTCTACTTAACCTATATGTGATATTTTTGGATGGGACTCACCAATTATTTTCTTTTGAACCTTTTATGCTCAAATTTGACCTCTATCATAGAAATTTCACTGGAGCAATTGGTGCAAATCCAGATCCAACATGGTGCAAGTTGCTCGCGCAGTTCTTGATTATTTATTTTTGGTGTAGATTTTCATGATCAACCTCATTGTGTATTGATTAGGCTTCATAGATTTGAAAAAACTTCAAAAACTAGATCCAGCTTGTAAGAAAGGTCTTTTGTTAGATTCGCGGGATGAATGACAGAGATAAAAAATTGAAACAAACAAACAAAAGGGGACATAATTTTCCAAGCTTCCACCATTGTTATTATTCTTAACAACCAAATTCTTTGGATTACGAATTGGGTTTTTTTTTAAGATAGAGATATACCATTATCATCAACGATGAAAGCAACTGTTGTGCCACAATTTTGATCATTGGCTTTACTTTATGTGGGGTATCTCGACCCATAGGTCATTGAAAACCAGCTTGTTGAATTCTTTATTCTTGTGGGAATGGTGACGTCATTTTGAGTCTACCGAGATAGCATGACCAAGCATTCCCTTGGCTTTAATATTTCAATTTTTTTTATACCCTATACCCTACAGATGCTACTCGAGCCATTGAAGCTTTGAACTACAAGCTACTAAATGGGAGACCCATTCATATCATGTGGTGTCACTGAAACCTTATAGAACACAGGAGTGAAGTAATAAACGTATTTATTAAGAATCTGCATGATTCTATTGGGAATGGAAATATTCATGAAAATTTTGTATAATTTGAGAACATCTTGTAATGTGAAGTAGAAACCCAGGTTGGGAAATGAAAGGGGTCTAGTTTGGGACTTGTTCTCAAAGGATTGGAAACATAAAAAGATCTCAAAACATAATTTCATTCAAGATACTTAGAATCAGAAAAAAAAAAGAGTCTCAAATTGACTTTAACTTGACCAAGAAACAAAACAAAAAAAAGAGCTCGAAATGCTAAAAGGATCTAGTAGAAAACCCATGCACTATCTACAAAAGTAAACTAAGTGTTTTGGTGGGTTTAGGGTCCATATGCGCTATATACAAAATTATAAGAAGTGTTTTGGTGGGTTTAGGGTCCAAATTTTGAACCTGGGCTCTGATACCATATGTGAGGACCTAAACCAAGTCTTCTAACTAACCAAATTTATCTTTTAATTAAACAAAATAATAAGGGAAATAGTTTATATCTAACTCAACATTTATTTGATGATAACATACAAGTAAAATTCATTTGCAACATATTAAACAAGTAAAAATTTCATTGCAGAAATTTACATAAGTAATCAAAAATCGAAGAATACATGTATCAATAGCTTGGTTAAGATGCTCATGATTCTATTGAGACGCTTCTATTGGGCTACCCAACTGGATGTACCTCCGAGCCAACTAGGAACGCTTTCCTAGCTCAAGGAACCTCCACATTCTCCCCAGCCCTCCGAGCCCAAGTCCAACCAGCTGTAGTATGTCAAAGTTAGAATCAACACCTTCCAGTAGATGTAAGTTTGATTCCTCTCATTTTCTCTCCATCTCTCCTTTCCACATTTCTCCTCCAAAATAAATTTCTCCAATGGCAAACAAAGACCAAGGATCTCCCCCTGTCCTCTCATCTTCCTTCCCTTTTATGTCTCTTTCTCTCATCCACCTCAACTACTTACCATTAATTCCATGACTACCACCTCATCCTTTTAATTTATTAACCTTGACTTTCTTACCATTTCTTATCCAAAAGTAGATATGAATATAGATAGTTTATTCTAAAATAATTGGGAGAAGATCATACATTATCTAAATGTAGATTTGAGAAGAAATATTGGGTATACAAAATCTAGATATTTGATTTATAAATAAATGAGAGAAGATCATACATGATCTAAAAGTTGATTTGAGAAGACATATTATAAATGAAATAACAAATAATAAAATTCATATTAGTAAAAATAAAAATAAAAATTTTCAAATGTAGATATTACTCAAAAATTATAAGTCACTATTTACAGATTAATCAAAATTTGACTTATAGGATCAAGTGGGATATTACAACAACCATATAAATTAAATGTTTGGTAAATTTATATAGGCATTAATCCATAACAATCATCAAAACACTTCTTCATGGTATATCTCTGTTAGGTCCCTATATTACTGGTGTAGTCCCTTATTATGTTAGTGTAGCCCCCCTTATTGCTATTGTTGTACCCCTGTAACCCCCATATTGTTATTATTGTGCCCTTAAATTATTATTGTTAGGTCATCTAGGATTATATTGTGACCCCAAGGACTCCTATATATAAAAATGAGGTTTTGTCATTTGTATCATCGGAGAATTTTTCAATTATGTAATGTATTGGAAGTTGTCTCCTCGAAGTGGTTGATTTCTAGGGTGTTGATCTCTCTTTTATTTTATTTTTGGAGCTGATTTCATAACAATCTCACTTTGTTAAAATTTTAACAAAAATCATAAAAGTTGATTAAATTATTATTATTATTATTATTATTATAATAAAAATAATTAATTTATAATTTAACCATGGAAATGTACTCTCACTTTACTAAGAGATTTTCATCTATAAATAGCTTTTGTTACAATACACAGAGAGTACCATGGCTTATTAATACCAAATGCCCAAAAAATCACAACTCACTTCATATGACACTTGTTAGTATGTCATATTTTTTAATAAATCAATTTAATTAAAATAGAAAAAAGAACATAAGTTTTGATTAATGTATATTACTATGAATATTGTAGTTTATTCTAGAAAGGTTAAATTTCTACCATCCACTTAATAATTATTGATAATTAAATATAAAATTTGGAAACACTATTATAAAATAGACAGATCTACATAATTCATAATAGAAATGATAATTTAAATGAAGTAATAACTTAGTTGTTTTTTTTAACGATGTTTTTAATTTTAACAAAGTAAAATATATTATAAAATAAGCGTTGCACGCAACTTAGTCCCTGTCACTTAAGTCACTTAAGTGCATATTATTCTTTTAGAAAAATTGCAAATTGACAAATGAAATAGAAAAGTTAATTGCTTATTTGCATAAATTCACTTAAGTGCATATTATGCTTTTAGAAAAATTGCAAATTGACACATGAAATAGAAAAGTTAATTGCTTATTTGCATAATTTTTTTTCATTTACATGTTAAAGCATTGAAGAAAACATAACTAATTGTAGGTACTAATTCCGATATATTTATTTCCATGTTGTTTTTGTTCATTTTTTATGAAATTACTTGTTTAAATTATGGTGGGTCGTTTATTTACTTGAGTATGAGTTATTTTCAAAGATTTTAATTAGGAAGCTTAACAATACAAAAATCAATGCACCAATATTTAAAAATCATGGCATAAGTATTGTAACTACATTCCGAAATTATGACAAAAAAAATGTGAGACAATTATCCACATGGCACAAAACTACAATAAGACCTTCAAAATTATGGTGCAATGAAATGTTATATTTATTTTTGGAAGTTAAATATTATTGGTCATTGTTAAACTAATAGTGGTCAATAGGAAAAAAATTTGCTATGGCAGAGACTAATAATAATAATAATAAGTATTTTGATATTTTTCATGGATTAATGTTTTTCAATATTTATTAGTCATTTGATTGATAGGACCAATATGCTATAGTAGTAGTCTATTTGTTATAAGTTGTTTTGAAGGTTTTTTGGCTTGTTTAAAAGTAGGCAAAAATTTATTGAAATAGCAAGTTTGAATTGTAGTTTTGAAGGTATTTTGGCTCGTTAAAAATAGGCAAAAAATTAGTTTTAAGTTGTGAACTCTCCACAATCCAAATGGCTAAAAAAAATTCAAAATACTAAATCCCTATATATAATCAAAACTAATTTTAAACAACAAATATCAAAATTCAACCTAAATACATTTTTTTTAATTTAATAACACTAAATAGTTGAACTCTACCTTATATTTTTACAACTTCCAAAATAACCGACGTGAAAGATGTCAACAAAATTGACACCATGTTTTCCAACTAGTCATCTTTATCTGATGGCAAGTTGTCATTTGAATAAAGAGAGACTACAGTTATCTGCACAAACGACGACACTTAAAACGAAAAAGCATAACGCAAGCTGTATTTACACGGAATCAACCAGGACCAGACGGATCCCATTCCAGTAATAGCACCGCCTTAGCCAGCCCACTGCCATATATATATAATCAGCCTCAACCCAACTTCATTTATGCACTGAACAGGCATTCCAAATTTGTCATCTGCAAATCCGGGTAAGTATACTTGACCTAATCACTTTTCTGGTGGCTAAGATCAGTGAGCTACACCATTTTGTCTGTGTTCTCATCTTATTCACTTTCAAAGTATTTATTGCATGGAGGCTACTTGGGTTATTATTTCAAATTTTAGCTTTCATGAATATATTTTCTTTATAATTGCTGTGTTTGATTTTTTATCAAATGTATATACTTTAGTTTAAAATTAAATCACAAAATTTCTCACACCAAACCTCTCCACTTGATTATTGGTCCACAACTTCTCACTTTAACGTTTTTTATCAAATGTATATAGTTTAGTTTAGAATTAGATCACAAAATTTCTGACACCAAACCTCTTTACTTGATTATCGGACCATTACTTCTGAGCTTAACGTATTTATTGCATGGAAGCTACTTGGATTATTATTTCAAATTTTAGTTTGCATGAATATATTTTCTTTAGAATTGTTGTGTTTAGTGATTTTTTTATCAAGAGTGTATAGTTTAGTTTAAAATTAGATCACAAAATTTATAACACCAAATCTCCCCCACCTAATTATTAAATTAGACCACAACCTCTATACTTACTTCTCAATAGTTTATTGCCTTTGGAAATAGTCGGAACAGTTGAACAACAACGCTTGGATGGGACTTATTCTTATTTCTGAATAGCTTATTGCGTTTGGGAATAGTCCGAATAGATGAACCACAACCCTAAGAATATGGGACTTATTTCTGAATAGCTTATTGTGTTTGGGTATGGTCCGCGTTTATTGTGATTTAGGGGTGAAGATGTATGGTCCACCAAGTGCTCAGGAAATGACTTACCATGAACATATTCAGAAGCGCCATGAGGAGAAAGGCTGTTTGTATGCCTGGTTTGTAAATCATATCCTTTTCACCATTACTTTTCATATTATTTTCGTTATACATCGAAGGGCATGTAGATCTGATGTAAAAAATGGATTATATTGCAGCCTGTTCACCATGTGCTGCTGCTTTTGCTGTTACGAGACCTGCGAGTGCTGCTGCGACATACTCTGTTGTTGCTGCCCTTAGATTGCCGGGAAGAGAAATGGGATAGCCCTTAGATTGCTGGAATGGGATCATCGAAATTCATATCACCAAAAAAATAAAAACCGCTGGGATATTGCCTCGAATGGCATAAAATAAGTTTGGTACAGATGATCTGTCATATTTTCTGTTCTGATTCGAGGTTTTTGTTATACAATAAGTTTGGTATAGATGATCTGTCCTATTTTCTGATCTGATCCGAGGTTTTTGTTATACAAATTTTTTTTTTTGGTGTTATTAATAAATTTATGATAAGTGGATTTTTTTTTAATAATTTTTTAATTTGAAGAAAAAATAAAAATAACTTAAATAAATCAAGTGTTTTGTGCAGGGTTTAGTTCCTACCAAGTTATAGTTTTAAATCTTATTGAAAGTGGTTGAGAATAGCAACTATATTTGAAAATTAAACTTTGAGAGTTAACGTAATAGAATAGAAAAGGGTGTCCAAGTTCAATTCTGTTAATGACGTCTCACTGTGTAGATAGATCATTCATCCATGTAATATTAAGACTTAATGTTGATCCCTACTTAATCTCAACTTAGTTTTAAAAAAAAAAAAATCATTTAATCTGTGAATCTAAAAATTATTTTTATGTCTATGCAGGGGATAGCCTTGTTCTACAAAAGCTTCTTGCTTCTGTTTTCTATTACGAAATTGAAGTCGGGAAGGCTTGCAAGATTTTTTTTTTTTTAACTGGAATGGGTATGTTTTATTGATAAAGATAGGTTGGCCGAAGCCTAATCATCCATTACAATTCGCTGCTTTCACTTGGGCATCTTTTCCGGTTAGGGAATAATTGTCGTGTTCAAAGCTCCTGCATTTATGCTGTTCATTCCATTTTCTAGAGTACAACCTATATTTTCCAATCTATCCGCTTCCTTGTTTATTCTCTGAGGATGTGGAAAATTGGAACTGAGGAGAAATCCTTCAAAATTCTGTTCACTCTTGAAAGTTGTTTATTTAACGCTGGATCCTTGAGCCCTTTTTTGCTTATTAGAGAATTTATCAACAATTCTGAGTCTCCAAAGATTAAGATTTCACTTCGATTTTCTTTCTTGGCCAATTGGCAAGCTTTTAGTACACTGAGAGTTTCAGCCTGATTGTTGGTTTTTAGTCCAAGTCCCCAGCTGAAGTCGTCTTTTTCCCCGTTCAGATAGAAGATCACCCCTCCTGCTCCTGACCTTCCTGGGTTGCCTTTTGAGGCACCATCGAAGAAGATAGTGCACTTGCCCTGGGATTTCCACCACTACTGAAAATTGTCCATAGTGTCTCGGATCTGCCATCTTTTCTTATGAATTGGGCGAGTGATTGCTGGAGGTCTGGGCATGAAGTAGAAGACGTCCAGCCACGCCCTTTCTTCTTTTCGGAGGGAGTTGTCATCTTTGACTGAAGAATGGTTCAGAGTTTCTAAAAGGAGTTTCTTTGCCTGTTCCGCTACTTTTTCTGCAGGCGTTTCATTGTGATTAGAGATGATTTCGTTCCGGGCTAGCCATATCTTCCAGCAAACATATTTAGGGGCAGTAGTCCACACCTTGTGCCAAAGAGATTTTTCAGCGATATTGAAAGGATAACGGGCTTTCCAAGAAGAGAACATGTCTGTAATCGAACAATGTGCTGGGGTCTCACATTCAGTCCGGTCAGGAAGCTAGACCAGGCCTTCTTCGCATACTCACAATCAATAAACATGTGTTCTAAGGTTTCCAATGCGTTTTTGCAAAGAGCACATCGATGTGGACCTGCTATGTTCCTTCTGCACAAATTTTCTCCAGTCAGGATTTTGTTATGGAACAGAGTCCAAAAGAAGAAGTTGATTTTGGGGATGCTGAAGCTGTCCTAGACCTGTTTCCACACTGATACCGGATGTGGCGAGTCCTTTTTACTTTGCATTTGTAAGTACCCTTGTCTTGCTGTGTACACCCCCGTCTTACCCCATCCCCATGAGTCTTCCTCGTCTTTGTGAACTGGAGTGAAATCTGAAATTGCATCTATAAGGGCATTTAACTGGTTTTTTAGATGCACTGGTATTTTAGGAAGAATCCAGCGCTGTCAATTTCCTTTGCTATCCCAACCTGAAATATCCTCAATTTTCCGGATTCCTTTTGTATGTAACCAAGCTCTTAGCTCTGAGATTTCGTTGTTTGCTGATAGAGGAGGATGACCCATGACTCGATCTCTCCATAACGCTGTATTTTTGCCATTCCCGGGAATTCTATACAGATGAGATCTGAAAAATTCGATACCTTTGCTGCAGAGCTTCCAAGCCTGCGTTCCTTTTGGGGCTTTCTCCAGAATGAAGAATTTGATTGACTGGTTTTTGAGGTATTTAAGCTTCAATATCTGACTGACTGGGTGGTTAGGCTCAGCTAAAAGCTGCCACAGTAATTTACAGCCCAAAGCTAAGTTAGCATGCAGAAGATCACGAATTTGAAGGCCGCCTTCCACTAGTGGGCGTTTCGCTGTTTCCCAGTTTATTAAATGGAATCTGTTGCTATTACCCCGACCACCATTCCACAGAAATTTTCGCATGAGACTGGAGATTTGATCTGAGATTAACTTGCAAGATTTTTTGACCCTTCTTACGAAATGTCATTTCCATTTTCATATTCAGTGCTTTATTTTCTCAACCATGTAAATCTAGATCATCTATTTTATTTTATCAAGATTCTACGTATTACCATTTCCGCCAGTTTCTGCTTTCTGTGGTGATTCATATTCAGTGTTTTATTTTTCGAACAACATAGTTCTACGTCACCTGTTTTATTTTCTCATCGCATTCTATATAATTGAAGTGCCGCTAGTTTATGGTTTCAGTGGTGTTGAACACTTTTTCTAGTTATTTCACATTAAAATTTTATACACTTCAAACTTCAAACTAGAATATATATGACAAGCAAGAAATGTGTCAAGGAGAATACGGACTTCGGCAGATAAAAGTTCACAATTTAGTCGTCTTTAATATCCGGTAATATTACAATTTAGAATTTTAGTTTTCCACACCACAGAAATCAGTTTCCTTTTCAACTCTAGAGCTGCCTTGAGGTTGTTGAAGAGCTGCCTTGAGGTTGTTGGGATGATAGTTACTAAATTCTAATTCGAATTATGGTAAAAATTTGACAAAAATTTCACACTATATATCTTTCAAATATTTAAATATATCAATTTTTTATATTTTTTAAATGTAAATGAACAATCATGATATTCAAAATTTTAATGATAATATAAAAGATATCTAAGTTAAATTTTTTCAGTTATTTTTTTTAATATAGGAGTTATTGATTTGCAACCAATTTTCTATTTTATAATTTTTTTAAGGTAAGAATTATCTTTTTTTTAATGCAATTTGTTATTTTATAAAATTTTCTAATATAGAAATTACTATTTTTTAATTTTTTTCCTATAAAATTTATGGTCTTTTTTATTTATTTTTTTCCAATAAGAATTACTAATTTGTTAAATCTTATAAGAAATTTTATAAAGGCTAATTGATAGTAGCATTAGCTTTGCCATTCTCTACATTATTTCAATTTTCCACCAAGGCTACTCAGTTCCAAACTTCCCTGCATTACTTCCACAAGGCTTGCTAGGTCCAAACTTGTATTCTTCCAATACATCAAATAAGAAAAATTGTAATAAAAAAAATTAGCTCTGTCAAATAGATTCCTATTCAACAGTTGAAAGTAAGTTAAATGACCTATAACCTATTCCACAGTTGAAGGTAGGTTAAATGACCTATTCAACAATAGAATGTAAGTTAAATGACCTATCTCCACCAAAATTGCCTAAGTCTAAACTTGTATTCTTCCAATGCATAAACCAAGTAGAATTGGAATCAAAAATTTATCTCTCAAATGGATGATAGATGCCAAGGGGATTTCTATTCAACAATTGAAGAATAAGTTTTTAGATTATTGAGATGACCATAAGTTTTATTTTTTTAACAAAATAGATAAAAAAAAAAATCCATCAATACTTTTTAATTTACACACATATAACACAATCTTTTGAAAGAAATGTATTTAAACAATTTCTATGAAATATTTTATGTATTTAGTTAACCCATCTATATCTGTATTTTTAAACTTCCTGACTAAATAGATGACTTTATAAATTTTTTATGGTCATTGATCAGTGGACACATGGAGATTCAAATGCCATTGAGCTTTCCAAATTACCTCTGCCAAATGGATGTCGTGATGATTCCTTTAGGCTATTGTACCTGTATGTGTTCATGTTGAGGCATGAAGCACAGTGAATGTGTTGGAGACGATGTCAGTTGGATCTACAGATTAAGGAGCCGATCCAATAGCACCAATAGTTGCAGTCTAACACTACTACTACTATCGAGCCAACTAGAAAGCCACCAGCCAAAGCCAGTCGACCAGGTTTATAGACCCATTGTTGTTGCATAGCCCATTCTAGATCCAACTCCTTCTATAGCAACATGCCCTTCAAGTCCAGATGCAATTGAAGCGACCAATAATATACCCACCAGGAGCAACAGATTTGACAGGAGTATAGCACCAATCCAAATTAGAATTGTCTGAATTAATCATCGTATCAAACTGAATTGGCGAATGCACCGAATTGGCCAATTTACCCATTTTTTTCGCCAGTACGGCCGAACTTTGTAACTATGGTTGGGATCAAGTTAGCTAGAGTAATCACTTAAATGAAGCCAATCCAATAATATTTCACAATGCTCCAAACCAATACAAGCCTATTCATAGGCATGAAGTGATTACAACAATATTTATCAAGACATTGTAGCTCATCATGTCACTAAGAAGATTTAAATTTGGGTGGAGAAGATGAGAACCATACCCAACCACTTGAGATAAACTCATTTGACTAGTTTAAAATTTTAGGTTATCATTAAAAATTTAACTTTATTTTATTAAAAATTTCTAAAAAAATATTTTGAAATTTAAATAAAATGTTTAACTTCCCTACTATGTACTTCCAAAATATTCCCTTAAGATTGTATAATACTTCTGAATTCTATAAGGAACGCAATGTACAAGATATGATATAGAGCAAGTTGATCACACGGTTCAGGACAAATTCATATACACCTTTATCAAGGTGCAACATAGCTTATTATGAACCATTCCGAACCCTTGTCGAAACTTACTTCCCTATCCCTTCAAATAAATGTTCTTCTGACTCAATTTACACTATATCTCGCGATCTAATTGTATGTTCACATTTTGGTGGCTAACCAACCGTTTTGTGGATCTCTTCATTTCCTCTCCTCTTCCCTGATTCTACTTGGTATTTTCAACTCCTATCACACTAAACTTCCTGGCCTATCTTCCTATTTGATTTTTGTTTTCTTTCCAGTGAAAATTCAGTAACTCTAGGGACAGTCTCTTATTTTTCCATCTTTGTGGTGCTTACACTCATGCCTTTCTACTTTTTGTCTTCCACCCTGTGTACCTTCTAAACAATTTTCAACTCCTGTTATACTGAACTTCCTGGCCTGTCGTCTTATTCTCCTATATGATTTCTATTTTCTTTCTGGAGAATTCAATAACTCTAGAGATAATCTCCTCTTTTTCTATCTTTATATGGCTTACACTCATGCCTCTTTTATATTTATCTTCTACATTATATATATCTTCTAAACCATGTCATTATTTTAGTAAAAAATATTTTATATTAAATTAAACTAAACTAAACTCAAATCAACTTTATTAAATTATAAAAACTAAAAATCTAACCTCAACTAAAATCAACTTTACTAAATTATAAAAACTAAAAATCTAACCTCATGCCTAATTTTATTTCACCACACTTGTTACATGGCAAAGTCTTCTTAATAAGAAATCTTAACAGGACCGATATTTCCTTTTAAATATAAGATCACAAGTAAAAATATAACCTCACTCCCTAACTTTATCTTCACCGCACTTGTTACATGGTAAAGTCTTGTTAATAAAAAATCTTAAGACAACCTATATTTCCTTCTAAATATAATATAAAAAATCCGCACTTGTTACATGGTAAAGTCTTGTTAATCTGGTTTAATAGTAAGTTTTGCTGGGTGAAATCCACGAGATGGAGGTTCAAATCTCATTGAGTATATGGCCTGTGATATACTCTTGGTGTTATAAGGCAGCCACGAGGATTGACTCAATTTGGACATTAATGAATAAGATCTCACTTTCTCAATTGTATTTGGTTATCAATATATCTTAGTACTTAATAATCTACAAATCAATTGGATTGTTTTAATGGTCTTCATATAATAAAATATAATATATTATAATAATGGGTATCATATAATATATGATATATAGACATTGTTACATAGTATGTATTTTGATGTTGATATTAATGTTTTTTTTTTATATTTGTATTAATGCCATATAAAAGATGTTTTGTTAAAGTTAAGTTGTTTTTTTTTTTTTTTTTTTTTTTTTTTTTTTTTTTTTTTTTTTTTTTCGAAAAAAAGGGTCAATTTTTCATTAATAGAAAGATGATTATAACGACCAAAATTACGAATGTTTCCACCATGAACCGATGTCTAGATATGTTCCAAATCGCAGTACACATATAAAAACGCTAGTGCCTGGCTTCATGGATACGGACAATCCCCAAAAATGCATTGTTTAACGACAACACGGAAAAACAAAAAGCGCAAAAATACTTTTGCCTTTACGAAAAAGGACCTTCTTTCTCTCTAAATCTATCCTCACGAAATCAAATGTAAAATGTCCAAACTATTGGAACCAGATGGTTATAGAACAATGTGACCTTCATTGATCATTTTTCTTTGTTGAAAAAGAAGAATAGAAAATCTTCCCCGGCCTCGGCGATGGCCTTTTTTTTAAAGGGTGTACGCCCGCCTGCATTTTGTTTCAGTATACATGGTTGAAGATGATCTTTTGGAAGAGCGAAACCAATCGCCGGATGCGCCTTATGCATGTGTTGATAGGACGAAGGGATTGAAAAAGGGTGGATCCCTAAGCCCCGATCAATAACACTCTTAAGTCCCCAAAGACTTTGATGTGTTCCATGCCTAGCACTTTGCCTGAGAAGAGTGTCCCCAAAAGCGCGATGAGTTCTGCCTAGCTGTTGGTACCAACTCTCACCCTTCCATCATAAATGATTATGAATTGTGTCTGGATTGGAAACTAGATAAACTCCACACCCACATTTTTTGAAAACAAACGCCATCAAAACATCCAGTAAGACATTTCTTCCAAATATGGGAGAATTTAATATTCTTATCATTTTCACGAAATTTATTTTCACGTTTTTTTTTGAAAACAAACACCATCAAAAAATCCAACCAAAGATTCCTTCCAAATATGGGAAATTTAATATTCCTATTTAGAATTTTTCCCCTGATTAGCTCCCAATCTCCTACGAAGAAAATTGTTGTCCTAAAAATCATATTCCCAATATCTTGCATTTTCCACTCAAAAACATTTTTATTTTTGCTTCTCCATATTCCTAGAAAATGTAGAAATGTAAAACTGCATATTTTTTGTTTCTTGATTGTTGAACCAAATAGAGAGACAAATCTCAAACAAGGACTGACTCCAGTAATCCTTGATCTTGATGATATCCAAGACCCCATCCCATACTGCAATTGCAAAATGGAACAGTAAGAAAAGATGGTGAGTGTCCTCCGAAGATGACCAGCAATGAGAGCATATGTTAGGTCTCTAAAAGCCCCCGTGAATAAATTACCTCGCTCCTGTGAATTAACTTGTGCCAGGTAAGGAATATTTTGTTGTGAAGGACCAACCACTTGAAACATTTAATTTTTATAGGTATATTTCAAAATAATATAGTATAAAACCACAAAAATTGGTTATATTGTGCTAGAATGTAGCAAAAAAAATAGAGGTGAAATTTAGATTTATGTTTTTAAAACTGTTTTTTTACTGTATATATGGATTCAACACCCTAAAAAATATCTAGGACACTTTGATTGTGCAAAGTTATGTATCAAACTTCTGTTTTCAATATATTCCTATAAGACTTTTGAGAAATTAGACCGAAAAATTGCACGAGAAAAACTTTCAAAAAATCACACTAAAAACAAATCCACAACAATTTGTCTCTTTTTTTTTGTGTATGCCCACCCAACACATTTTTTCCTCTAAGTGAGAGAGAAAAACCCTCGAATGCTTTAAACCATAAATATAGTCCGTCCATTCTTGCTTCCAAATACCTGTCAGCCCCAAAGAGTCAGTTGTTCGTCATGTACACGATCCCAACAGGCTGATGTGATCGGTTCCACCTGTTATATGCCGGAAATTTTGATCTGAGCTAAGGGGCTTAGTAATGGGACTGAGAGAGAGTGAATTCCATCCAAACCCTTGATAGCATCTAGTCCCACCTGTATAAGTTTTTCGCCGCTGATCTAGATGAAATCTAAGATACACACCATTACATTAATCAAATAAAGTTACATATATATATGAGGTATAGTCTCAAGATAGGGAAGCTATCTTAGACACACAATAAGTTGGTCGAGGAAATATCTCAACCTCACACCAAACTAGGGACTTAGTTTTAGTTAACCTATGAAATAGGAACAGACTCTATACATAGAGATGGTAGATAATCTGCTTCGAAGACATCAAGAATTACATATTCCAACACTCCCCTTAATATTTCTTGTCTCAATTTTCATTTTACGAAAACACATGTTTTTCTTTCGAATCCTTAGAGCTGCAATTAGCAAATTCACATACCGATGGTAAATGAAGTGAGAGTGACGAAAATAAAGGATGACCCCCACACCATAGTGAGGGGGGTGTCCTTGACTGATGCCATCAAAATACCCCCAAGGGCTTTCATAATCCCACACCAACATAATCAAATTCTTGTGTTTGAGTGGCTTCATGTCAAATTTAATTTCGCTAGCTAGTGTTTCCACCTTAGTTACACACACTTATGAAGGTGTGAAATTATTTTAAAACAAAATGAGATTTATAGCTCTCCTGCTATTAATAAGCATGGGAAGTTTTCAAATGAGATCACTTTCTTCTCGGTCCACCAGGCATGGAAGACATGATAGAGTGATGAACCTTCCCAATACACCTTTGGCTTCAAAGAGTTCCCAAACTCGTAAATACCAACTGAATTGAACAAGAGCACAAGGGCTTCCTTGGGGAGATTGTCTGCTTACAAGTTTAGATTGTGAAGAATGTGACAAAATAGGACTTGCTCAAAAGATACCACAACATTGTGAATATCATGAAGCAAGGTATTGAGACCAATATTTGAGACCTGTTTCTTTGAATTTTCCAATTTATGAAACTTTTGGAGTCCCCGAATACCTTTAATCTAAAAACACCATTTTTCTTGGCAATTCCAATAGGCACCAGAAAGATGCAAATTCAAATTTATTATTTGATCCCCAACTCAATTCATAGTGATAGTAAATGAAGTGAGATTTACTAAAATAAAGGATGACCCCCACACCATAGTAAGGGGGGTGTACCTGATTGGAAATATCAAAACACCCCCAAGGGGTGTCATTATGCAACACTAGAATAATCAAATTCATGGGTTTGAGTGGCTTTAGGTCAAATTTAATTTCGCTAGCCAGTTTTTCCATCTTAGCTACACACATTTATGAACGTGTGAATTATTTTGAAACAAAATGAGATTTCTAGCTCTCCATATGCATGATATTAGTAAGCATGGCAAGATGTCAAATGAGATCACTTGCTTGTTGGCCCACTAGGCATGGAAGGCATGATATAGGGATAAAATTTACTAATACACCTTCAACTTAAAACAGTTTCATAGGATCTCATGAACCTTAGAAAAATATTTTCATTTTCACACAAGATTCTTCCTATTCCTTACACAATGGACATTGGTTTGGATGACCCACCTATGCCTCATCAAATTATCCTAGGTGAGTAATTTTTAATTAAGGGTCATCCAAGCAGTAATTTTAGTTTTCAGGGGGGCATTAAATCCCATATTAATTTCCACTACCACCATTTTTGTTCATTGAAATAATCTTCAAACCAAGCTCTATACCTAATATTTCCAATGAAACTTCCTATGTGTGGATTTATAGTCTATCACAACATATTTGTAATGTTGTCCCTAATATACAAATGGTTTTCAACCAGTAGTGTGAAATTATTTTACCATTCCACTACCAGTGGCTCTGCCAAACCCAATGAAGAAACAAACACTACAAGGAAAATACCCTCTAATGGTGGTTATAATGGAGATTTTTAGTGTTATAAAATTGCCCAAAATTGTCAAAAAAACATTTGATACAACATCCGTTTTCGGTAACGGAGGTTTTGGTGGAGATTCTAACGAAATTTCAACACAACTAAAACAAACTTGGTGGCCGAAGGTTATTACGAATGTTTTTCTCATAGGTGCGCTAATTAAGTGTCAATGCACCAGTGTGTTTTACAATGAATGCACCGGTACTGTAAACTTGCCAAGAACTAGGATAGAAAACAAATTTAGGATGCCCCGGGACGTTTAGAAACGTCCTAGTGCATGTTAGCCAGACAGTCGCCCTAGGGCGGTCGAAGGTGCATGCACCAGGCTGTTAAGGTCTAAAACAGTATCGGACGCATTGTAGGTGATACAACGCATTGGGCCGTTGTAATTGGTATTGGTATTTATGTGGTTCCCATAGGTCATATCAATGCGTTGGTGTGTAGTATTATAAAAATGCATCAACGCGTAATATCACACAAACACATTAAGTGTTATAATTGGTATTGGTATTTGTGTGATGCCCATAGGTCGTAGAAACACATCGATGAGTAGTCTCACATAAACGCATCGGTGTGTAGTATCGCACAAACACACCAAGCATTCTAATTGGTATTGGTATTTTTGCGGTGCCCATATGTCGTAGAAATGCACCAATGTGCATTAGCATACAAACACACTGGTGCACAGTAACTAACACACACTGGTGTTCATTTTTAATTTTTAGAAAAATCGACCTGTGACAGTGAAATTATTGCAATTTTTTAAAATTCATTATTCATCAAAATTCGACACATATCTTACAACAGTATTCATATCAATTAAATTTTTATTAGTGCATTTGAATGTGATGTTTGGATTAATTTGTTATATCATAACATAATTATTGTGGTTTTTTAAAATTTTTTATTCATCAAAAGTAGACACATATCTTATAACAATATTCATATCAATTAAATTTTTATTAGTGCATTTGAATGTGATGTTTGGATTAATTTGTTATATCATATAATCATATTTCACATCTCTTCATTATAATATTTCATCATCCATATATTTAATCCGTGGTATTACATTTCACAACGATAATGGAGAACACAATAGAATAATATATATATATATATATATATATATATATATATATATATATATATATATATATATATATATAAGACACTCTTTGTTATACAAAATGGGAGATTTATTGGTATCCCTTTGTCTTTCAATTGGGACACTATGTCCATTACATTAAACAAAATGTCTCATTTCCCAGACAAATATTTCAAAAAATACAACGCCTTGATTTGATATCCAAACATAATGATCATCATTCTTCGCTTGAACTGTTGTCATTACTCGAGCTACTTCCATGACATGGGTTATTTTGAGGAATGTTTTGTTCACGGTGTTGAATGTTTTCTTTTTCTTCACCTTCCATCTACAAACATAAAAATAAACTGTAGTGAGTGTATATACATTGGTGAGAATAATGAAAATTGCAATATTAAATAATATAAATCAATGTAAATAAAAAATAAATGACGTACCATAGCAAGAATTGACTCATGAACTATACACGTTGTTTCAAAACCAAATTTCATGCCATCTTTCAACATTTCATTTGTTGGCACGGTTCCATACTTTGTTTCCTACAAGTTTTATACCCCATAACAAATCATATATTTAATATAAAAGTTTTTTTTTTCTAATAATTATATACGGAGCTAAGTAAAACAAGATCGATAGATGCTTATAAATTCCAAAATTAATTTTTGATATGCCAACATATACTAACAACCCATATTTAACCCAATGTCAATCAATTTTCCATATTAATGTTTTCTTTTATATTTGTATTAATTCCATATGAAATATGTTTTGTTAAAGGTTTTTTTTTCTTTTTTCAGTCGAAAAAAGGGTCAATTTTTCATTAATAAAAAGATGATTATAACATAAAAAATCTGAATGTTTCCGCCATAGACCAATATCTAGATATGTCATCTGCCATAATTACACATATAAAAATTCTAGTTACTTATAGTTGTAGATCATACAATCCCCAAAATGAAATTTTTTTTGTGCTTACAAAAAATAAAAACTGTAAAAATACTTTTTCCTTTCTGAAAAAAAGGACCTTCTTTCTCTCTAAATGTATCCTTTTGAAATCAATTGTAAAATTTCCAAACTGTTGGAACAGATTTTTATAGAAAAATGTGACCTTCATTCATCATTTTTCCCTATTGAAAATCAGAATAGAAAATCTTACCAGCCTCAGCAATGACACATTTTTTTTAAAGGGTGTCTACCATACCATTTTGCTCTCGATATACATGGTTGAAGATGATCTTTTGGAAAGACTAATAAGTAACCAAATACGCCTCATGCATGTGTTCAAGATGAAGGCATTGAAAAGGGTGGATCCCTGAGCCCAATTGATAACACTCTTCGAGTCCCCAAAGAATTTGATGTGTTCCATGCCCAGACACTTTGCACAGAAGAGTGTCCCCCAAAGCAAGATCAGTTATGCTCAATTTTTGGTGCCAACTCCAACTTCCCACCACAAATGATGAATTTTGTTCGGATTGGAAACTATATAAACTCCACACCCACATTCTTTTTTATGAAAGAAAACCCCATCAAAAAATCCAACTGAATATTCCTTCCAAATATTAGAGAATTTAATATTCCTATTTCGAATTTTTCCTCTGACTAGCCCAATCTCACTGAAGAAATTTGTTGTCCTAAAAATCATATTCCTGAATTTTTTCATTCACTCAAAAAAAAAATTATTCTTGCTTCTCCATATTCTCCAAAAAAATGTAAAAAATTAAAGCTACATATTTTTTTTGAGTGTTGAACCAGGTAGAGAGACAAATCTCAATCAAGGACTGACTCCAATAATCCTTAATCTTGATGATATCCAAGATTCCATCCTATATTGTAATTGCAAAATGGCACTGTAAGAAAAGATGGTGAGCATCCTCCGAAGATGAACATCAATGAGAGCATATGTCAAGTCTCTGAAAGCCCCTCTGAATAAGTTACCTGGCCCCTATGAATTAACTTGTCCTAGGTAAGGACGACTTTGTTGTGAAGGACCAACCAATTGAAAAATTTAAGTTTCATGGGTATATTCCAAAGCAACATTTTATGAAACCACATAAATCGGTTATCCTGAGCATTTTTAGGGAATTTATAGTAAATATCTTTTACAATAATTGGAATTGTCTTTAGTGCAAATTTTTGGAGTTTCCGGTGTCTAAATACAATGAAAAAAATTGAGGTTAAATATTGATCTTTGTTATTTAAACTGGTCTTTTTAATGTATATATATCGATTCAGCACCCTAAAAGACCCCTAGGGCACTTCCATTGTGCAAGGTTATCCATCAAACTTCTGTTTTCAATGAATTCCTGTGAGATTTTAGAGAATAGACCAAAAATATCCACCAAAAATACCTTCAAATAATCACACTACAAACAACTCGACAACAATTTGTCCCTTTTGCGTGTGCCCACCCAACACATTTTGTCCTATAAGTCAGAGATAAAAACCCCCAACTTCTTTAGACCATAAATATAGCCCATCCATTCTTGCTTCCAAATACACGACAGCCCCAAGGAGTCAGTTGTTCGTCATGTGAACGATCCCAATAAGCTGATGTTATATGTTTCCACTGCTAGATGTGTGAAATTTTGATCTAAGCTAAGTGGCTTAGAAATGGGACAGAGAGAGACTGAATTCCATCCAAACCCATGATAGCATCTAGTCCCACCTATATTAGCTTTTTGTTGCCGATCACCCACCTCATACCCGCGAGAAGCCAATGGGTGTTTTTCATCATATTGCACCAAATAGTGGATGCCTTCTTATTCTCCAATGCTCCTCTGATCCAAAGAGCAGCCTCCTTCTATCAAAGATATTTTCCTTTAATGATGTTTTTCTAGGATCCACAACTGAAAAGGGCTCTCCAAAGATATTTTATTGACCAATGAGAGATTGAATCATTTGATATTCCAAATGCCCCAACCACCACTTTTGATGCGAGGGGCATTGAGCACGTACGTTAACACACTTTATCTAAATGTGAACACAGGGTCTCATGTTTTAAATTTTGCGTTATTATTAGTATTTTGAATAAAATGGTGAGGAATTGTAAATGTTCTCTAACCACTAGAGAACATGAGGGAAGCTTATTAAGTTAGGAATGTGAAGAGTCAGGGATTTAGGCTAAATTTAGGACTTTGGAGAACTCCAAAAGTTTGTTGAGTTATTGAGGGGCTGAATCGGCATTCAGTTATCAATTAGTATTATTGTAAGCCTCAATGGCACTGAATGAGATACGGAAGTCAGGAGACAAAGTAGAATAGAATCAGAGTTTTCTTGTAAGCCTTCGGGCAGGTTGTAGGAAGAGACCACTGATACAGAGTATCAGGCCGAGGAAGATTTTTTATGTAATGCGGTGTGTATTAATCTAGAACTTAAATTTCTGAGTTATGATCATTTCTGAGTTATATAATGCGTGAATGAAATTGGTTACAATATAGATTGAATTCTGTGCTTTTAATTGTAATTGCAAACTTAAGAATTCGACCATAGGATGGATCGATTCCATCCGAGATGGATTTGGTTGTCTAGATTCTAGACATAGAGTATATTTAAATTTTGTAATGGTTGAAGAGTCAATTACAAGGAACGGGTTAGATGTAACTAAAACTGGTTTGTATAAAACATTTCAAGGAGAATTTACAAACATCTGTTGTGAGTACACGGTGCAATGAATCAGGGGTTTTGAAGTCAAAATTTGAGACTTCATTGTGTAGAGGTTTTGCATACAGAGGGGGAGGTATTACACATTCAATGGTGTAAATACAATACAGTAATATCAGAAGGGTGAAGTCGTATTCGACTCTTTTTGAATTCAATTATTATCAGTGCTGGAGTTATCATTGGAATGGTGTTTCATATTAGTTAGTGAATGGCAGAGAGTCTGAATGGAGAGATCGTGGACAACCAATGGAATATGATGCAAAGAAATGGTGTAGTAAAATACACATAACAAAACCGCAGACGAAGTGTTAGCGCGGAGGAATTATGATTCGAGGAATCATTTCGATGGCAGAGGCGTTGAGATAATGAAGCAGGGTTTAATTGCCGAAGAACCGTTATAGGAGAAAGGGCTTTGTTTGAGGGCGAAGTCAAAGAATAAAGCGGAATTGAAAACAATAAGAAATGGAACCTGGAGCTAATGAAACAGTCGGAACCTTGAAGAAACAGTGAAGACTGGTTTGAGACTGAAAACCAGCAGTCTCGCACTTCTCAAAAGTGGTAAGCTGAATGTCGAAAAAAAACGCGATAGTCTTCGACGCCTGACACGTGTCTTAGAGTGGCATTTGAATACACGAGTTTCGCGTAATTTTGGAGCATTAAAGCTTGGAGGTTAAAAAAATACGATATGCTCGACATCCATCCGATGGTCAGTGTTGGATGATTAACGGTGTTCGTAATTCAAGTTGCGAGGGTGTTAAACCAAGGTATGTTTATATAGAACTGTGGGACCCGCGCGGACCCTCACGTTTGTTGGGGTTTGTTTTAATTTAAAATCAAGGTTTGTAAAGGTGGAATGCATAAGGTTGGTTAGTGGAACGTAGCGGGAGTGTGAAGTAATGTGACTATCGCTAACATGGTCGATACATATAAGTGTGGGCCCGAATATATTGTGTTGAGGTTTAAATGTTAAATGGGATCGAAGTATAGTTGTGGCAAGACTTAATGTTATGTGGGTTTATGATTTTATATCCCAATTTAAATATTTGCCGAATAGTGGAAAGGTGAAGTAAGGGTCAAAGGTTAATATGGGTTTAGTATAATGGTTGAATATTAATTCGACATATTATAAGAAGGGGTTAGATTATGGTTTTGAAAAAGGTAAAGCTACCCCATATATGAAGGTTGATGGGTTCTTATCAAAGGGTTTTAAACCACAAATTATGAAAAGCTTCCGCATAAGAATGAGTACAGGATGCGGGGGTTTGATGCCTATTATTTAGAGGTAGCCTCCTGATTTCTAAAGAAATTGAAGATTGTAGGGTTTAAATTGAAATTGAAATTTTATAGATGGCTTGAGAGGTTAGCCGGGCATCAACTTTGAAAAGGCCGAGTGATGGTAGTGAGTACGTCCCCGAGGTGGGAAATTTCTTCCCTAAATTGTTGTCCGCCCAAAGAAAACGAGCCATAATCATGTCAATTTTATGAATGATTACCTTAGGAAGGATGTAAAGGTGCATCCAGTATACCACCATGTAATTTAAAACAAATTTAATAATAATAAGTCTTCCCCCAAGAAAGAGCCACTTAAATCACTAAACTGCCAGCTTTTTCTCAAATTTTTGAACCAATGACTCTCTAACCTTGTTCCCGTAGCTAGTTGGTTTTAGTGAATAGCATAGATACTTAAACCCATGATCAATCTCGGTCATAGAAATACCAAAAATTTGATATATTTCCATATTAATTTCATGGTCTCTGGAATCATCAATCAAAATGGATTTACCTTTTTTCATATGTAGACCAGTAGCCTCACCAAAAATCGTTAATATCTCATAAAAATTTCTCCATTCTTCAATGTAATTTTTTCCACCCAATAACAAATCATCTACAAACATAGTATGGGAGATATTGATAGAATTCATGACATTAATCCATGTGATTGATCCTCAATTTTTGGCCTCATATATTTTCTAGGTGAGGTCGTTCATAATAAGAATAAATAAAAGTGGTGATAAGGGGCATCCCTGGCGCAGTCCTCTAGAAGACTTGAAGAATGTATTGGGAAGCCAGTTGATGATAACTGCATAATTTTCACTCTCCACATGGGCCATGATCTAGTTCACATTCCGAAAATTTATGCCAATCTTGAACAGAGCCAAATGAAAATATTCCCAGTCAATGCAGTTGAAAGCCTTTTGTAACTAAATATTCATAAGGCTTGCTTTTTTTTTATAAGCCTTGATTGAATGTAAATATTCTTTTGTATAATTTTGTATAAATAGTCCCAAAATTATTTTAAAAATAAATAATTATTATTCTTTAGCCTAAAAAAATAAGAGCGCATAAAACATAAATGTTGGATTCGCCTCGACATTTACTGGTCTGGACAGTTTTTATTTGTATTCGCCCTCGATTTACTACGGTGGAGCGTTTTGGAACTGCATTCGCCCATGGTTGCAGGGTAAAGCTTGTCTCTGCACTGGAGTCGACCATGGAGACTTTTTCTGCGTCTGGAGTAAGACTACGGAGTAGTTTAGTTAGGTCAGTTTTTCAGCTTCTGTGAATAATCGTAGCAGAGTTTTCTTGATGGCACTTCCATTATTTCTTGCTGGAGATTGGCATGGCATCTGCTAGTTTATTGTATCTCTGGTTAATTTCTACCTCCATATTAATATATCAGATGGATTCAACATGCTTTTTCATAGTTCTTTGAATTTTGTGTTGCTTTTCAAGGCAATCATGCAGCAGGGTTTGAGTTTTCATTTTTATGCACTTGTTTTTAATCCCTCTTTCACTCAACGCACATATTATCTCTCATCCATTTTGCTGCTGTAACTTAATTAGAGAAACTAGTCCCACTCTACAATTTTATTTACAAGTTTTTCCGTGTCCTACGGTGCTTTCTGGGTGCTTGAGGGAAGCTTAGTGCCCTGATTCATTTCGAGTTTAAAGGCAGATGCACATACAAGAAAAACTGCATACAAACATTTTAGGGACATTCCCCTGTGGATGGAAAAGCACCAGCTCGAACAAAGAGGCATCTAGCAATGACATGGTTAGCCAGTCTATAGTTATCCCGCTGATCTGTTCATTCTTTTTAATGCATATTTTGTGATGTTAAGTACTGATCTGCAGACAGAATACATAGCAGGTAGAAATTAATCAACAAAAAAAAACACACACATTTATATAAGAAAACATAGATATCAGGAAAAACACTAGGGCAATTCATTACAAGAATCCTCCCTGCAGTCACGAAGAATAGAGCAGCCTCAAGGAACATCCCGTCTCATTCCATATCACATGGAATGGAACCCATATTCCTTCCTTTGACACACTCTCTAACTGATTTAACAGGTCGAGCCCATGCAATAATAACACTATTACAAGACCAATTTTGTTCCATTACAAGAAAGTTCGGTTTCATTATCAAACACTTTCCATATTCCAACAGGTTTAATGATATTTCTATTCCTAACAACAGTTGCACAAAAGATCATAAACACAGAAAACAAGAAGCACAATTTTTATTCATACGAGGGTGCTGGAAGCAGAGCATTACCAAAGATTTGATAGCAAAGCACATATATATAATACTTTTGACAGTCTTCTAATCCCTATCTTTCCCTGCCTAATTTTATATTCACTCACACATATGTAGACTCGGTATCCTAGAAAAAAAAAAGTAGACAGTATATTTATGCATATTTTCTTGCTTTCTAACTAAGCATTTCAAAAAACAATACCAAAATTGAAAAATCTGTAGGAATTCTTCTAGAGGTAAACTATAAACATTGTTGCACATGATGTGCTTTTAATCCATACAAGGGTTTCCCAGTAATGTCAATAAAATATTCTGCTATGTTTGACAGGGCTACATCATCTTCCAAGAACGTAAATAAAAATATTCCATTTTGTTTGACAGGCCTAGTACTAAGTGGTCAGAACCTAGCCTGGATGTAACTTGTATTCATTCGGAGGACATAATATATATTTTATTCTATGAAGTTCTCATATTCTTTACATGGGAGAATTGATCTTAGTTTTGTCTGTAATCATAGGCAGCACCTACACTGGAAAGTGTGCGTGACATATGTTTTGCATCACAACTCATAGGGGATATGACGGGCTCCATCCTTGATGATCCATTAGGGAATAGATACCCCAAACTGGGCTGCACTATAAGCCCACTAGAGAAAGAAGCAGATGATTACAAGATGATTCTCAAGTACCTGGAGAAGACCTTTGAGCCCATTCAATTCAGAGATGGAGTAAGCAGACAAATCTCAGTTATTCTTTGCTTATTGAATTCAATAATCAATTATGCAGATCATCCCTTTTTTTCTTCTTCTCATTTTGCTGTAGCAAGAGATACATTATAGACACAATGATTCCATTTTGTTTTTGGGTCTGTCTCTGCAGTCTTTTGAAGTAACGGTAGAAAACATTTTCAAGTTGGATGCAAGTGCTCATCCTTACCATGAAGTTTCTAAACTGCCTAATAAAGTACTTCTATGGTATGGTATGTTTTAATTAGCTCTTACTTTGGTCGACTCCAAATAATGCATCGGATATCTGTTTTCCATATCCTGAAAGTTCTTACTGGGTTAACATGCACATACTGAGCTACAGAGTTGGCTCATGGAAGACCTTTCAGTCAGGACTGTACCTTGAGCTTGAAAGGCAGAAAGGTCCTCTGTTTTTTCTTCAAGTGCCTGATAGTGTGTTATTTGTGTAGGCACTCGGACAAGCAACCTAGTTAGACACATAAAGCAAGGGTTTCTGCCTGCTATAATTTCACTTCCAGCACCTGGTTACATGGTAAGTGCCTTTCATAGCATTAGAAATGTTTATCATCAGTTGTTTTTACAAATCAAAACTAGTTTTTTGGTTTCTATTTCAATTCCGATAAATCTATTCTTGGTGTGCAGTTTGGTAGGGGTATTTACTGCACAGATGCAGCTGCCAAGGTAGCGCTGTATGGGTTCACTGCAGTGGACAGGCCAGAAGGTTTTCTCATCCTAGCAGTTGCTTCACTTGGGGAGGAGGCTATTGAGATGTCCAGAGCTCCGGAGGTATGGAGATTTTACATATATATCCATGTAGTGCTTATCCATGTGATGGCTTACATTTTATTAAACTAGAATGGCGTTGTGGAATTTTCCACTTTAATACTTGCTCTACTTTTACTCCACCCGTGATTTTTTTTCAAGGGTATTACTCTACTCCCTTGATATTTTTCAAGGGTACTTCTTTGCTTTCCCCTCCCTCCTAAATAAATGTAGGACCTTAGGACCTTAGCGCCAACATGAAGGAACAAGTCCTTTCTAACGAACGCAAGTACATCACCTTCTAGCTCAGGTAAGTGAAGAAATTTCGCACTTCTGACTTTATATGTTAATTAAATGGGATTGGGACATTATACATATGAGAGAACTTTAGCAGTTTTGAGTTTATATTAATTATAAATTTGGACATTTAATATGTTGTAGATAGTCAACAAGCTAGTAACTCTACTATAGATTTTGTCTTACAAATAATTTATATCAATTGCAGATTTGAACATCCGAGATCCAATAGGCATGGAGTAGTCAATTATGGATAAACTGTATCTGTCCCTGTCACAGTATTGGTATCTGGGGAAGGTAGTGCATAACAAACTGGTAAGCTATAATTGTAGAATATATTACGAATATTAGACAAGACAAATAATTTATGTTAATTGCAGATTTGAACATCCGAGATCCATATTGCAGATTTGAACATCCAAGATCCAATAGGCATGGAGTAGTCAATTGTGGATAAACTGTATCTGTCCCTGTCACAGTATTGGTATCCGGGGAAGGTAGTGCATAACAAACTGGTAAGCTATAATTGTAGAATATATTAGGAATATTAGACTGTATTAGTATTTGGAAGATTTGTAATCTTAGTTAGTATGTTAATTACAAATTTAAACATCTAACTGGCATGGAGCAGTGAATATGCCCGTGAATTAGCTAGCTAGTAAGTGTTATAAGGTGATGGGCATGGGCATTAGTACGTATTATACGGCAATGGATATTGAGAATAATGTATTATAGATTTGAGCATCCAGCTCTATACTCTAAAGTATTATAGGATATGTCCTAGTTAACTAATTAGGAAGTATTATAGATTCATACAGCAGCAGTCAACTAGATAATATATCTAGTTTTACAACATGACATGAAAACTGCTCTGGGTCTATCAGAATATCCCATAGGCAAATGGCTATCAAAAATGCACATTGACATTGACAAGAGGAATATCTGCACAATAACTTGGTTTTGGTCTGTATAATATATCAAGCTGGGATGGGAAATTTACATATCAGTACTACCCTGGCCTTCATGAAACTAAGTAATCTTCTAGATTTTTATTTTGTAGCCAGAAAGCATTATAAGGTTTAATGAGCCTGTGCCTGAAGCAATCCATCTCTGATTTGCTCAGCAACATCACGGACTGCACCAGGTCCATGAGGGATGAATACTGAAGGTGATTTTGAAGATGCTCCTATCTCTTTCATTGTGTCAAAATACTGTGTCACCAAGATCATGTCCATCACATCTTTTGCAGTTGTCTCGGGCACATTGGCTGAGAAAGAAAGTACACTATCCCTAAGGCCATCCACAATTGCTTGTCGTTGACGGGCAATACCCAAACCAGACAAATATTTTGCTTCTGCTCTAGCTTCTGCTTTTTTAATTTGCAAGATTTTCTCTGCCTCAACTTTGTGTTGTGTTGCCACCCTCCCCCTTGCAGCTGAAATTGAGATTAAATAGAAAAGTTACATGAATTAAATGGACAACACTGTAAAAGTAATGTGAAGAAAAGAGAAGACAACTAAACCAAAAATATGAAAAATTTGAGCAAAAATTGCGAGTTCATGTGTTGTTTTTGCAAGGTTATCTCTAGGAGAAGATACTGGATTTTAAAAGAAAATCTACATTAGTGATGCTATCCACAAAATAGAATTTTATACCAAAGAATCTCTCAAGATAAAACAGCCAGGTTCCACAGAGTATCTATTCCTTTACTTAAAATATCATAAAGAGCAAGAAATCAGCGTCAGGGTGTAGTTGTGTATACATAATTCCATTCTAAATTCAATATGCCAGAGAATGCTTGCCTGCATTTATTTCATTCATTTCCTTCTTCACAGTTTCAGCGGCTACTACATCAATGATGAGAGTTTGCACTATCTGAAATCCATAGTTTGACATAGCCTGTATCCAAAAAGAAGACATGATTGCAAAGAATGCTCAAAACGTCTCTTACAAAACCAGAAGAACCATTCACAAAATCATAACAGGCAATGCAATAGTTGTCCTTCAATATGCAAATATAGTGAAGGTATTTTCCCCACTGAATATCAAACAAGAAATATGCAAGAATTTTTTATTTTGTATTCATCCTTATTTAAAAACATAGACCGAACATGAACTTTATTTTACTCTTTTCTTAGTTTTACATTTTCAAGTTCCACTTCAACTGCTTTAGCAACGTCATTATTTTGCTCAAAAACTTCATCCAAGTTCATCTTCGGGACGCTTGCCCGAATGACTGAACATGAAAAATGAAAACATGGACATGAGCTCAAATAGTAGTGCAACAGTTATGTATAACAACAAGGAACACGTTGGACCACTGGATAACCCATAAAGTATTTAAATAGACACATCACAAAACCAACTGCTAATTTAACCTAAAGCAATGCCTTAACTAACAAGTTTTCTTCTTTCAATCAAAATATTGAAAATCATCATTTCAGACCTTCAGCTGTCTAAGATCTGTCTAATGCAAAACACATGAACCGGTTACCAAAGAAAAAAATAAATAAGGGGTGGCAGTGGTGTAGGGGGGTGGAGGGGGCAGGGGTGGTTGCAGTGGGGGCAAGGGGAGTGGACATCATTGACATCGGTGGAAAACAAGAGTATAAATATGTATGGGGGACATGCACAATGACAAACAATGAGGCAGAGTCCCTAGCAATTTTCCAAGGTCTCAAGCTTTTGTCTCAATGCATGGAAAACAAGATTCCCATTATAGGGGATTCCTCCCTAATCGTAAACACCCCTAGCAACAAGGAAGACATGTCTTCATCCCCAATTTCCAGAAATATCAATCAAGCCAAGACTGTAATCAAGAAATTCAGAACCGCTACCTTCATCCATGTACTCTGAATCAATAACTCTAGAGTAGTGAGGAAGTTCCTCTGCTTTCTAATCTGTTAATAGGTGCATTTGTTGCCTGACATTTCCTCCATGTCATTTTAAGTTTTAAGTGCAATCATGCTTCTCATACTATGCAGGCACATTCATAGAGCAAGGTGAAAGTCCACAATTCTACTTTGAGAAGTATCCAGAGGACAATCCTGCTTTCGACTTTCTCACATGGCGTTGGGTCTTGGGGCTCTGCTTAGATCATGTTTACACAGCCCCTTATTTCCTTGGTCTATGCATCTTGTTGGAAGCATCATTGATGGCTTGTACTACCACAGCACAGCTTCCAATGGTTAAAGTTTCTCGCAGGTTTGCTCTCTTTTTGAGCTGTATCATCATGCACCAGCCTCTCTGTTCTGGAAGATGATATTTGAATGTAAATTGCAACGTTGTTTGGTTCTTATACCTTGTCTAAAAAGTGCATTTACTTTGTTGTTCTTACCTTCTTGTTGTGATAGATAAGACTGTGAAGCCTGGACCTCAGCCTAGTACAGGTTTTAAGTCGATATGGGAATATTTTTAGGATGCCCTCTTCCTTTGCCACACCTTTATCATAATCTCTTTTGATGACTACTAGGTTCTTGAATTAGATTTGACTATCTTTTTAAATTTGTATACATTGACCTCACCGACTCTCACATTCAGAAATTCACATAGACTCGGTTTTCAGTTGTGAGTTTACTTTTAATCTTGAACTGAGAATCAAAGTATATTTGACTTGTCACTTGAAAAAAATTCTATTCAAATATGGTCTTCTCTAATAGTGATAGATCATTTCATGTAGATGGTCATTCATGAAGTCTCGATTAGCCATCCTAAAGCTTGATGTGGCAGATTCACTTCCCAGAGCTCACATTCAGGATCTTGGTGTTCTCCTGATGGGTGCAGGATATGAGGTAAATTTTTAAAATAGTCATACCATTGGGGGAAATGAGGCCATCTCATGTATTCTGCATTTGATCTGTGACTAGCTTTCTTAATAATGCTGTGGATGATTTAATCTTGTTTGGTTTCTTAACATTCATGGATTGCAGGTCTTTTTGAGTAATTCAGCTCTGTATGGATTCAAAGGGCTTGCTGGTAGGCTTGCCCCTATTGGTGTCCGTGGAGCTCTTTTGCTCATAATGGCAGGAGCAACCTTTAGTTCCACATATCAGGGTTCAGTTACAGTTCCTCAAGGCCTGAACTTTAGGATGGGAGATGTGCTTAATCCAAATGGGATTTTATCAAGGCCAATATCTACTTTTGCGACTGAAGTTCACGTTAACAAATTTTACATTGATTACTATGAAAATGGAGAGGTATTTATCTTTCTCAATTGAGAAGCACACAGAGCTTGTGTTATTTCAACCCCTTTCCCCTCTTAAAAACCCTGTACACAAAAAAATGTTAAAAGAGAAAGGAAAGGAAAGGCATGCTAGCTGGCACTATTAACACACTATTTCTCTTCCTTTTACGTAACTTGACTTTTTACTGTTGAGAATCTAAAATTTATGGGGTAATTTTTTTTTTTTTTGAAACAACAATGTTGAAGCAACTCTCTCTTTACGACATGGTTTGCAGGTATCCAATGGATTAAGATACAACTCTCCTTTGTTTGTATAGGTATCCCAATTTCACTCAGACCTTTCTCTATGGAATATGGATGGCAAGGAAGTTTTAAGGAAGACAATCAGTGTGAATCACCCTTTACGATTTGGAGGGGTAACTATATATCAAACTGATTGGGGTATTTCAGCTCTTCAAGTACACAAAGAGGGTGCAGGGCCATTCAATCTTTCAATGGCTACCTTACAGAATGGGGATAAAAAGCTTTTTGGTACATTCTTGCCACTAGAAGATGACAGTAGTTATACCAAACCTAAAGGAATGTGAGTTGACATTGCAAACCTCTTCCTGGCTTGTAATTTTCAAATTTACTCTTTATGTGTGTAAAAAACTTTTAGAGTAATTAGCTACAAGTTTCTAACAATATGTCTAAGCTGGTCAGTTTTCTATTAATATTTTTGGGCACTGCAGATCAATTTTGGATTGGAAATATTGGAGTTAGCAAAAAGGATGGATCATGAACATGCAAAGAGAACATAGTGCCTACATCTTCTCTATATGCAACAATCCATATCCAATTCATTTTTGTCCTTGAAGTTGCCCAGGTTATAAATGCATCAAATACTGAGAAAGTCTACATATGTAACCTTTGTCTAAATCTTTGGTGCACACTGAAGCAGGGCTAAATGGATTTGTTCTAAGTCTTTGAGAAACACCCAAATTTTATACATATACATGTTTTTGGGTAGTTCAATTTAAGTCCTATTTTCTTATTCCAGACTTAATTTTCTAATAGTGATATGTTAACTCACTAATAGTGATATGTGTGAGTATGGAGAGATAGTTGAGTCATTGGAGAAAGAGCCTTAGCTTCCTTTGCTATTTTGAGCTTGTATTTCAAAATTGGTTTGCATTTATGATGAGTGATGAATCACCTAGATCGAAGGAGTTCTCCCCTAGTTGGCACCTTACCACATTAATTATGGTCACTCCATTTGCTAGAGCTTGTTGTAACTTACAATGGACAAGTTTACCATCCTGTACACACTTTTAGGGTGTATTCTTAAGGGATGAATTGGCTACTTCCTTGGCTATTTCTGGTCTCAATATCTTGTATGTGTCTGTTACATTATGCATTTTATCCTTTGCTGTAGTAAGTAACCTGCAGCAATCTGTAATCTCTTTGACTGTAATTTATTTGTCTTTCTACTCTGCTCTCATTTATTGTTATATTGATATTTGTATAGTAAAGAATTTACTCCTAATGGTGCAGTGAAGTTTTTTTTCAAAGGATTCATCACCATACAATGTAATAGAAAATGGAAGCCAGGACTGTAGCATCACTGTGTGGACCACAGCCAGTCCACGCCCTATTTTTATTTTTTATAAGTTTTAGATCCATTAGCTGAACATGATAATTGGTTTGATGCCCCAAGCTAACTCTAAAGTTAATTCACTATATAAAACACTTCTCCCTAATCCATAGAACTAAGGGTCATCATCAAAATATGCCCATGCACCATCCTTACCCACTTCTTCAACAATCTGCCTAGGAGGCTTAGGTACTATGATCTGGGGACAACTCTTTTACATAATTGATACCAAATAAAATAGGAAAAGCACATTGAATAGGAAGAATTTAGGGTGAATTCTTAAGGGGTGAATTGGATACGTCCTTGGAGAGTATGCGCTAGCTCACCCTAATCTATCGAGGGTATGTTAACTTACTAATAGTGATATGTGTGAGAGTATGGAGAGATAGTTGAGTCATTGGAGAAAGAGCCTTAACTGCCTTTACTATTTTGAGCTTGTAATTGGTTTGAATTTATGATGAGTGATGAATCACCTATATCGAAGGAGTGCTCCCCTAGTTGGCACCTTACCACATTATTTAAGATCACTCCATTTGCTAGAGCTTGTTGTAACTTACAATGGACGAGTTTACCATCCCGCACACACATTTAGGGTGTATTCTTAATGGATGAATTGGATACTTCTGGTCTCAATATATTGTATGTCTCTGTTACATTATGTATCTTATCCTTTGCTGCAGTAAGTAACCTGCAACAATCTGTTATCTCTTTTATTGTAATTTATTTTTCTTTCTACTCTACTCTCATTCATTGTTATATTGATATTTGTATAGTAAATATTTTACTCCTAATGGTGCAGTGAAGTTGTTTTCAAAGGATTCATCACCATACAATGTAATAGCAATGGGAAGCCAGAATTGTAGCATCACTGTGTGGATCACAACCAGTCCACGCCCTATTTTTATTTTTGATAAGTTTTAGAGCCATTAGCTGAACATGATAATTGGTTTGATGCCCCAATCCAACTCTAAAGTAAATGCTATGAGATTCACTATATAAAGCACTTCTCCCTAATCCATAGAAATAGGGATCATCATCAAAGTATGCCCATGCACCATCCTTACCCACTTCTAGAACAATCTTCCTAGGAGGCTTAGGTATTGTCATCTGAGGAAAAATATTTTAAATAATTGAAACCACATCAAATAGGAAAAGCACATTGAATAGGAAGAATTTGCCTATCTTTAAATAAGTTTACATTCCTAGCTTGCTAAATACCCAAGCTAGGATTCAAGGAAGTTCTTTGTAATCCTTCACTGAAGAGTTATGGCACCAACCTCTTACACCATTTTCAACTATGCCAGCAATTCAGACTTTTTTCAACCTAGTCAAATGTTTAATCTCCCTCTAAACTTGCATAATGTAGTTACAGTCCATGACAAGATGTTTATTGGTATTTTCACATACCCTGCATAAACTGCACCTATCGATTCTTTCTCTATTCCTTCTCAGAAGATTATACCAAGTCAAGTATTTTTTTTTAGTGAAAACCACATAAAATTTTAGCCTTTGAGGGATATTTAAATATCCAAACTCTCCTCCTCCACCAAACATGATTCCTCTTCTCCCCTTATAAACTAATAGCAACATATCTAGCTTCTGGGATATAAACCCCAGAGTGGTTCTTTGACCATATGAGATTATCTATATTCTTAGTCAATCTCACATGGCTAGACTTGATTCTTGCCATAAAAACGCTCTAGGAATGAGCATCGTCACCTCTAAAATCTAATGAAAGCCACCTTTGACCTCCAAATAGAAGTAATATTAGGAACTGCAATATGAGAAATATTAAAGTATCATGTCCCTCAACAAAAGACTCATATGGAGTCATGGGTAAACATGGGCAATTAATCCATAAGGGGGCACCTTGTTTCATTCATATTGGAATTTGGATGGTGGTTGAAGAGTTATTTCATAATACAATGTTGTTGATACACTTGTTGCACCGCCCTTCATATTTTATCCAATAGTTATCAGCTATCCCCATCTTCTAAAATTTTAATCTGCTAACCCTGAGATCAGTGCTTTTGGAGAGGGATAAATTTAATAATACTTTCTCATGACAAGAGGCATCAAAGGAGAGAAAGTGGCATATGATAGGTTGGAAACAAATAGTTATGCCTAAATTGGAATGAGAAGCAGGGATAAGAAAACTGGTAAACAAAGCTCCATGTGTTTCTCTCTGGCAAACAGATGAACCTTATCTAATAGGTATCAGCTATGTCCATCTTCTAAAAGTCCAATCTGCTGACCTTGAGATCAATGCTCTTGGAGAGGGATAATCATAAAGTTAATAAAACTTTTTCATGACAATAGGCATTGAAGAAGAAAAAGTGGCACCTGATAGGTTGGAATAAATAATTATGCATGGTGGGGTATTGATCATTTTTTTAAGGGGTATATGTATAAAATTTGGGTGTTTCTCAAAGATTGTGGAGTTCAAAGCAGTATTCCGAGCCTTGAAGTGATCTGTGGTATTCCTGTTCTAATTATGCAATATTTCTTGTTCATAGTTATGGTACGCATTAGCCAAGACACTGTCGGAGAGGGCTGCATGGGCATTGGCCATGGAGAAAGTTGTGTTAGAGTATTTCTAAGAAAATATATTAATCTCCAAAATTATTTAAGATGGGGCATTCAAGTCTTTGGCAAACATGTTGATAAGCGCTCCTATGGTGCTTTTAGGAAATGGGATATCAATTGCATGACAAGTTGTTGATGTTCAAATCACTGGCCAAATTCCTGCTCAAATCACTAAAGCAGCCAGTCTGTGGGCGTTGGAGATATCAAACAATCAATTCAGTGGAACTATTCCCTCTGGCATTGGACAACTGTGGAATCTCAGCAGCTTTCGGACCAGTCACAACAATATATCAGGGACTATTCTAGTGGAACTCACTAGTTTATCCTCACTATCAAGGCTTTCTCTTGATCACAATATGTTGTATGGGGAGCTTCCTGAGACAATAATATCATGGAAAGGTCTTTCTCAACTTAACCTTGCCAACAACCGCATCACTGGATCAATTCCTGCATCGCTTGGGTTGCTGCCTGTTCTTAACAGCCTTGACCTCTCAAACAATTTGCTTTCAGGGAAAATACCTCCTAAGTTAGACAATCTCAAGTTGAGTTTTCTGAATGTGTCTAACAACCTTTTGTCTGGCTCTGTTCCTTTTGGTTACAATAATCTGGCCTATGATTAAATTTTTCTTGACAATCCGGGCCTTTGTGGAGTCGAGCCATTAATCCTACCTTCATGTTTCCAGCAGAAAGGAAGATCTGAAAGCCATCTATATAGGGTATTAATTTCGGTTATTGCTGTGATAGTAGTACTTTGCTTGATTGGTATAGGTTTCTTGTATAAGACATACAAGAATTTTGTTCGGGTTAAATCAAGTACAGAGTCATGGAATCTCACAGCCTTTCGCAGGGTAGAATTTGATGAGTCAGACATTCTGAAGAGATTGACAGAAGATAATGTTATTGGAAGTGGAGGTGCAGGCAAAGTGTACAAGGCAACACTGGGAAATGATAATATTGTTGTTGTGAAATAGATCTGGAACAACAGAAAACTGCAGTCTGCCCAAGACAAGGGATTTCAAGTAGAGGTGGAGACTCTAGGGAATATTAGGCATGCCAACATTGTCAAGCTGCTCTGCTGCATATCTAGTTCAAATTTACTAAGGCATGCCAACTTTGACTTTGGATTTACCTTGAAAAAAAAATCTCTGTTTTTTTTGCTACTTATTCCCACAATCTGTAGACTTTGATACAAATAAGTAGTGATTAATGACAAATGAAATGTAATCAAGATGTTTCTTTAGTCTAGATATTATTGCTGCTACAATCACTCTTTTTAGAAATGTAACACAACACATCTCTTCACCATTCCTCTACTGTAAAATAAGCTACACTAGAAGATACAACTTGGGTGTTAAAATATCCCTTTTATGTGTAGCTTCTAAAATGTCCTCATTTGTTCTAGATAAATTTCCCACATATTATAAGCATAAAATAAACCGAAGTCCTCAAGACAGTTAGGGGATGTTAAAAGTTCATCATTACTAATGCAAATGTTACTGCCACCTGACAACTTTTCAAACAAGCTTGAGAATCTGAGTGATATTTTTTATTTTAATGTTATAAGGTCGATCATTATATTAGCTTTAAATACCATCATTAGAATGGTGGAAATAATTCCACATAAGACATTTCAAATCGGAAAAAATTATGTATCAAATCTCTAAACAATTATTAACTGTTTGACCTTGTAGACCCTACAAACAATTTATACCATATTATGTATACCTAAAACCATTTGAAAATTCCTTATGAAATATTTACAAATGAAATTATTTAGTGTTAGTTTCTCCTTTTGGGATTATCCTTCCTTCAAATAATGCTATAAAGTCCCCTGTGATAAAAAATATTGCCTATCAGCAATTTTTGATCTCTTCTTCCCAATCGGTTTAGGGTCCTTTTCCGTGGTGGTAAACATCATATTCCTTGGTGGAACACCACACAATATTGTTATTTTTAGATTGAAAAGGAAATTTTATGGGTTTTGTTTAGTTGATTGATGTGAATCATTTCTACTTTCTTTTCCTAGAGGTTATATAAAATGAATGTGCCACTATTGTAAGACACATTGTAAGTTCCATGTTGCCATGACATTGATCATGAAATACGAGACTAAATTAAAATTATTTTGTTGGGAAGGACACTTTTTTACCATGGAATCTGGTTTATTTAAATAGTTGAGAGAGAAATATTAGAGGTTTACTCACAAATTCATTGAAATTGAAAGAAGGTATAATATTCTAAGGAAAGCGTCCCTGATGTGCAACTCAATTGTCGTATTATGTAAATAAAGAGACTTTAAATTCAAATCCTTGGAGGATACAAATATAATGATATGAGAATATTGGTCCTATAAGTATAATGAAACGGACAATTAAAATTAAAAATAAATAAATAAATAAATATGTAAACAAAAACATTCAATTCATACACCCATTTCTCTTTTCTTTGATATGTTCGCATCTTGCCAACCACAATGAGAGAGGAAGAGAACATGCATCCAGCTACCCCAATATGTCAAACATATAAGTATCAACCATTTCACTATGAACCATTGTCAACATTGTCAAGCTGCTCTGATGCCAAATGGGAGCTTGTATGAACAACTTCATATTTCTCAAGGGGAAACGTTGGATTGGCCTACTCATTATAAGATTGCTTTTGGTGTTGCTAAGGGAATGTCCTACCTGCATCATGGTTGTTCCCCTCCAATAATACATAGGGATGTTAAATCATATAATATATTGCTGGATTCTGAATTGGAGGCCCATATTGTTGATTTTGGTTTAGCTAGAATTGTAGAGAAGCTGGGTCAGATGAATGTAATGTCAGGGGTTGCTGGAACATATGGATATATTGCCCCAGGTAAGAATTTACCCGGCACCAGGGAAGTTGTGGAAATGCGGCTTTCTTGCAGCACAGATGAACGAATTAGAAAGGAAGCAACTACCACTTTGTCTCCCCATCTCAAGAGGAATCCCAGTGCTTTTAGATATGCTCCCCCTTCTATATGCACTAGCACATGTCCATTTAATGACAATAAATGTGGCATAGACTTGTGACCTTTACCTTAATTTATAGCCGATATTAAAAGCATTGTTCAGTGATGCTCTTTACCTTCCTGAATTGTAGGAGAATTTGATTCACAAAGAAGTACTAGATCTCTATCTTATATTGGATTTATCAGTTTGTTCCAAATAGGAGATACATCTATCCCTGTGGAAACATTTCACTAATCCCTTGCAAAGAAGCAGTTGTTATCCCCCAAATCACCAAGAACAAAGTTGCAGACAAATAATAAACCTGTTGGGTATTCAGCAAAGACATCAGGAGATCCACCAGCCAGATTTGGTGACAAGTCATATCACAACTAGAATCTCACTCTCTCGATAGCAGCACACATATGAGCTGTTGTTCTGTAGCATAGCCTTCAAAACAAGAATCAAGTTGAGTTTAACATTCCCTTTAGTGTATATAATAGGGAATTTTTGCAGCACAAATGTGAAACATTATATGCAGGGTAGCCTGTTTTGAGATTGTTCTATCAAAGAGATGATGACAAAGGAATAGATGTAGAACAATGCGGTACATCATGGATGAATGATTGATAGTAACTTCGCTGAATCTCTTCTATCATTTAAAGGTAGTCATGAGGCTTTGTTGTCTGGTTATTGTATTGAGAATTGTAGTGTATTTTAACCTTTAATTAGGCATCTGCAAATGAGGAATTGTAACCACAAAAAGTAGTAGCTATCAAAGGAGGATATACAAACATCCTACCAGAGTGTGAAGATACCTCCAAGAATTGTATGAAGTAGAATAACGTTGAGTAATTTTCATTTTGTCACTGAAGATTGTGTCTATATGGCATGTTTTATTACATGCTTCATCTTTAATGCAAGTCAGATATTAAATTGGATTCAATTGGTGTATCACTGTTAAAGTCTACACAGACTTCCTACGAGAAAACACTTAACTTTAACCCTTATGCACTTTATTTTTGGCCATCTATCTAATAATTAGTTATGTTCTCTTACCACCAGTTATGTTCTCTTTGAGGCAATCAAAAAATAAATTTACAACCCACTGATTACTTAATTCACGCACAACTTCACCAAAATAGGTTTCCTTGTTGTGTAGGTGTTTATTACTGTTGTGAATTGTGTATGGCACTGAACTGGGATTGAGTTTAATACACAGTTCAATGCTTAGATTTTTTTATAATCCAGAGCCAATTCATCCCTTTATCTTGTCCATTCTGGCCACATTTCATGATTGAAAGTAAGATTAGGTCAAGGTTCATCCAGGGTGAAAACTGTTTCATTCATAATTGACTTCATCATATCCACGAACAACTTGCCAGTAATTGATATCTGGCCAGATTTGTCATGCCTATAGAACAAGATGGTTCTTTGGGTTATATTTTATTTGGACTTATAAGTTATAACTACCAGATTTGAAAAGATGCATATGTTGAAAATGTATTTCTCCTTGTACAAATTTAAAACAAGACATCATTTGTACAACAATACTAGGAGAGCATTGGCAAGTTCTAGAGTGGACCTCCTCTCCAATCAATGGAGCTATCAGGTAAATACAGGGTGCCAATGCTACTACTTGTGGGATTCTGCTACAAATAGATTCATGGCATGGCATGGGCATGACATGGGTAATTCCGAATTGAATTTTTCTAATGGTTCTCTTCATGTTGATGGTTATAATTTTAACAGATTCAGCAGGGTGGCTGCAACTGGCACATATTCCTTTCAATATCCAGATTTTGAAGGCACGAGAAGGAATAATATTTTGAAGAAGTGAGAAGCAGTTCACCTTATTATAGTTACCATGCTAGGTATTCCTTTAAGAGATTCCCAGCATCAAATCATTTCCATAAATATGGTTGTGTAAGAGTCGTGATGGTGTTGTAATGTAAATTATGTTTCCATAGTTGAACATCTGAAGTATTTTGCGATATTGTTATGGTACCATGGCACCTAGATCGGATCCAATGTTTATCAACACTTTTTTAATAACATGTTTTCTTTTCTTCCCGTTGTTGTTCATTTCTCCTCAAAATCCTCTCCAACCTCAATATCAGTGCTAGTAGTAGCATGAGCAACAACACTACGCTTAGCAGAACTAGAAGAACGTGTTTTCCAAACTGCATGAGAACTACTTCCCTCATGAGTCACCATGTGCCATGCTTGGTCTCAGTGGTTCTCTTCCTTCTCCTCTTGGTTCAACTACCATATCCTCATTGGAACCAACACCTTGAACTCCATTAGACAACGATTCACCATTTTGTAGTAGTGATTCGCCATTTGTACTGGTGATTCGCCATGATTTTACAAGATAATATAATCTCATGAGAAATTCGCCAAAAAAATGCATGAATTCTTGATAATTTTATTCATAGTCTAATGCGCATAAACACTATGCAAAAGTAAAAAAAACTAATGTATTACCTTAAGCAAGGATTGGATTCAAGTGACTTATACATGAATTTATTACATTTTTATGTCTTCACAAATCAAAAAATATTCACAATGTCTGCACACTAGACTTTAAGGGATCTTCAACAATACTAGGGATCTTCCAAACTTCTTTTGTCATCAATGATATTTCAACAATATAGAGCTACGTGAAATAATTTTGATGTGACAGAGTAGATTCATCAATACGAGTGGCTTCATAATAGGCCATTCTTTCTCAGAACAACTGACTTCAATCAATGATTCATCCATGGTGGATCTTAGAAGATGTGGCACCTAGGAGTGCTACATACTAACAACCTTGAAACTTACTGCCATGAAGTATGGATCATTTTATTTTACTGGAATGTAAAAGACATGTTGAGATTCAACAAGATGATGATCCTAGTGAAAATTAAGCACCTACACTAGGTGGGGCCCACAGGCTATTTTTAGGTGTATGTCTATTTTATATATGGTTGAGAAAATTCTATTTATAGATGAGGTTCTATTTTTAGATGGATGGGTTAAGTCTATTTATAGATCGCATATCTAAAAATATAATACATGTCGATTATTATTATCTCTTAATAATAATTAGATAATAAATAATAATATATTCTCTTGAAGCACTTGATTTCAGTTAACTGAAGTGGAAAACCAGTTAGATGAAGGAATTTAGAGTTATAAGGTTGGTTGGTGGGACATGCAAGTGGAATTATTTGTAACTAAGTGATTCAAAGTTGTAACAAAGTTGGATGTGTAGTTATGTGAGTTGTAAAGTAGTTTAACTTAGTTAAGTGAGTTAAATTGAGTTGTTCTAGTTGTAACTAGTTGTAACTAAGGATACACTAGTGAGAGATCAGTGAATTAAATATTAAATTAGTTCACATGGAGTGATCTCACATGCAACTAAATATTTACTATTTTTAACTACATGCATGTCAGATCCAGTGGAGACCCAATTGAGAGATAGGTGAAAGGGACAGTTTGACTATCAGTTGTGACATTAGTGGGTGCACTTTTGCAACCACACACACATTGGAGACGCCAATGAGGATTGCGTAGGCAAGGCAAGGCAGTATCTCATTCATTCAGGGATCGTGATCATCAGGGATTGCGCAGTGGAGGCAGGTTGTCAGGAGGAAGTAAATTGGCGCATGTATTTGTCAATTTTTGTATGACAGTGTGAGACGATTTTATATTGTACTGAGAGCTCTTGGATTAGAGTTGTTTATGAGATTGTTTCATGATCCATGATATATACATAATATATGATAGTGGGGTTTTTATCTTTATGCTTTCCCGGTAAAAACATTTGTGTTATGTGTGGTTGATCTTTCTTCATGTGTTTGCAATTGGCGATTAAATTTCCACAGATATTTTAGTAGAAGGATTTTGTATTTAACAGTGGCATATAATTGTTAGATCAGGAGAATCCATGAAATACCTAATTGTATAAAAATTTCTGCATGGTATTAGAGCAAAGAAGATTGAAATATTGAAGCAGTAGCTGATTTTTTTGGTGGAAACAATTCGAATTTGTTACAAGAATTTCTTGGTGCGACAATTGAGTAAACATCGAAATGGCTTTCAATGGTTTGCGGCTAAAGTATGCACTCAAGGGAATCTCGAACGACATTGCATGGAAGGACAATATGGAGGCGGTGCTTGAAGATAATTTCTTGAAGGAATTCATTGACAGTGATGTTCCTAAGCCCACTTCAACGAATGTTGCATTACTTGACACCTGGCAAAAGAAAGTAGCGAAGACGAGAAGGATTCTGTTGGAAGGTGTGCGAGACCATATTGTCTCCAGCCTTCATGGGAAAGCAACTCCATTTTTTATGTGGAATGCTTTGACGGATCTTTTCCAAAGCAGTAGTGACCATAGGAAATTGGCGCTGAAGGATAAACTTAGAAAGATCAAGATGGAGAAGGGTGACAATATTCCTAAGTATCTCACAAAGTTTGTCCAATGTCGGGATAAAATGGGGAGTGTGGGAATCATGGTTGCTGATGATGATTTAGTGAGCTTGGCTCTCTTGGGACTTCCTAAGAGTTGGCTTAGTTATCAAGACTCTGTCAACGAATGGGAAAAACTGTCGGATTGGGAACGACTGTGGTCAGATCTAGTGCATGAGGAGTTCAGGTGGAACACCAGAGATGGCTCTTCATCAAAGCATGATGCCATAAAATTATTGTGCTTTGGATACCAAGGCAAGGAAAGGGAAGGGTAATAAATCCCATTCAAAATCTGAGTCTAAAGGCAAGAAGTTGGATTTGTCCAAAGTGAAGTGTTTTCACTGTCACGAACATGGGCATCTCACCACTAACTACCCACAGAAAAATAAGAACAAGAAGGTTGTTGGAGCTACAGCTGGTGAGGCCCTTGCCTCGCAATTTGAACTCGATTTCTCTTTGATCGCATGCTTGGTTTCAAGCGCAATGGGATCAGTGTGGTATCTTAATAGTGGTGCTTCCTTCCACATGACGGGAGATAAGGAGCTTTTCAGTGGCTTGGAGGAGAAAGATCTCCAAATGCATATAAATATGGGCGGCGATGGATGATACAGTGCGACCGGAATTAAAACCATTACCTTTGAGAGGGAGTGAGGTAAACCATTTCAATTTAAATATGTTATGCATGTTCCAGCTATGAAGAAAAACTTGGTCTCAGTCACGATGTTGGAGGCTATGACGTTGTTTTCAGCGATGGAAAAGCTTTCTTGCGACATAAAACAACGGTTCAAGCCAAGAGGATAGGGATTCGAGTTCAAAATCTCTACAAGATGGAGGTAGAAGGCTGCGTTGCAATGATGGGCAAGGTAGAAAAAGTGGTGAGCTGGGATGAGGGCGAATTATGGCACAAGAAATTGGGCCATCTTCATCATGTAGCTTTTAAAGTCATGTAGCAAAGATCTACTAGACTTCCAATGGGAACACTTGCTTAGTTAGATCAGAGCAAGGGTTGCACCATGGAGAAGTATGCAAAGTCCACCTTTCATGAAAAGGAGGATCGAGCTCCAGTGATCCTGGAGAGATTTCACACAGACGTGTGTGGACCATTCTCGGTTACTTCAATAGCAAAACACAGGTATTATGTTATTTTTGTTGATGACTTTTCTCGTAAATGCTCGATCTTCTTCATGCAGAAGAAGGATCAAACATTCTCAAAGTTCTGTGAGTTTAAGGAATTGGTTAAGAAAGAGTCAAGGAAGCAAGTGAAGGCTCTATGGAGCGATAATGGTGGAGAATACATCTTGAATTAATTCAAATACTTTTGTAGCAAAGAAGGAATTTGAAGAGAACTCATAGCGCCTCATAACCCACAGCAAAATGGGGTCGCGGAGAGGAAGAACAGAACGATCATGGGTGATGCATGACCTATGTTGCATGATCAGGGCCTACCAATGCATTTGTGGGCGAAAGCATGCAACACTGCGGTTTATGTGAAAAATCATTGTCCTCATAGAGTACTTTGCATGAGTACACCTAAAGAAGCTTTTACTAGTAAGAAACCGGATGTTTCTCACTTTAAGATTTTTGGCTCATCTGTTTATGTGCATGTGACCAAGAATGCCAGGAAGAAGCTGGAGTCAACTACTAAAGTTGGGATATTTTTTGGGTAAACAGAAACACCCCATAATTATCGTGTGTGTTTTCAAAACAGTCGAATGATTGTGGTGCAACGGGATATAAAATTCAATGAGGAGAAAGCCATGAAGTTGTCGCTTGAGAGGGAGCTAGACTTACATGCGAAGGAGGAACTTTTGTTTCCCAAAGATGAGTCTCTAGATGTGGATCAGCCACAGGAGGAGGTTCATGGAGTGGAGGAGTCCACTCACGCAGAGCCAAACATCAGAACTGGCAGAAGACGTACCACAGAAGCTGAGAGGTTGAAGCTTGATGTGGCACAGAATGTAGGAGTACCTACTTCAAAGTGCAGACAGAGACAGTATGCTAACCGATTCACTGGACACATGGCTCTCATGAGAAAATGTATTGTGACTGAGCCATCTTCCTTTCAGGAAGCAGTGTGGGAACCCACATGGGTAGATGCAATAGTGGAGGAGTATGACTCCATTGTGAGAAACAGTGCTTGGGAAATTGTTCCAAGGCCAGTTGATAAATCAATGGTAGATTCGAGATGGATCTACAAGGTAAAGCAAGCTATTGATGGGAGTGTTGAGAAATACAAGGCCAGATTTGTGGCCCAGGGCTTCTCACAAATTGAGGGGATTGATTATGAATAAACCTTTGCACTTGTCGCACGGTATTCTTTTATAAGTACCATCCTTGCTCTCTCAGCATAGATGGGTTGGCACATTCATCATATGGATGTGAAGACTGCGTTCCTTAATGGGATCATTGAGGAAGAAGTGTACATTGAACAACCTGAAGGATTTGAGATCTTCAGCAATGAGTCACAAGTGTGCAGACTCAAAAGAGTGTTGTATGGGCTGAAGCAAGCATGTGCTTGGTACACTCGGATCGATAGCTATTTCACCAGACTTGGCTTCACCAAGAGTGAGGTGGATGCAAACCTATACCAAATTATGGTGGAGGGTAAGCTTTTAATCATTGTTCTTTATGTTGATGATTTAATACTGACTGATGATGAGAAACTGATACACTTATGCAAGGAGGACCTTGCAAAGGAGTTTCAGATGAAGGATATGGGTCTCCTTCATTATTTCCTTGGATTGGAAATATGGCAGCGAGAAGGTGAACTTTTTGTGTCTCAAGGCAAGTATGCAAGAGAGATACTGGGTAAGTTTGACATGGAGGGCCGAAAACCCATGGATACTCCTCTTCCAAGAAACTGGAGGAAAGAGGATGCTACATCTGGAGAGGTAGAGGATGCTACTGTCTATCGACAGTTAGTGGGTTCGCTAATGTATTTAGTAAATACAAGACCAGACATATTCTATGTGATGAACCAGCTTAGTCAAGGAATGGTTAAGCCTACCAAGCTCTTTTGGAAGGGGGGCAAGCATGTCCTGAGATATCTCAGGGTAATTTTTGAGTATGGCTTATGGTACAGACAGACGGATGAGATGAAGTTGCATGGCTTCACGGATGCAGATTGGGCAGGTAGCCCAGCGGACAGAAAGAGCACATCAGGAGGGGTCTTCAGTATCAAATGTATATTTGTTTCTTGGTACAGCAGGAAACAGAGATCTGTGGCACTCAGTTCAGCAGAAGCGGAATACATGGCAACAATTCAAGCTGCATGTGAGGCTATCTGGATGAGAAAGATCTTGGTTGGTTTGTTTGGTTCTCATTTAGATCCTACAGTGATTCAATGTGATAATTAGAGTTGCATTAAACTCTCGATTAATCATGTGTTTCATGATAGATCTAAGCATATAGATATCTGGTATCATCATATCAGAGATTGTGTGCAGTGGAAGATCATGTTGCTTCAATACATTCCTATGGAAGATCAGGATGCAGATATTCTAACGAAGGCGCTCACCAGGAAAAAATTCAAATACCATAGAGACAGGATCAGGATGAAGGATAATCCCTTTCTCGTTGAGAGGGAGTGTTGAGATTCAACAAGATGATCCTTGTGAAAATTAAGCACCTACATTAGGTGGGGCCCGCAGGCTATTTTTAGGTGTATGTCTATTTTTAGAATGGTGAGAAAATTCTATTTATAGCGGAAGTCTATTTATAGATGGATGAGAAAATTTTATTTATAGATAAGGTTCTATTTTTAGATGCATGGGCAAAGTCTATTTATAGATTGCATGTCTAAAAATAGAATGCATGTCGATTATTATTATCTCTTAATAATAATTAGACAATAAATAATAATCTATTCTCTTGAAGCACTTGATTTCAGTTAACTGAAGTGGCAAACCAGATAGTTGAAGGAATTTTGAGTTCTAAGGTTGGTTGGTGGGACATGCAAGTGGACTTAGTTGTAACTGAGTGATTCGAAGTTGTAACAAAGTTGGATGTGTAGTTATGTGAGTTGTAAAGTAGTTTAACTGATTTATGCTAGTTGTAACTAATTGTAATAAAGATACACTAGTGAGAGATCAGTGAATTAAATATTAAATTAATTCACATGGAGTGATCTCACATGCAACTAAAGATTTACTACTGTTAACTACATGCATGTCAGATCCAGTGGAGACCCAGTTGAGAGATAGGTGAAAGGGACAATTTGACTATCGGTTGTGACATTAGTGGGTGCACTCTTGCAACCACACACACATTGGATATTCCAATGAGGATTGTGCAGTCAAGGCAAGGCAAGATCTCATTCATTCAGGGATTATGATCAACAAGGATTGCGCAAGGGAGGCAGACTGTCAGGAGGCAGTAAATTGGCGCATGTATTTGCCAATTTTTGTATGACAGTGTGAGACGATTGTATATTGTACTGAGAGCTCTTGGATTAGAGTTTTGTATGAGATTGTTTCATTATCCATGATATATACATAACATATGATAGTGGGGTTTTTAGCTTTATGATTTCCCGGTAAAAACATTTGTGTTATGTGTGATTGATCTTTCTTCATGTGTTTGAAATTGGCGATTAAATTTCCGCAAAGATTTTAGTAGAAGGATTTTGTATTTAACAATGGCATATAATTGTTAGATTAGGAGAATCTAGGCAATACATAATTGTATTAAAATTTCTACAAGAAACATCAATAGATGAATAATTATTTTGAGAATTTAACCATTTGATATCAATCCAGGGATTTCATAACTCCCTCTTAAGGTGATGATGTGATCATCTGAACTTCAAAAGTAAACTCCCTCTTGTCATCAATTAGAAATTGCACCCTTATAATCCAATGGCTTGTCCATAACTCCTAAATATAAGGAGAGTGACCTTGCCAAAATTATAGTCATAGAGCTATCTGCAACCTGCTACTTTTCCAATCACCATTCCTTTGGTCCATGTGTCAAAATCATCAAAATAACTCCCTCTTAATTCTTTTTGCAACCTTTTATCAATATGATTCTTATCTTTAAGATGACACGTTAGCATACCAAACCTCAGTAATACATAGGTGAACTCTCTTACATGCTCTGCCTATTTAACTAACAGATCTTGATAGCAGAAGAACCTTATTACTGATATTGTAAGAATTAAATATTCCAAGGGAATTACTCTGAATTTAACCTTGGAATGATTTCCAAGTCTGATTATGCCATGAATCCTAGCTTCTAGTCTCATATTAACATCTAGAGAGACCAAGGAATTTCTTAAATTATGCCAAGTTACTTCTTAGCCACAAATACGATATCTAATGTACTAAATCTCTTCCAAGGTTCATTATTGTTGCAGAAGAATGTGGCAAATAGTTAATTCACTTTAAACTGGTGAAGAAGAACTGTCTTCTGCCTTCCAGGTTCTGATGCTTGTCATTAAAGACTGAATACACGCAACATCATTGACTTATGCTAATGGAGAGTACAATGGTGAACTTGACTTCTTGTAGTGATTTCTGACACAAGGGAGGTCTGGTATTTAGATAATTGCTACCTTAATGATGCTATTAAAGGCATTTAAAGTGAAAAATGATTCTCCTCGAAACTGAACAAGGATCGATAAGCTTCAGACTGTGACTTTATATATGAATGCTGATAATTTTGAAGGAACATGATTGTGAACACAATCAATATGGCCCAAAGTGATCAAGAGTATTGATATTTTAGATGGAGGATATTGCAGCTACTCCACTTTAGCATTATTCTCGACAACATATATAGTAGAATCTTACTGTTCTGAATATAACGCAAAACTCAACTAATATAGACAGTGGGAATATACCATACGAATAGACCAGAGAAGCCATATCTGAATTGTTGGATGCACTTCTATATATTCATGTACTGTACCATCATCCATAGAGATGTTATATATAAATATGAACACAGCTGATGAAATCAAGGTCAAACTTATGCTACTGTAATAGCAATACCATATTGGAGCTGTTATACACAAATTTGAGAGTATACAGGAATGGGTTGATACCCATCATTTCCAATACAAGAAGCCATACCAAAGTAGATTAATATGAGAAACATATATAAAATTTCATTATGAAAAGAATCATATTGAAGTATATGCCATATGATATTACAGGCAAATCATATCAAGACCATAGCTATATATTGAATGTCCAATTATTTCAAAGATGCAGTATCAAGAGCGAAGATCTTGAAAGGTAGGCATGTTGAACCTTGCTTCAAATCATTGTGAGTTCATGATCAACTATGCTTCCACTTATACTGATCTACTAGACATCCAAAGCATGGCCGAAAGGACTTAAGGCTCCTCCCCAAGCCTCCTACTATTCATTTGATTGCTACAGCAAGGTCTTCATATACACCAAAATATATTTGATCTTAACTGTATTTTATGTTAGGATGGATGCATCCTAAATTAGGCCTCAAGGCAGACTTTTCCAAGTTGTTGTAGAATTAAATCCTTCACTATGTCCTAGAGCAGAAAGAGAATCTCCTTCTAGGACAAGTAACGACTCTGATTTCTTGCATTGTCTTTTGAGATCACTGTGGCTAGGGTAGGAGGTCCCTTCTAGACCTCTCGACCCTCTCAAATCCTCCTCCTCATATAGTTGTAGCAGCACCTTCCAGTAGCCTTGTAAATACAAACCCTTCATAAAATAGTACAGAAAAAAATAAAATAATAATAAATAAATAAAATAATAATGAATAAAATAAAATTAAATAAATAAATAAAATTAAAAATAAAATAAATAAATAAAATTAAAAATAAAAAATAAAAAATAAAAATAAAAATAAATAAATAAATAATAAATAATAAATAATAAAGAAAATAAAATAAATAAAAAATAAAAAAAATAAAAATAAAATAAAATAAAATAATAATAATAATAAAAATAAAAAATAAAAATAAATAAATAAATAAAATAAAAATCAATACTTACCTCTTAAACTGTGGTTTGATATAGCAAGAGAGATGTTTCCCTAAACAGTCTTGAATATGCTCTCCTCTTTGATGGCTGATTCCATTAGATGTTGAAGGAGGATTCTGCAATAATGGTTTTCAAATTTGATTTGAATCCCCTATGAGTTATTGAGCCCAACTCTGACATATTCCCAAATTGGAATTCTAACAATCCCTTGCTTGATGGAAACTTGGATACATTCCTTGTGATTGCATTCCTTCTCTTGCTAATTTTGCCTAGAAAACAGCAAAATTGGTATGCTTAGCTAGTTTAGCCAGCACCGTTCTTGTTCTGATAACCATGCCACAATTAGAAACACAAATAACATATTGATAGGTATTGATTTGTTATTAATGCAAGAACTATTGTTATCTATCTTGAATTTTTGCATTTACTTGGGCAGTTTGCTATTTGATCGAGCAGAGTTTAGATTTTAGACTGTCTTTAAAGTCATGTTTTTCTCATCAGCAAATGTCTTATCCTTATCCTTGCAAAAATAAACCAGGTAATGGATTTCAACAATAGAATATTGTGAATTATTTGTTCTTAAAATGGTAGCCCAGATGTATTATAAAATGCTTGCTTCATTTCTTTGATGAGATGGTTGATGACTTTACTACGGTAGTGCAGATTTCATGGCTTTTATTTTTTTTTTAAGTGATCTACAATTCTATCCATGTTTTCATTTTTGTTTGAATGGGCTGATTATTGCTCTATCATTTTTCTTTTGCTCTGTAAAAGCATGACCTTTATCCATAGCAACTAATTACTTTGAGATGAGCTATTTTACCATGCATTCTTCTTTATTGTCTTTGCTAATTTTGTGGGACTTAAAATTTAAGTATGGTTGATAACATAGAAGATAAGTGTGGAAGCTTGTGATTAAGATGGTGTTAGCCCAAGAGAGCTACATGGTTTCGATTCGGATTAATTTTCTTTTTCCAATCACAACAAAAGGGAGGAGAAAAAAATGCTCCTTTCTGTCTAATTCAAGGAAAGGAAAAGAAGATAGGATAGAGCTCTATTTTCCATAGAGTTTGAAGTTTTCCTATTTCAGTTTTATGGGATTCTTCCCTTTTTTACTACAACCTTGTCAACCTTTGGATCAGTTGTGGGGATAGAGTAGTTGCTTTGACGAGATATATGTATAATCTTAATTTCCAGTTTCCTTTGACCATGGATGAGTTCGTGGAGTAAGTATATTCATGAGCATAGTTGGAAGACAAATTAATATCTTTAGCAAAAACTACAAAGGCACATTGATTTGTATTTGTTGAAATATCATATCCCGAGAAGAAACATGAAAAACAATTCAAAAAGCATAGTAACCAACCATTACCTGTAATTCTTGACATAGGATTTATGTAGTGGTCTTGTTGTACAAGGGCTAGAGACCATCATCCTGCGAGGTAGGGGGTAGATCAGCTGGTCTTTCCACAAACTTCCATTCATGTTACTTAATGCATACATTTTGCTCTATTTTATGGTACTAAATCTCAAAGATCTCAAGCCCAGGAACAACAGATCCTGTTTCAAAAATTATAAAATATAGAATACAGGTGAACCCTTATCAAAGTATCGATACTAATAGAGAATCATTTATACATACAAGGCCACTGCCTTCATAAGGTTAACAGTTATGAAAAAAATACGAAATTGCAATAGGTAAGGATTCCTCAAAGGATTTGGACTAAGAAACGAGGTAGGTGGAATCCAATAAAGGGTACACATATGGCTTCAATTTATTGGTTGGACAGTGGAATGGTTGGGGACCCAAAAAAGAATGGCAGCGATTGGTGCTAGGGAACAGTAAGAAATATATTATATTGTCTTGGACTGTGTTTGGATTGTAAAGGGGCTTTTGACTCGAAAGACGTTTTAAAATGGAATTTGATTGAGTTGACTGAAAATTTTTCAATGTGATCTGGTAAGAGTTTGAATGGAATTTTGATTTCAAGATGGTTGTTTGTGTATTGTTTGGTTTCATGTTCTCATCGAAGGTTGGTATCATAATAATGCAGTGCTATTCCTAACAAGCACGATAAATAGTAATTGATAATGAATTCGGAGAGGTGATAATGGACTCAAGGGGACTAGACCATGCAGAATTTTTTTTTCATTATAGATTGGTTTATTAGGCGTAGTGATTTGACTACTAATTCTATGAAAAACGGGTTGATTTTCAGAAACTGGAATATGTGAAAAAAAAACAAAAACCAGTTGACACACACATCTAAACTATTCAATATGCAAAGTTCCGGACATGATCAAGATGGGATCTGGACCAGTTCAGACCAAAACTGGTTTAAGTGGCCAATTTTTCCTAGAAAACCCCATAACTGGTCTGCTTGGCTAGTTTAGCCAGCTCTGTTGTTGTTTATAACCCTGCCACCATTAGAAACACAAATAGCATATTGATAGGTATTGATTTTTTATTAATGCAAGAACTTTTGTTATCTATCTTGAATTTCTGCATTTACTTGGGTAGTTTGTTATTTTATCGAGCAAAGTTTAGAGTTTAGACTGTCTCTGTCTCATGTTTTCTCATTAGCAAATATCTTATCCTTATCCTTGCAAAAACAAACCAGGTAATGGATTTTAACAAAAGAATATTGTGAATTATTTTTTCTTAAAATAGTAGCCCATTTGTACTATAAAATGATTGCTTGATTTCTCTGATGAGACGGTTGATGACTTTACTACGATAGTGAAAATTTCACGATTTTTTTTAACTGTTCTACCATTATAACCACGTTTTCATTTTTGTTTGAATGAGCTGATGATTGCTCTATCCTTTTGCTTCTACTATGTAAAAGCATGACCTTTATCCATAGTGAATGAATTTCTTCTTGCTCGGCATTCAATTATGATATCTTAGCTTGTAGCTGATCTCAACTTCAAAAAGGCTTTACATTCAATTGAGCTGTAATTTTGGAGATGGTCAGTGACATTTCCAATATATTATCTATGTTTGGAAAAGAATCAATTGAACCAACCATGTGTCTTTCAAGAACCTACATTTTTCATTCTTTTCCTTAATCTCATCCTCCTTTAGATTTTACATCTGGGCTTGAAGTTGAAAACGATTTGGAATGTTGACAGTCTGCTCAGAAAGCCATTTTAAGGAACTTGTACGAAGAGCAACTTCCCCAGCCAACATCTTCACTTGTTCTCTAAGTAGATCCATTTGGTCAGCCATTTTTTTCTCTTCTGTTGGAGGTGGCCTCCATCCACGGACATTTGCACTAAATATATATCCAGCCTGTGTTCTTTCTGCAAAGGAATCAATAATTGGTGCCACATCATCAACCCTGAGACTGGGAGACATTCTTTTTCCAGTCTTAGTATCCACTGCAGAATCTTCTTGTAATGATGAAGGGGTGCAAGATACAGATGATGAAGATGGAGAGCTTTTTTTATCAAGGTTCAATATTTGCATGTGTACCACCATTTTCTCACTTTCGTAGTTGAACCAATTGAGCATGCCATGTTTTTTGTTATTCTTTCTCCAGCCATGACTCCAGTTTAACTTGGCCATGATATTTCAACACTAATTAATGAATTGATTAATATATTTTTCACAAGTTAAAATTAGGAAAGAAATCACAATAATCACTTACTCCTCTTTAGCAAGCACCTAAAGAGGCAATTTTCATCTTTTGCATGCTTGACACTTAGCCTATGTAGAAGCACCTGCTCAAGCTACAAAAATCAACATAAATCTTAGGATTTTTTGAGTTTGGATTGAATGAAATATCATGATAGTTCTTTGTGGCTTGGATGATGGCAATATAGGGAAAGAGTTAGGTGCATTTGTGGTCCATGGATGGGTTTTCATGTGCTATTCTAGGCCTAAGTTAAGTGCCTTATATTTGGAATCTTTGTCCTTACCATTCTGAAGATATATTTTGGGTTGAGATGAGATTTATTTGTGTATCTACTGTCACATCATCATGCTTTTATGTACAATACGTTAGTCACAGCTGGTGCACTTTATTGGATGCCTTTGCAACTCTTTTCATGGGCTATTTCAGTGGTGTAGATGTTGATCTAGGGTGAAACTTTGATTGTTGTTATAGATCATATTTGGGCACTCTCTTTGAATTCTCTTCTAACATTTATCTTATGTTCATCCTTGCTTGAAGAGGGCGCTACCACAGGTGCTATTTTAGCCTATTTCTATACCAAAAAAACCACCATGATTTCATGAAATCTATATTTTTTCTTGAAGACATGCCTTGCATAACAAGAAAATACACAATTTTTGAGATTGAATCCTGCCAGTGCTCTTTATGAGGAAGAGTGCATTATAATTTTTTAATGTGGTTCCTATTTTTAATGTTTTTTTTCTTTCATGATGACTAGCACTTCTTCTTGAAACACAAAATGTGTAATCAATGTCACAAAACTTGAAAATGTTTATCTAGTTCATTGCTCCAGGAGATTATATTTCAGTGTTTTTCATGAAATCTAAACAAATATGGAGAATTAGAGCACTATATTTTAGATGGATGTTTGATAGTTTTGTGGGAGTAAAACACTATTGTCCTAAGAAGAAGATATTGGGATATCTCTGGAAGTGTTGCCTTCATCATTTAGAAGAAAAAAAAAATTGCTCTTATTTTGGAATGAAAGTGCCACTGGATAATAAAGAAGATATCCTTTATTGGTTTTCTCATAAGCAGCACTTCAAGTTCTACTTGTAAGGCAAAGTATGGAATCAATGTTATAAAACTTGATAATGTGCAAACAGTTCAGTGTTTCAGGAGATTTAACAAGATAGTCTTCCCAGTATGCACTGAGATCCTCTCTGTGATTTTATGTTTCCTTAATCTTTTGTTTAAAACAACAAACTACCCAACATAAGGAAACACTCATCCTTCTAAGTGCCAATATCCCAATATCATGCTAAAAATGCTTGCACAAAGTTCCTGATCTGGTGAGTGTTATGTTTGTCTCTTTGATAATGGTATATGGAAATTATGCCATGCTGAAAAGTTGTCTTCCCATCTATATTGTCTACATTTTTGCTGGTTGAAATTGTTATTGTTTATGTTTTTCTCCATTTATTTCATTTATGTATTTTTATTCACAAACTTATGTTTATAATTTTCTTTTTATGATTTTTCCATGCATGCTACGACAAAATTTCTGAAAAATATCTAAGGATGAACAATACAGATGATTTCAAACGAATTATCAGTTTCGCTTTTTTTCATATTTCATAATAAACAAATTTCAAGACCTAAGACATTTCATTATATTAATAAACGCAAAGTGATTTTTTTATAATCAATGTTGGAACATATGTATAACTTTTATCTTCTTTCATTAAATTATCTCTTCTTTATATACTCATTGCTTCTATTGTTGTATAGTATACTTAAAATTTTATCATATGTAGATATTTCTATTACTTTGTAATTATTCATTTGATGTGAAAGATATCCATTTAATATATTTTTTCATAACTAGAAAGATATATAATAGATTAGAAAAACAAAAGTTTTTGAAATATCATGCCATCTTGAAGTTTTAACTCAAACAAAATTATGTGAGGCTTGGAATTGAAATGACACTGCTTAGAACTTTTATTTATTTATTTATTTTAATTTTCGAAGATTGAAATGAATCATCTACATGATCAATACCATGTTGACCAAAATGATTAGTAGTGATATTATGTATGTAAATTTATTATGCCTATCAACTTGGAATCATGTGAATGTTTCAATGGAGAAACTCTTCCATTACTTGTAATTGATACTTGCCATAATGTAGCCAAGCACAAAAAAAGTTACCAGTCTTATTGTACACAATGAAGTAAAAATTTTGGATGCAACTATGGGATAGTTCAATTGTGTTAATACATTTGATATCAATTAAATATATTCATGGTATTTAGATTTAAGCATAAGAAAATGGTCAAAATTTTATCTTTGGTACTAAAATCAAACTCTTCCCATGATCCAAACTCACGACACGTAGCTTCTAAATGATCAAATACAACTTCTTAGTCTATCTTTAAACCTTGGAAAAATATAACCTTTATAAATAAACGAGGTTTTTTTTTTTGCACCATTTAATATTTTATGGTGCTTTGCACCATACACAAATTTATTATAATAATAATAATAATTGTTTTTTTTGCACCATTTTTTAATTTATGGTGCTTTGCACCATATACAATTTATTATTATTATAATAATTTTGATATTTTTATGATAAATTTTTAATTTTTGTAAAATCAGTTTTGGTGCTTTGCATCACAATATCTTGATCCACATCAGACTAGTTTTTGGTGGTTTGCACCATACACCATGGAATTCCACATATGCATTTAACACCAATTTAAGATTTTTTACTAACTCCACTTTTGCACCAAAAAACATAGCACTGCTTACGTATCTCCACATTATAACCACTATTTGAAAAGTGAATATTTCTCAAATCCTTTACAAATAGTGGTGCTAATGTGAAGCTAGATGACCCTTCTTCTTTTAGCGATGTCAGAAAATATATAAGATCAAGGTCAATACAGTACGCATATTCTAAGCTAAATGGTGGGAAAAAACATCCTATTGGGTGAAATGATATTATGGCTATTGAAATTCGCAAAGGAAATGGAAAAGACTTTGGAAAGGAAAAGTGGCATTAATTAGAATTTCATTTATGAAAATAATGGAAATTAGGAGAAAAGGAAGGTGAAAGGTCACAGGTTGCATGTGAGGTTTCATGTGAGGAGGAAATTCAAGGAAAATAATGGAAAATGAAGAAAATAAAGGCCTCATTGATAGAAAGGGCTTTCGAAGCCCAATTGGAAAGCTTTTGTTGGTTGAGGCTTTTGTTAGTTCACTTATGGCTCTCATTATATTCTCTCTCTCATACTCTTGGACACTTATAACTTTCTTGGAGCACTCCTCGAAGAGTGTGGCATACATTGGATTTGGATAAATAAGGCAAAGGAAAGAAGGAAAGCGCAAGAGGACAATGGGATCAGCAGCTACAACTCGATTTCTTTGCAGGTATCGAGTTGCATGTATGATTTCCTTGCTAGTTTTGGCATGCAGGGCACATGCATGTTGTTTCTTGGTCATGATCTATCATTGGCATGGAGGATTGTCTGGATTGACAGTGGTTTTCCCATCCTTTCCATTTTTGGATAGCCATGGTGTTGTGGGTTTCTTTCCTTTTGTTTTTGGTTGGTTCTCATGTTCCTTTTGTTGTGGGTTGAGTTATTAGTTCATGGAGCCTTGGTTGGAACAAACACTCTGTAACCCTGGATAACTTGGGCAGAGACCGATTTGGTGATGGTTAGTGTTGTCCGACCAAGAGGTGGAATCACTGGTGGAGGGTTGAGGTGGTTGGCCTCTGGAATCCCCGGTTTGGTTTTGGTTGGTTTATTCCATGATATCCCAAATTCATGCTTGGAATATGGCACAACAGTGATTAGCTGAAGAGAGATTTGGTTCATCCAATCTATGGTCGGGTGGAACATGGAAGTCCGGAACCTAGTTGGCCATTGCATTCACTATTAAGAGCTTCTTCTACTTGGTATTCTATGGGTAAATATACTTGTTTATATGTGGTTTATATGGTTGTTATATCCTTGACATTTCTGTTGGTTATATGTTGGTTATGAGTGATTTTTATGGCATTGATAATGTATGGCTCTCATCATGTTTTGGTTAATCACTAAATGTGCAATGAATATATGGAATAATAGATGGTAATGTAGTTATTGTGATGAGGCATCAATGTTTCTCAGTGATTCTCATATAAGTATGAGATCCCTATGCTCATATTTGTTGTTTAAATCTGTAGAATGTATATTTGTGACATGTTTGACGAAATGTTTGTCATGGCTATTAGAGGTCTAGTCAAGTCCTTGTTTAAATATTTGCATTTTGTATCATTGTTTTGATGTTATGTCTTATTTCTGGAAGTTTCATGGAGTTTTGGGTAGTGACCTAATTCCAGGCCCTGAAAAAGTGGCACATAATCCGGAGTCGTTGGCAGAACACTACCTGGAAAAGTCTCGAGTCACACGCATGCCTTTTTGTGGGAGCGACTAGAGGGTCCCAGTCACATGAATGCCCATGTCAAGTGAACGACTAAGGATTTAATGCAACAAAATTTCAATTTGTCTCAGGGGTTGGTCACCTGGATGGGTTGGATGGCTCCTGGGGGTTCTGTTGCATGTGTAGAAGGCCAAGTTGTATGTATTATATTGGTTCCACTTCCTTAATTGATACATTGGGAGTTGAATCATATCATAGTAACTCTATTTCACATGTTAACCCCGGTTGGTCGGTTACAGGTATGTAGGTATGTTAGTTAATGGAATTTTATATGCATTAGAGTTATATATATTTTCGCCATTTTATTCTTTTTGTGGTTACATGCATGATAGATGCTAGTGAATCAATGTGGTTAAATGCACATGTGTCGAATAGTCATGAATGATAGTAATTTGTTGTTATATGCATTTTTTTGTTGTTTTATGTTAGTTAACTTGATGATTATGTTATATGTTGTTGATAAGTATGTTATATGTTAACTTGTTGTTTGTTATATGATAGTTAAATTGATGATTATGTTATATGTTGTTGATGAGTATGTTATATGTTAACTCATTGTTGTTATATGTTAATTAAATTTATGATAATTAGGGTTATTACATTAAGATTTTGATGTTATATGTATTGTGTTGATCTGGATTGGTCTGTGTAGGTGGTAATGGTTATGACATTCAGGTATGAGATGATATATTTGTGATATTGTGTTGTACTAATATAGACTGATTGTGCATATGTGATTGTTATCCATCAATTGTTTATGAGTTTATGATGTGAACATGTTAGCTAGTTATTGTTATGGACATCATGACTTTATTTATGTTTGAGTTGATGTGTTGTGAATTTATATCATGCTAAACTAGATTGATTGTACAGACAAGAAAGCCTTCTCTGATATACATCAAGATATGAGTTTGATTATCTTGTTTATTTTGTGTTTGAGTGTTTTATTATTTCATCTAGTTGATTTATTTAACATGGTATGTTTTCAAGTTGTTTGAATGTATGATTAATTGCGTCATATGAGTATGTGCTTGTAATATTGTATGAATGAATGGTATTGTTTTAAGACAGTTGTACTAATATGATATGTGTTGAGATAGCTTATATATACTTGAGTGTAAGTGAGTGCTAGTTGTAATGTTGTTATTTATGACTATGAATTGACTGTTCATTATGACATGGTTGATAGTCTTGGTAAAGGTTAATTTTAATTACTAGACATGATTTTTTGATCCTTGGAACATGTGGCTAACATGTGTAAATAGTTACAAGGAAATATTCTTGGTATTAGCATGATAAAGGTAATTGTTTATTTGTTTATATAGCTAACATTTGGGTGGTGTAATAGTGCGTAGTAAGACTCAATTGCAGGGAGGAAAAGGTGAAAGAAAGGAATTGGGTGAAAATTCCCTTGGCTATGTTTGGAAACTGCAATTCCAAACGAATGAGTGCTTTGCACATATGAAGTCTTCTTAACCTTGATTTTGTTTGAAATTATGTGGATATGTGTTATATTCTTGAACATGTATTTGACACGTATAATAACTAGTTTCTAGTAATGGCGAGATTCGTCAAGGGAATTGGAGTCCCTTGAGAGATGGCATGGACGTGTTCAGTTACAAGGAAATGTGCGTAGCACAACAAGGTAAGGTAACTAGCATGTTGTTATGTTTATTTATGCACTGACAGTTATGTGTTTATGGCAGTATGATGCAAGATATTACATGGCAAGATACTGCCATAAAATATTGAAGAAGGCACAGGTTGAGATTTCCTTTGGAAGCATTGGGAACCATGGGGATTGCGTCATGGTGTTTTTTGCTAAGTCTTGTAATTTCAATATTTTTATTTGTTTGTGCTTGATTTTTGGTATTTATTGTGTCTAGTGCATGGCCTTGCCACTTCGCTTGTGATGTCGTATTGTTATTGGTTTTCATGGTTTTTTTCTTGCTTGTTTCTTATTCTTCCCTTTTATGTTTTAAGAGTCTTGGGAATTGGTTTGGGAAAGAGGAAATTTCACGAAGCTCAAGAAGGGATAAATGGAACCTGATAGGTAATATAAGACTCGAATGAAATCGGGTGCATGTATAAGGGAAGTGGAAGGTAAGAATATGATAGTCGGTTGGACTAGTTAGGTCCGTTGAGGTAAATGGATTATGGAAGTACAAACATGAGAAAGGTAGCCGGAAAGGTAAAGTAAATGGATTTTAGGCGTCAGATGCCTTGGCTATGTTGGGAACTGTTGTTCTCAATGTTGTGTATGGATAAAGGGCGTTCTCTTAACCTTGACCTTATGTTATCTGGTAATTATGTTGTGATCATGTCTATGTTGATGTTTATATATGTATACATGTATGTATTTAAGTATGTCATGTCTGGCAGGGTCGTCATGGATCATGATTGTTTAATGCTAATGTTTATATGTATATATGTGTGTATGTATGTCGTTGTCTGACATGATCATGATTTTTTTATGCTAATGATTAAATAAATGTATGTGTCTATGTTTCTATGTCATTGTGTGCCAGGGTTGTCAGGGATCATTCTTGTAGAGGAATGATTTATTATGCAAGTGAATGGCATGAATAGGTTCCTGGTCTTATGAGGAATCAAGTGGGAAGAGTAGCCCTGGAAAATTTATGAAGTCAATATCATGTGGATATGAGTTGATATTATGTGTTTATACTATGCATATGTGTTGGATAGATAGTATTGAGAGATACATTAGTAAAACGAAAACAACGTGATCCGTGGCATTCTAGGATAAGCATGGATGGTAGAGAGACACTGGAAGCAAGGTTGCTTGGTAGAGACAATGTGGTTTTGGATGTGTATTACTAATGTTGTGTATATGTTGTGCATGTTTTCTATTTAGTGATTGTACTTATGGTGATGTGTAAATGTTTTATATGTAGTATTGTGTAAAAATGATGTTGTGTGTATGTTGTATATATGGTGTTGTGTGTACATTTCATATGCAATGTTGGGTATAAATGGTGTTATGTACCTGTTTGGTATGCACTGTTGTGTACATAGCGTATTGTGCCCATGTTGGATATGCGGTGTTGTGTGCATGTTGGATATGTGGTTTTGTGTACATATGGTGCTATGTACATGTTGTATATGCAATGTTATGTACATATGGTGTTGTGTGCATGTTGTAAATATGGTGCTATGCACATATCGTGTTGTTTGCATGATTGTACATGTGGTGATGTGTGTATGTGGTGTTGTGTACATGTTGTACATGTGGTGTTGTGTGTAGGTGGTGTTGTATACATGTCGTGCATTTGATGTTGTGGCATCCTTCACGAAACGAATTGCAATATTGGCTGGATAGAAATATCCTTGAATTCGCACTCCAAGAGAATAGAAGTACTAAGTAGTCTGACGAACAGTGGGTACAGAAATATATTTATATAGAAGTGCATGAAATATTCTTTTGTTATTTTGTGCACGAGCTACAGAAGTGGTTTTCATGCTTAGTTGAATTGAATACTGACATAAAAGACGACGCAGTGACTGGGTGGACTCCTAAACTGATCCAGCAAGTAGAGAAAGTAGACCATAGGATCACCTGCGCAGTAGATCATTGGATCGATCTCCTCTTGGGAGGATTTGTGACTAAATTTTCCATTGATAAATTTGTGTCATATTCTGAAGTAGAAAGAAGGTTTTTCAAAGGCCGTAGAGGTAAGTTCCTACATTCACTGAAATTTTTGCTAAAAATGCTATTATGTGAACGGGGTTGTCTGTGCAAACATACTGCTTGAATTCCTCGAAGAGGCCCAACTACGCGCAGTGGAAAATTTTACTCCGAAGAGTCGGAAAAATTTATTTATATCCCTCTAAAGCATAGATCTGAGAGGGAAGGTGAACCAGAAACTAGTATCTCTAGTGACTCTGAAGGAGAAAGTTCATCAAACCAGAAACCCTTGAGTTTGTTTCCAACTCCATCCACCCCACTTCTGCACTCACACCACATATCACCTACTCCACCACACAGTCCATCTCCACCACCACCTCCACCTCCCCTAGGAGAATACATGGTTGCATCAATGAAGTTTCCTAATTTCAAAGGCATTGGAAATGAGGATACCGACCACTTCTGGTTTGTGATTGAGGCCATGTGGTAGGCTCAGCAAGTTAACAATATTGATATTAGGAAGGCGCAGTTGGCTACTGCTTTCCAAGATCACACAATAGAGTGGTACATCAGGTATTCTCAAGCAAACCCTAATGCTACCTTGGAACTAATAAAAGCGGCCCTAAAAGAACAGTTTAAGAAGCCTGAGTCATACGTGTAGCTGGTGATAGAAATGAAGGAGATTCGTCGGGAGGCTAATGAATATGTATGGGAGGACCATCAAAGGTTGAAGCGCACCATCAGAGATGGTGTATTTGTTATTGATGATACTAAACATAAGGAATGGTTCATTGCTATGTTGCTCCCACATTTGTGCCAGCCCTTAGGTCAGAAAAATATTGCCACATAAGTTGAGGTTGTGGAGGCTGCAATGAAATTGGAGGCTACCACAATAGCTATTTCATTTGGAACTCAACATATTCAGAATCAGTTGGAAGCCATGCAACTAGAAATTCAAAGCCTGTGCAAGGAAAAATGCAAGGAGGTATGCGCAGACATTTGGTGCATAAAATGTAAAGCTTTTGGGCACCATAAAGATCAATGTCATGTCTTTAACAATTACCTGAACGCTGGAGGTCCTATTCCATTGAAGACTCCTATGTGGTGCACAATATTTCAAATTGCTGGATTACATGACATAAATTCCTTCCCAAGGATTGGAAAGTATCAACCTGACTTGAAGCATTTGTTTTACAAATTTTGTTCGTCATTAGGGCATGATGAGCAGCATTGTCGCACTTATGATATGATGTTAGATAAAGTTGAAATATATATAATGTAGGTTGAGCCTACATCACCATCATCCCCATCTGCGTGCAGAGGATTACAAGGTAGAGGAAGAGGTCGAGGAGGTGGATCAGTTGGCTGAGGAAGAGGACAAGTCAATTGCTATAATTGTGGAGATGTTAGCCATTATGCGCATGATTGACTGAATCTAGCACGAAAATCGTACAAGTACTGTAGACAATTTTATCATGTCATAGAATATTGTCTTGTCTTGATTGCTAAAATACAGGAAAAGAAGACACAGACTCCAACACAAAATCTTCAGATGGTTCACACTTAAACTTGTGAAGAAGATCCCAGTGTGAATGTGGTTAATAGGAGTGGTGTAGCCACCAATGAAGATAAAGGAAAGCAACCAACCAATAATGCATGGATCTGTAAATCACCTGAAAATAAGGAAGGTTTTTATCCTCAACGCGTGAAGGATACCTGTTTTGAAGCACAGAAATAATTTACAAAAGGAAGTGCATCAACAAGAATGATGAAGGAATCAGGAGGAGATGAGGAGATCAAACCATTTCTACAAGAATGTATAAAGTTGTTGCGCAAGAAGAAGGCAATAGAAAATCTGCAGGCTTTGATAGATAATTGTGCAGAGAAGGAACAATCGATGGTAGAACAGTGAGCCGTCAAAAAAATATACAAGAACAAGAAGAGAACGGGTAGGGAAATCCGTATGACCATGTAGATTGGTGCTTATGAAATGGACCAAGTTACTCTAGATCCGGGATCGGATGCTAATGTTCTACCTAAGAAAACATGGCAGTGCATGGGAGAGCCAAAGCTGGAGTGGTCTACCATTCAACTACATATGGCTAATCAGCAGAAGATCATTCCTTTAGGGAGCTTGTTGCAAGTTGTGGTCAGTATAGAGGGTGTTAAGGTGATGGAAGGCTTTGAAGTCATCCAAATTGTAGATGATATTGATCCCTATCTGGTGCTGCTAAGGTTGGATTGTGCCATTGAAATGGATGGTGTTATCAATCTGAAGAAAACGAGGATGGAATTTGAAAGCAATGGAATCAGGGTAATCATTCCTATAGATCATGCAGAAGGACATAAATATACTGAGTCGGTGTGCACTAATGATGAGATCGATCAAATATATAAGTTGACCTTGCATGAGGAAGATTGGATTAATCCAACAGCATATGGGAATCTTAAGTGGGAGAAGGATAGCTCTTGTTTTTCAAACTCTGATGAAGAGCTGGAAAATTGGCAGAACCGGTTACATGAGGTATCTACATTGCGTTATAATCGCGTGACCCGATCTCTACGATGTATAACATCTAAGGTACATGATTTACTGCACTATGATGGATTAACTAATATAAACATGTTTATAGGAGAGCTTGAAAGGAATGTTCCTGAAGGACAGAGATTCCATGCCATGGATCTTGGATTGCACGCTACTCCAACAAGATGGTGGGAAACTCACAAGGAGAATATGGGAAACTGGGAGGAATGTGTGTGCATGATGAGGTTGTGGTTTGAATGTCCAGTCATTAAAATGGAAGATGTGTACTCTGGTAAAGAAGGTGTGTGTAGACATTTGGCGAGATGGAATCAGGTATGGGGCGTAGAACCACAACCTGAATGGGTCCATATTTTTATTCACACGTTGGGAAAGGTGCCTACTGAATGGTATTTGGAGACAGAGCTGTGCAGAGGTACTAGTGAATGGTCTGCGCTGACAAAGAGTTTTATTCTTACATTTAACCTTGAGAATGGATCGGATGCTTTGATTCCATAAATTTTTAATGCACCGATGAAAGAAAATGTGAACTGCAGACAGATGGCGATCATGGAATTTAGGGAACAACATGCAGTCATTGGAAATTCAATTTCTCACCCTCAAAATGTTAGACAATTGCGCTCCATGATGAGCCTTGTTGGATATATGATAGGAATCACATTCCGAGTTATGAAATGATAATTGCACCCATGATTAAATTACTCAGAAAAGGTTCGCCATTCCGTTGGGATGATGAATGTCAGAGGAGTTATTAGTTATTAAGAGATGCAACAAACACTACCTGATATGCTTTGAAATACCTGGTCAATAAGCCTGTGTTGGGGGGGATGATCAGCAGATGGTTTTCATTAGCCCTAGAGTATATGTGCAAATGGGTGCGACACACGCGTGGTAGTTGCGCAAGGAAGTTGACTGGGTTGCAGAGGTATCAAAAACTAGCCGTTGGAATAGTAAAACTAGAAAAGACAGATTTATTACCATTTATGGGAGCATCTAGGTTGCATTTAATGAAGGGATTTTTCCATATTTGGGATATTTTTTCCAATTATGGAGACACATTAATGCAGAAGGAGTTGTTGAAGATGCGCCACAAGTATAAATATGAAATATGGGGTCGCAGTTGTTCCCTTTGCTTTCTGAGTGAATTCTTCGCTTTGAGCTCCCTGATTGCCACTGCATACACTATGTATATGTCTGGTTTGGATCCAGGGTTCGAGGACACATTGCGCCAAGTAGGGTTGGGCTACACTATTCTTGAAAGTATGATGGCCACAAGACCTGGAGATGACCCTGCTGCACTTGAAGTCCCAATTTTTGAAACACCTGTGCCCTCCAAGTCTAAGAAGGGGAATTCTTCTAGAACATGAAAATATCCAAGAGAAAATACCCCCATGTCGCGCTCTACTACAGCTGAGAAGTTGCAGAATCCCTGAAAAAAAATTTGAAGGAGAAGAGGATGTGGTCGAAGTGGCCCTATTCTCACAGTCGTTGAGCTATGTTGCATCGCGCAAACCCACAATCAGAATCCCCAAAGACCTGGAGAAAGTGCGCGCAAGCATCCAGATGCCCTTAATCCCTGAGAACGTCCCGATGGAAGGGGAAACGTTTGCTAAAGTGCCACAACTCCGATTTGAATATTGGAACATTGCAGATGTCGACAAGTTTCCAGAGCTTGTGTCATATTTGTATCTTGAAAAAATCACATATGAAGGACACATTCTGTGCCTTGAGCCAAAAAAATGGGTGCTAGGTATGCATAAGGAAGGCCTATTAAACTTGCTCCAGCTCCCTCATTTTGGGCGCAACCCCATAAATGACATATGCGTCAAACAGTTGCTCACATTAGTACACGATGATGCACTATGGTCAGGAGAGCACATATGTATTGATGTTGAATTAATCCATAGGATCATTGGGCTGCCCACTAAAGGAGATGACCCTATTGTTGATTTCAGCAGTAAGGTGTAGGAGAAAACCGTCGCAAACCAAATCAAGAAGAAATATCAAGTCACACAGAAGAGTCGCGGTTTTGTGGTCGATGAAATAAATGACCCAGCAGTTTGATTTGGTATGATCATCTTGGCTTGCAAGATGATGCGCAAGTGCAAACCAAAGGAGGTGCCCGCACACGTCATTGCTCTCGCTGGATGGTGTGAGAAGGGGGTTATTTACAACTGGTCTATCTATCTCTGTAAGGAGTTCCTCGAAAATTTGCGTGAATCATAGGAGGAAGGCAAGTAGTTCCATTACGCTTGGCTTTTATTATTGATTGCGCTAATTGGGTGGAAGACCCTCGAAGACACCCAGTTTGCATAGATGGAGCCTTAGATGTGAGAGGTTGCACGCTATGCCACTTTGTAGAACTCTTCAGACCCAGTGCGCGCTAGGGAAAACAATATATTTTGGTTTCTTTATGATTCCACTCTTTATCAAGTGGTACAGTCAAAGAAACGACTATCACCCACGTTATATGATCAGTACAAGATGGTAGTTGATTTCTAAGCTACCTTTCACAACATACACATCCACATGAAGGGAACCGTGGAAGGAGTGTGGTACGATTTACCTTACTTAGTAACACAAGAATGACTTTCTTAGAGTAACAGCATAATGGCCTCCAGAATGGTTGACTCCTATCACACCAACGAAGTTGTGTGCTGGTAGCTAGACAGTGAAACCAACAGAGAAGGGGATAGAGAAAGAAGAAACACCAACTAACACTGGTGAAACCATCGACCTGGAAAAAGAAACAGAGCCATAGAAGAATTTTTCTGCACCGAAGGACACAAGAGAAGAAGAAACCTCTAAGGGAACCAAGCGCGACTCTCAAGCTGTTAGGGATCACGGAAGAAGAGGAAGGGTTCCAAATAGGCCAGGAAGGAGGTACTGAAGTTGACAGAAGATGATCTGCACGAAATTTCCAACACTATCACGTCTACGACTGAGGATATTTGGACCAACATGGAGGTGCAGTACAAATATGCACTGGATTTTATTCAGGTTGGAATACAGGAGCTGAAGATGCAGGCGAGCTAGATACAAGAAAGCATAGCTCAGGCGAGCTAGAACAGCATGCAAGTCACGAGCACACAACCATTGTATGTTTCATTACCAACCATTGGGGATGCTCGCCTTGTGCAAATCCCTGCGCCATCAATTCAGGTGGACACTATCCGGCGTGCTCAATTCCATGGATCAGGTGATATCAATATTAATCTTTTTGTGTTACCTACAGGGAAGCTGCACATGATTCACTCAATGATCGCAGATGAACTTCAATACAGAGAGGCTACTACGCACACCCATACCATGGAATCTCATAAGCAAGCAGAAGTAGCCCATCGAAAACAACAAGAAGCCGAAGTAACATTCCACGCCGCTGAAGTCCAGCGCGTTGCGCTAGAGGAAAAAATCCATAAATTCTTTCAAGATGTTCCAGTTGTCCTAGCCATAACTACACCAGCAGAAAAATTAGAAGGATTGGCTGCCACATTGAAAGCTTCATGCTCTGAGATACAGACAATGTTAATGGAGTATGAGCAACAAATTGCAAATCTAAAGACAAAGTTGCAGCCAGAGACTCCACCAGAGGTCCGCACCCAAAGAGATAATGAGGTCATGCAAGCCAGAGACAGTATCGTTTCTTCAATCACCTAATATGACAGTCTATTAGATGAATCCATGAGTGTATGGACATCATTGAAAAATGGTCCAGTAGTTCAGCAGTTTTGTGACGCGCTGCATCAGAAGGAATAGCAGTTTGAAGTGATCCGGATGGTGGCACCAACCTTGGTTATGACACAGTGCCTAGCTCATCTACAGGAATTTCAGATGATACAAATAGATATTTAAGAGTTGCGCCGCAAAGAAAAATTTCTATAATCATGCATGCAACCGTGGGTTGAGGAAGCTCTTCAACTTTCAAAGACGCTAGACAACACTTTGAAGACTATTCAACAAACACAGCGCAACATAGAGATGGACACTAAAGAGCCCACCATAGAAAATTTCATTCAGCAAGCACAGGACGCCACAACGCAAAGTTTGGAATTAGTGCTCCCTCTGAAATCTTTTGTCAGCGCTCTCCAAGCCAAGATCAAGGAGCAGGCGCCTTAGTGACTTGGGATGAGTCACATGATTGTGTTTAGGGCCTGTTGGAGCGGGGTCCCCTGAGGCACACTTTTTGATGTAATTTTGTATAATTCTTGTATATGCACGTTGTGAGAATGAATCAAGGGGCTTTGGGGTGGGTCAAAGTCCCTAATTTTGATGTAAATGGGTTTAGGGGTAAATTGTGGGTCTCAAACCATGGTTTGAGCCCATAGTATCTGCGTAGAACAGGAATATAAATAGGTAGATTGATTCTAAGTAACTAAGTATGATATGAGATTATCATCTATATGCATCTGTAATACGTTGTGAAGGTTTTTTTTTGGGTTGGGTTGAAAGGCTCCTGCAAGCTGTGTGCAGGGAGACCTAGTCTTGGCTCTGTGCGGACTCTGCTAGCGGTGTGCGCAGAAGGGTTATGTAAGGGAAAGTTTGATATGTATTGAAAGGATCTGAATTTAATATAAAGGACAGATTTTGGCAAACTTGTTATGATTAATCTGAGTTATTTATTGTTTATGTTATGTTGAGATCACATTGTTTCTATGTTACTTATTGATTATTGCGTGAATATATTTGTTATGGTTATGCATGCTTATTGATGATCGATAAATCTACTTAAGTCGTTGCATTTTTTAGATATTGATCTGGTTCTGTCATGCTTATCTACGCTGAAGAAATCTGTGACTCTGTCTTGTTTTGTTAAGGATTGTGCACATTATTTGGTTCTGCCTTATTCTGTTGCGTTCATCTATTTATGATTGATATAAGTCTACATTCGATTTGTTTAGGACCACTACATTATTTTCTCCTTCAAGGTGTGGAAACCTGGTTCCAGCACCCCCCCATACTGCTTTGGGTGAGACTTTGATCTGCGCAAGCAGGTCATTGTTGAAAGGGCTAGTAGTTTGAGGGTTTGTTGTTTTATCCATAAACTCTAAACCTCGGTCAGGACCCCTCAAGCAAAAATAGGTGTATGTGATATGTTGTACACAGGGTGTAGGTGTGTGTATTGTGTTGTGTCGAACATTGGGTGTAGGTGTATGTGTTGTATGTCAGGTGTAGGTGAATGTATTATATGGTGATGTATGCCATGTGTGGTTGCATGTGTGTGACACTATGTATACGTGTACATGGTTGAAGAGAAAGAATTGGGTGCTTGTCGGGTGTGGCAATTGATCCAGTGTGCACACGGAAAGGAAAAAGGATAAAGGTAGAAGAAAAGGACCGATTGAAGGATAAGTATAAGTGTTTTATTTTAGTTTTGATTATGCATTTGATCTATGACTCTGGTTTGTGATGGTTACATGTGATTTGTGATTCTTGATTTACGATGGCTGATTTTTTAGCTAACTAGATGTGATATTTTTATACACGATGATTTGATCAAACAATTATTTTGACTTGTTGTGACAGGAATTAAAGAGGATTGCAAGTGTGCCTTATTGATGAGCTACCAATGAGGTATGATTTGAATTTATTTCAATTTATCTTGAATCTAATGGGAATTATGTGCTTGGTACCGGAAAGCATGTAATGTCAATTTGGGATGGTTGAAACCGACTGCACGAATTAGAAGTGTCAACAATGAAAGGAATTGGAAGAAGAAATAGTATGTTGGTAAAGCACTTTAGGAGTAGGGCCATTGTGGGACATTGGTACCCAATAAAGTCCATTTATTTCCATGAGCATGATATTACCAGTATTATGGTTTTGAGGCAGGGATATGCCTTCGTTTTTGAACCTTCTAATGTGAGGAATCCTTTCCAAGGGAGGGGTCGCCCAAGGGACTGTGTATCAAAGAAGAGCATGCCTGCGGAAATTGGAAGATTTGTTATTGCACGAAAGGGGATGACCGGATTTTTTGAGGTACTGTGTAGCGGAGAAGAGAAGGTCGGGGAATGGATTTTTTTTCATTAGCATTGCCAAATGGAATGAGATGCACATTGGGAGTGTGCCCTAAAACAATTAGGCGGTAACCATTCACTGAGGGTACAAAGCGCAAGATTGTAGCGCTTACATTGGACGTAGCTTTGACTTTGGTAGTTGATTCTGGATTCCTGGGAAGGAGGTGAATCCTAGTATTCATTGAGGTGGAGGTGTGAGGCTTTGGATTCCATTTTTTTTTATGTTCATTGTATCATTTTAATTTTTGGTTGATAAAATGTGCATATTTGTATATTATTGTAAATATTGTATCGAGTTGGATTTATAAAGCTCCATAGACAGTATGGTTTTACATATGGTTGATATTGTAAATACCATAATGAAATGTGTTATAAAGCTCCAATAAGCGGTATTCTTGTCATGTTTTTAGCAATGGTCATTATAAATATTGCAACGAGCTATGCTATAAATCTCCATGGGTAGCATTTTTTTATTTCAATGGTCTTGTTGGTTATAGATGTCATTAAAAACTGAGGACGGTGTTCCCCCAAAGGGGAAAGTTCTGTAACAGCCCTGGTTAAAAATCCATGTATAAAAATATATAAGACCAAGGTAACGGGACACGTATTCCAAGATGAATGGTGGGAAAAAACATCCTAGTGGGTGTTCATTTTAGTTTATTATGGCTATGAAAATTGGAAACTGCAATGGAAAAGGCTTTGGAATGGAAAAGTGGCATTAATTGGCATTTTATTTATGAAAATAATGGAAATTAGGAGAAAAGGAATTTGAAAGATCACAGGTTGCATGTGAGGAGGAAATTGAAGGAAAATAATGGAAAATGAATAAAATAGAGGCCTCATTGATAAAAGGCTTATGAGGATCATTTGGAAAGATTTTGTTGGTTGAGACTTTTTCAGTTCACTTATGGCTCTCATTTTATCCTCTCTCTCATACTCTTAGACATTTAGAGTTTTCTTGGAGCACTCTCGGAGGAGTGTGGAATACATTGGATTGTTGATTTTTTAGTAGCTTGGGAGGTAATCCAATCCCTAGGGTTCAGGGTTTGGAGGGAAAAGTGCCACAAGAGTCACTTGAGGGCTTGGAACCCAAGCTTGGGGTTTTTCACCTATAGTGATTTGGGCCAAAACCATGGAGAACTTTGAACATGTGATGGGATGAGATGATAGAGGGCGGAAAGGAGAATCCAATGCTTCAAGAATCGTCAAATTATGACTTACCCTTAGTGAGATATGAATTTTTGAAGTTGTGGAATGGGTTTGCACCAAATGTGTTAAGGTCGGCTTGAGTTTAGTAAGCCTCTTGAAAACTGGAAAACCCCCATCATGGAAGTTTGAGCCCTTGTATGTATATAAATACAAGGTGAATTGGATTCATTTTACACATCCAAAAAGTGCAACACGTCACAAGTGATAGCTCGTTGAGGAGGAAAGGAGATCATTGTCTTAGCTACAGCAATACGAGGTGACTTGTGTAGGGAAGAAAGGTTATTTTAGGGCCTCCTGGGTTACTGAGTTGCGGGGATAAAAGGCTGAGGCATAAGGATCAAATTCACAGACCGTCTGTGGGTCATTTTAGGGTGGGCATACCATTAACTAGGTTTTCACAGGCTTGTATAGCCTTGTTGTAGCATGCCACGAGGAATTAGAAGGAGGGTTTAGGTATGGTTGAGGGCTAGGACAGCCCAGATTTGAAGCATCCCTCCTCAGCCCCTCAAGGAAGGGAAGTTTCTTCAATTAACTGCAATTATGGGTAGAATTCAAGGTTGGAAAAGGACTGTGTTTTGTGCCCTAACCATGCCTAGATTTTTGTGTTGGATCAGACCTCAAACAATGAGCTTTAGGTATGTATTTTAGTGCATTCTTGTAGGTGTTGTATCCTTGTGTTGGATCAGTCTTGTATAATTTTCAAGAGAATCATGTGGGAGCCAAGTTGAAGGCTTGATTTAGTGATTGGGAGCCTCTATAGGAGCATATTCTATAGTGAAGTGTTTGGTTGAGCATATTCTATAGTGAAGTGTTTGGTTCCATTCATCTAGTGGAGGGCAGTGTGTTGGCTACCCAAAGAATCCCTAGACAAGCTATCTTGAAGTGACAGAGAAAATTGAAGGTTGGGTGAATTATGATGCCTAATGTGCGTCACTTTGATGGGAAAAGGTGACTGCTAGATTGGTGGATTGGAGCTAAAGGATTGGCCAGCCTAAAGGAGTAGATTTGATCAGCTCATCTACATGCAACAGAAATGACATGTGGCAATGTTAGGTGGCATCCCTCCTAGATTCTCTATGTGTTGTCACTTGAACAGCTAGAAAGCATAATGGAAGCAAAGAACCAACAGGGAAAGATACGACATAGAAGTTGCAATGAAGATTATCATTGTATCTTGTATTCCATATACTATTATGTTATCCAAATTGGTTTAATATAACAAATATTGGTTGTACATTATTGTACAATATTTGTTAAAAATTGTGTATACTTGTGCATGTGTGATTTACTGCTTTATATTTTTCATTCTGAAAAGAAGTTCTTATTGAGATTCTTGGTTTGATAGCATCATAGATTCTAATATTATAACCTAGACCCAAGATCGTGGAAATTAAAAATGGTACCAGAGTGTGTCTGAGCTACTTTGGAAGTTAGTGAATCAAAGTTGTGCACAGCGAAGTACAACTTAAGAGGGAGTTGGTCACATTGTAGGTGAAAATGTCGAAGTTGAAGGAAATTCTCTTGCATGAGGATAGGTTGGAAGGGTTGCCCAACTATAATGCATGGAAGGAAAGGATCAAGTTGGTCTTTCAAGTCAACAAGATTTGGGATTTTACCGAGAAATACATCAAGAAGCCAACTGACCCAAAGGAGCTAGAAGTGTATAAATATTTGGATACGAGGGTGAGATTGATCATCCTTGATGGTGTGAAGGATCTCCTAATACCTCATTTGTCAGGGAAGAACACTGCACATTAGATGTGGATCACTCTTCATAATTTGTTCCAAAATAACAATGATAACCGAGTACTGGTATTGGAGGATAATTTGAAGTCCACCAAGATGATAAAGGGTAAAGGAGTGACTTCGTATTTGACAATATTGTCTCAAATAATATATGAGCTTGTTTTCGTCGATGTGACTAATTCAGATAGTGATATGGTGAGGATTTCCTTGAAATGGTTCACTAAGGAATGGAAGCCTTTCATCAAAGGGATCGTTTTGAGAGAGAAGTTTCCAGACTGGAATAGGGTATGGGACGACTTCATTCAGGAAGACTTGCAAGACAAGGATATTCATCCAATGAAGAGGGAAGATGAGGATGTGGCACTTGCATCACGAATAAAGGGTAACTAGAAGAAGGACTTGAGTAAATTCAAGTGTTTCAACTGTGGTGAGATGGGAGCTTTTTCATCGAGATGTTTGATAGAGAAGAAGGGAGATGACAAGAAGAAGAAAGGGAAACAGGTCACCTGTGTTGCCACTTTTGCTAAGATAGATGATCTCACCAAGAGGTTGGAAGAGCATGACTTTGCTATGATCTCTCATTTCTCATATGGTATTGTTGATGAGGATGGATGGTACATGCAAAGTGGTGTGACGAAACATATGAGAGGGTCACAGGATGTTTTTGAGACTCTAGTTGAATGGGACTCGAAGTTGCACATGGTGTTAGGTGACAACAGTCAGAAGGAGATATGAGGATCGGGAGTTGTATCATTCATGATGGAGACACAACAAGTGATGTGGGTCGAGCATGTACTATTTGTACTAGGACTCAGATATAGTGTAATATCTATCTCTATGATCGAGAAGAAGGTGTTTGAGGTCTTTTTCCAAGATGGGAAGGCAAGACTCATACCTAGAGGCTCTATCTTTGATGGTATTGTGCTAGGAGTTAGAGAGAATGGTCTCTATGGGTTGACGGGAAATCTTGAGGATCATGGGAATAAGAAGTAGGTGGAGCAGGTGCAGGTTCCAAAGAAGCAATTGTAGGTGCAAGCTTCAGAGGAGCAGGTTTAGGTTCTAGATACTTAGAGGGAGTAGAGCTCTAGCAGGAGCTTGTAGATTTATAGGGAGACTTTGCAGCCTAAGAAGAGAGCATCATCATTGGGGAGAAAGTATGATTTACTGATAAGGAATCATGGAAGGATTGGAAAGTGATACATGAGAAGAAGAAGAATCAGGATGCTTCTAGTGATAGCACACTTCCGAGAGAGGCATAGTTCATGCTACAGGGATTGTTGCAGTGGTGAGTTCCAGGAATTGGGCAAGTGTTGTCAGTAGTGATGATGATGATGAGTTACTTCCTAGTCATGTAAGTACCTCACTCACTAAGAGGTAGTGTTTATTTTTTAGTAGCTTTGGAGGTACTCCAAGCCCTAGGGTTTGGGGTTTGGAGAAAAAAGCACCACAAGAGTCACTTGTGGGCTTGGAACCCAATATTATGGTTTTTCACCCATCGTGATTTGGTCTAAAACCATGGAGCACTTTGGACATGTGATTGGATGAGATGATATAGGGTGGAAAGGCGAATCCAATGCTAAAAGAATCGTTAAATTCTGAGTTGTCCTTAGTGAGATATTAATTTTTGAAGTTGTAGAGTGGGTTTGCACCAAATGTGTTAAGGCCAACTTGAGTTTAGTAAGCCTCTTTACAGTTGGAAAAGCCCCATGATGGACATTTTGAGGATCCCTTGTATGTGTGTAAAAACAAGGTAAATCATATTCATTTTACACATCCAAAAAGTGTAACACATCACTAGTGATAGCTCGTTGAGGAGGAAAGGAGATCCTTGTCTTAGCCGCAACAATAGGAGGTGACTTGCGTAGGGAACAAAGTTTGTTTTAGGGCCTCCTTGGTGACCGAGTTGCAGGGATAGAAGGTCGAGGCACAAGGATCAAATTTAGGGGTTGTTTGAGGGTCGTTTTAGGGTGGGCATAACCTTAACTAGGCTACCATGGGCTTGTATAGCCTTGTCGTAGTATGTCACAGGGAATTCGAAGGAGGGTCAAGGTATGGTTGAGGGATAGGAAAGCACAGACTTGAGGCATCCATCCTCGGCCCCTTAAGGAAGGGTAGTCGCATCAATTAAGTGCAATTCTGGGAAGAATTCAAGGTTGGAAAAGGACTTTTTTTGTGCTCTAACCAAGCCTAGATTTTTGTGTTGGAGCAGAACTCAAATAGTGAGATTAAGGTATGTATTTCAATGCATTCTTGTAGGTGTTGGATCCATGTGTTGGATCAGTCTTGGATTGTTTTGAAGAGCAGCCATTGGGAATCAATTTGAAGGCTTGATCTGGTGATCGGGAGCCTTTATAGGAGCAGATCCTATAGTGAAGTGTTGGGTGCCATTTTTTTGGTGGAGGGAAGTGTGTTGGATACCCAAAGATCCCCTAGACAAGCTATATTGAAGTGACTAAGATAGTTGAAGGTTGGGTGAAGTCTAATGCCTAATGTGCATCACTTTGATGGACAAAAGTGACTACTGCATTGGAGGATTTGAGCTCAAGTATTGGCCACCCTAGAAGAGAAGATTGGATCAGACCATGTACATGTAGCATAAGTGACTTTTCGTAGTGTTAGGTGGCAACCCTCATGGATTCTCTATATGGTGTCCTTTGAAGTACTAAGGGGCGGTTAGAGAGAAAAATGGAAGTGAAGGACTGGGAGGACAAGATACGACATAGAAGTTATAGCAAAGATTGTGATTGTATTCTTTATTCCATATATTGTTGTCTTATTCAGATTGGTTTAATATAATGAAGATTGGGTTGTACATAATTGTACAATATTTGTTAAAAATTGTGCATACTTGTGCATGTGTGATTTACTGCTTTGTATTTTTCATTGTGCAAAGTATTTCTTATTGAGATTCTTGGTTTGGTAGTGTCAGATATTATAATATTCTAACCTAGACCCAAGATCATGGAAATTCAACATGGATTTAGAGAAGAAAGGCAAAGAAAAGTCGAAAAGTGCAAGAGGACAACGGGATCGGCAGCTACAGTTGGATTTATTTACAGGTATCGAGTTACATGTATGATTTCCTTGCTAGCATTGGCATGCATGGAAAATGCATTTGGTTTCTTGGTCATGATCTATCATTGGCATGGAGGATTTCCTGGATTGATAGTGGTTTTCCTAGCCTTTATGTTTCCTGGATACCCATGGTGTTGCGGGTTTCTTTCATTTTGTTTCTGGTTGGTTCTCATGATCCTTTGGTTTTGGGTTGAATTATTAGTTCCTAGAGCCTTGTTTGGAACAAATTCTCTGGAGCCTTGACAGCTTGGGTAGAGACTGATCTAGTGATGGTTAGTGATGTCGGACCGTGAGGTGGAATAATTGGTAGAGGGTTGAGGTGGTTGACCTCTAGAATCACTGGTTTGGTTTTGGTTGGTTTATTCCATGAGATCCCACATTCATGCTTGGAATATGGCATGGGGGTGATAGGATGAAGAGAGATTTGGTTCATCCAATCTATGGTCAAGTGGAATGTGGAAGTCCTAAACCTGGTTGGCATTTGCATTCATCATTAATAGCTTCTTCTACTTGGTATTATTTGGGTAAATATACTTGTTTATATGTGGTTTATATGGTTGTTATATCCTTGACATTTATTGTGGAAGTTCTAAACTCGGTTGGCATTTTCATTCATTATTAATAGCTTCTTCTACTTGGTATTCTTTGGGTAAATATACTTGTTTATATGTGGTTTATATGGTTGTTATAACCTTGACATTTATGTTGGTTATATGTTGGTTATGAGTGAGTTTTGTGGAATTGATAATGTATGGCTCTCGTCATGTTTTGGTTAATCACTTAATGTACAATGAGTATATGGCTTAATAGATGGTAATGCAGTTATTTTGATGAAGCATCAATGCTTCTTAGTGATTCTCAGATAAATATCAGACCCCTATGCTCAGATATGTTGTTCAAACCTGTAGAATGCATATTTATGACATGTTTGAGGAAATGTTTGTCATTGCTAGTAGGGGTCCAGTCAAGTCCTTGTTCAAATATTTGCATTTGTATCATTATTTTGATGTTATTTTTTATTTCAGGAAGTTTCGTGGAGTTCTAGGTAGTGGCCTGAGTCCTAGTTTTGAAAACGTGGCACATAATCTAGAGTCGTTGACACACAACTACTTGGAAAAGTCCCCAGTCACAGGCATGCCTTTTTGTGGGAGCGATTAGAGGGTCCCAGTCGCATGCATGCCCATGTCAAGGGAGAGACTAAGGCTTTAATGCAATAAAATGCTAGCTTGTCTTAGGGGTTGTTCACCTAGATGGGTTGGATGGCTCTTGGGGGTTCTGTTGCATGTGTAGAAGGTTGGGTTGTCTGTGTTTTGTCAATTCCACTTCCTCAACGAATACATAGGGAGTTGAATCATATCATAGTAACTCTTCGTCACATGTTTACCAAGGTTGGATGGTTACCTGGGTAGATGTGGGAGGAGGGTGTTACATGATTCACCTTCCACCAAGATAAAAGTGCAACAAACAAATACAAGCATGATTCCAAAATGAGCAGCTATTTAGTGATGGATTCATACAACATGTTGAAAAAATAACATACGTGGCATTGGGATATAAGATTGAATATTTGTGATTAAATTATACATTGATGCATTAAAATGCATTGAAGTATAATTTCATGCAAGTATGTGCGTTTAAAGGAAGATCATAAAAGAAATGCAAACAATGTATAAATAATGATGCATTGGAATATTAAGAAAAAACAATTTCAAAAGGATAATATGTTGCATGCATTTCGAGATAATAGCACAAGCATTGGAGGCAATGATAGTAATAAAAGTTGTGCTTGCATGAAAGACTATACATGAAGAAAACAATGGAGGGTTACCATGCCACAGAAGGAAAGTAAAATATGATTGATGGACAACCACAAGAGTGATAGGGGGGCACATAATGACATGCGATGGAAAAACATTCAAGCGCGCATTAAGAGAAGAAAAAAACATTTATACTTGATCAACCTTAATATTGGCAAGAATTATTATTTCAAGGCTATGAATTTTTGCTCATTCAATTTCTATTTGTGATCATTGCTTCTCATTTTGTTAAGATGTGTATATATTGATTCTTAATTAATGGTTTTTGTGTGTTTGGTCAAGTTATGTCTAATAACTTCATGGATGGTTAAACCAAATTGGTGGCCATTATGGGTATTCAGTTTACACCAAGGAGACTCAAGGGAATAACAAAGACATCATCAAGAATCTTGAAGACCGCTATTTTTCTACAAGAAATCAAATTGAATTTATAATTATCATATTGTAAAATATTATTTTGTCATCAATGACAAATATTGAACCATGGCAAAGGACAAAAGAAGGAATTTCAAATGTCACATGGAAGCCCAAGGGTAACTTATAAGCTAAACGAGTCAATTGGAAGTCAAAACGTCATGAGGGAGTTCAAGAGTCATAGGAGAAGGTGAAGGTCACCCTCCTCATTTCTATAAATGTAACCCCGTGCCTCATTCAAGGGGAATTTTAGCACTTAAGCTAGGCTAGTAATAGGATTTCTATTTTTTGCTTAAGGAGTAGAAGGCACTCTCTCTTGTTAGCTTATAGGTTGAGGGATTATGAGGCTAGTTTCATGTCATGAAGATGATATTGGGTTTTGACAAGCTTGTGTACATGTACTTGAATGGGCGAAAATATTAATGAGAATATTTCAATTCAAACATTGATTACCATACATGTTAGTGGCACTTGTAATAACTATTCATTTTTTTTTCATTTATGTATGTGGGTTTACACATTGGTTACATGTTTATAAACTATTTCGTTTCATGCAACTAGTGTGTTGGCTTTGAATATTTTTTCCTCATTCCATGTTAATGTTAGTTATTAATTGTGAACTAATTTTCTTTTGATCTCTAACACTCACTTACTTGTGTATGTCTTTGTTAGTCTCAACTATTTGATTCTTCCTTAAGGAATGCTCTCGCTCATTATGTTGCTGTAATGTTATTTTATCATGTTCTACAAGTTATCAATGGAGGGTTGATCTCATCCTTATTCTTATGACATATTACACTTGGTCTCGCACTTATCTCTTTGCATCTGATATCCAAGATAAAAAACACACATACAACAGCAATTGGGTTGGTATCTCGAATGCGGATTCTATCCAAAACGATGTGAGGTCTAATTGAGATTTAATAACAGGGAGACCCCCTTAGTGTTGGAAAATTATCCAATACCATCAACACTTTTGGAGCTAGAAGGAGGGCCAGATGATAAGTTTTTCCTGTGGAGTAGTTTCAAATCTTTCATCTTAAATGGCTCCTCCCCATATCTTAATCGGGGGATGTTTCTCCTAAATATTAAATATTATAATTCTCATGGAAATATTTCATCACGTATCGCAGAATAAGTTTAATGGTGAGGGTGAAACATATATAGTTAAGTATACACTTCAGTTTCTTCAATTTTGTCATGCTAATGAAGTGCATTGTACATATGTCGATTACAGGTTATTCGCCCTCATGCTTGAAGGTCGTGTCAAGGAATGGTGCAATACCTTACCAATCGCTTCTATTAATTCTTACAAGCAGCTTTTTGAGGAGCTTCGTCAAGCCTTTGACAGGTATGATCATCAAAGTTTGTTTAAGAAAATCAATGACCATATAATGAAACCAAATGAGTCAGTGGAATATTTTTCTAATAGATTTCTTCTTCTCTATTATAAATTTCCCGAAAGATATGTAGACTAGGATAATTTGGATATAAAAAATTGGCAATTGGTTTATCTTTCTATGGAAAAAATTGAATCTAAACTAGACATTGATAATCAGACACCATAAGACTCTATTATTATGTTTCCTAACTTCATTATTCCCACTTTTTCTTTGGGTGTTATTCAAAGTGAACCTCAGATTTCAAAGGAGGAAATGATTCCCCCTTATTTTCCTTACCTTCCTTCATTTTCATTATCAAATCAAATTGATTCTTGTACTAACACATCAATATTTGTTGATAATGAATCGGGTAATGAAGGAATTTTGTAATAAAAGGAACAAAGTTGTGATGCTTTTGAAACTCTAATAAACCCTTTTGAATTAGAGAAATTTGGTCAATCTGAAAACCATATTCATATGTCAACCCTTGATTATCATGATTATTAAAGTTATATTGATTCAATTAATCTTTAGCCTCCTAATGATATATTCTTATATTTTCCTCCCTTCCATGACCAAGGCATTGTCTTAGGTGATAATTGATGTTCAGATAATTTCATAGAGCATAACATATATGTTGATATATTGTTTTTGCAAGATGATATGAATGTGAAAATTTTGAATTTTGAATCATAATCCATTGCAATTGATGTTTCTCCACCTGAGTCTTTCCATCTTTCTTCGTATTTAACACACTATTAATTGTACCCTGATGTGTTTTATGAGTCTATTACACCAGAAATTTCTCTAAATATTTACCTTGTTGGTTGTGATTATGATTAGGGAAATGACGGTGTTGTTTCATAATTAGAAGATGAGAAGATTGAATCCATTGTTCATGATTTTTTTAATCACTAATATTAAATTGGTGAGGAGGGATAATTTATAGCTTTAAATGTTCAAGAAGGTTCTCTGAATGATTCATATACATTATTAATCCATGAATAGTCTCGGGTTTCGGATGTCAAATATGATAAAATTAGTGGTTATAATAGTTATTGTTATATTAACAATGATTTCACTAATAGACCTAATGATAGTTTTTCATACTCACCTGTCGATCTTTCTAAACTACTAAAATTCAATAATACATCATTTTAGATTCTAGAGACTTTTCACGAGGTTGAGGTACTTCAGCTTCCGCTAATGGTTATGTCAGGTCCCCACAACTCTGGAATGATCTCTAAACGAAATTAGATCCAGTTTTCTTCACAAGACCCTTCCCCTAGCACATGTTCATCTAATGGATGCTCATCTTGGAATGATTTTCAAGCCTATCATGTTCATATTTTTTAATTTCATGATAGAATGGATGATTTATTCGAGGAGTCTTATTTAGCAATCTCTCTTGTTAATAAGAACTTTCATTTCTATCTTGTAATTTCTATGAACGAAAATGCAAATGGAGGCACATTAATGAGGGGTTTCAAGATACTCATGTTTATCGGCATAAATTTGTGGCTTGGTTATAAGGTTATTTTTGTATTAATCATATTACTTGTAGATGTGATCTTCATTCTCATGTGTAATCAATTCAGGTAAAAAAAAAAAAAATTGAACATTTTTTTATGCTATTACTAATTTCTTATATCATTATGTTCAGAGGTTGGAGACAACTTATGTGGTTGCATTGGAACTTTGATTTCACTTAATTATGAACTTCTTCCCAATTATATTAGTACTTAGGTTTTGGATAGTTTGTTGCTTATCAGATTAGTTTGCATGATTGTATTTCATGTACATGGTTGCACCTACTTTGCATTTCATTCTGGAATTGTTTGCATAGGTATTGCACCGCATTTTATTGCAGAAATTTTGATTCATTATTGAATTTGTTTCTTGTTTACATTACATTATCTTTAGTTGTATTTCCTTTCGATCATTTCGTTTTGTTATTCATGTGCTTCTCATTTGAACCAAATTCTTTGCATGTCCTCTATGAACCTGAACATAAACGATGTGGTGAAGAGCTTCCATTACCTACCTTTATTTCCTTATCTTGATGATCGAACTTCGGCCTATGGTTGTATGTTGTTGTAGTGGTCATTCGAAGAGGTGGCCTCTTTTAGATATTGGTATTGAAACATTGTCCCTTATATTCATAACATGTCTCTGGCTTATTAGTAAGAAAAATATGATTGGATACTAGTGGGGAACTTTAATAAGTTCATAAGACCTATATCTCTAACCCAAATTTTATTAATGATCTGGTCTTGAACATTTTGTGTGTTTCATTGTCCACTTGTCTGTTCGAGGTGTGATGTAGAAATGTGACGTGAGGACACACCTAACTCAGAATAGCTTTGTTTCTGTCAAATAAGAAGCAACCTCTCTTTCATGTAAAATAATTTGGGATCCCTCTCACCCTCAAGAAATGAACATTGAATGAATTATGCCAAAGTGCATATAAATACAAAATAAATAAAGGGTTAAAGAAGAGAACTTAGGCCTCTTGCATAGAGAGGTGATGCAAGCAACTTCATTAGGGTACTAAACAGACCTGCTGACAACGAAAAAATGCCTGTGATTTATTGAGTGACTCTGCTAAGGTACTGAATAGGCCTCCTGATAGTGGAGAAACACCATAAAATCACCTTAAAATTCTAAATATAATAAACCCTTTGTTGTTTTCTCTATATCATAGTTGAAGACTGACATGTGTGAGTCCTTGATGTGGTGTTTAAATAATAATAAAACCTAGCTATGAATATACATGGATGAAATATCTATAAATGGTAAAGCAATTCATGTGGTACCCACAATATTTAATTCAATCCTTCCTTGCATTTATTTTAAGACTCGATGTATTGAAGGGACTAAGGCAATTTTTTTGGATTCTACTAGTGGTTCGCCATGTGTTGTAGCTGCTACAATGCAACCCAAATTTCAAGCCTAACAATCAAATGTTGGATCCCCATCTTCTTTTCAAAGTCGAACAGGTATGCCTATAGCTTGAACTAGTTAAATTGTTTAAGGAGCCATTAAACCCTATGGTTTCTCATTGTGTATATCCGACTTGATTCATCTTGGTTCTTTTTTGTGGAATGCATTAGGGTTTCTGAAGTCATTTCTTAATGATGGATCCTCAAGCTTCACACTCTCTATGTTATGTTATTTAAATTGTAGGCATACTCCTTGTCACCGACCATACTTCACCACCACACTCATTCCTTAAATTACAGCCTCGAGCTTGAATTCACTTGGGTATTTCATGGCAGTCATAGTCATCACAATTGCACCACATAAACATGCTAGTTTCGACCATTGAGGTGGTTCATATGATTTAAGGAAAATGGTTGTTTATCTTTCGAACTGGAGCCTTTGAAACATGTTATATATTGAGCTCCTTTTTGAAAATGAGTCTAGCACTTGCAAAAACACCTAGAAGTATATTTTGTTGTTTTATAAAGTTCATCTATCTATGTTTTCACACTCCATCATTTATTGTGCAATCCATCATTTCACATGTAAATTTATAAAAGTCTAAAAGATTTATCTTGAAAATTTGATAATCCATTCAGTACAACATGGAGTGAATGAACTTATAATAATTGATGTTGATTTTCTTACAGGTAAATGGGCCAACATCACAATTATTACAACGTATACATTCTTTCACTGGATATTGGTGGGGTTTAGTTAAATTCCCAAAAGGGACATCACTTATGTCTCCTGAAGAAAGAAAGTTATTTCTTCCACGCAGACTTCATGTTCTTCGAAGCATGGTATCATGAATTTAAGACACAATTTCAAATGATAATTTAGTGCTTTAAAGAAACACAATATCATATATATTTCATGATGGTGGCTAGAATCAAAGAGATAGTTGCGCATTTGACATGCCACTGGATGGAAGGAGAGGATATTTCAAACGATGATTCAAGAGTTATTTATTAAACGCGTTAGTGGAAACATACTACATCATTGGTGCACCACATAAAGAATGTTGAAGACCAAACTACACAAGGAACATACGCGACGTCTGTCATATTACGGTGATAATAAGTGGTCAGCGCATTAAAGTGTGATAAGGAAAGAAAGAAAGAAAGAAAGTATTTTTAATGTCCACGAGGATAACAATAGCCTATGGGACAGATTGCTTCTCCATTTGGCTCTTGTATTCGGCCCTTTTCCTATGAATTTTTACAATAACCGCTCCCAGCTTATCGACAAACTCTTCACTGAATAGATTATCCCAAGAACTAGTTGCCATAATACCTGCATATTTTTCACTGCTATCTTTGAAGGCCTCACATTCTAAAATGAAATGATTTTTTGTTTCCACTTTTCGAGAGGAGAAAAAAATACGTACTCTTTCCTCCTACATTTATTTTGGCCTTTTCCAGCACCCTGTTTCACAACGGAGTTGATGAGAATTAGTCCTTAATTGAGCAATAAGAATTTTAGATCTCCATGGAATATTATCCCTTATGTACACATTTTGTTGATGGTTATGCGTGGGGATAAACTCTTCAATGTAGTACTTCTTCTTTCTCCCTGGCTCTTTCTCCCAAGTACGTTTGTGGAACTTATCCATAACAAAAAAAATTATCTCTTTATTGTTTGTAGGACACATGCTCAAGCAAATACCCCATTTACTAAACCATTTGTTATTTTTCCGCATCCAAGTCTTCTTTCTTTTGCACAATATATCACTAAACACAACCTTAGGCCATCTACCCTCTTCCATTTGCTCAATTTTTTTTTCAGATACCTTATGACTCGCACCATAGCAATTGCTTCAATAGGAGCAACCCCTGTTTCACTTAACAGGATAGCATAAGGAACTGCACTTTTAATTTTGAATTTGTTTGTAGTCAAACTCTTCTAAATTTTCTCAATTTGTTTCCACTGCATCTCGGTTGTGCTGCTGGCCCACAATTCACAACCGTAGAGAATCACCGGAATCAATAGAAGCCCAAAAAAAGTTAGAGTGGTTTTTCAGTCCCACAACTCTGCCTCTCTACACCTGTTTTGAAGAGCATAAAATGCTTTCCAACCCCCAAAAGTTCTTTTCTTTCTACAAGAATCCCAACTTAAATTTCTGTTGAAGTCAATTCCGAGGTATTTGTAGTCTGCAACTTCTTCCAGAATGTTGCCTTCAAAATAGAACTTATGTTTGTTATGCTTTCTTTTGTTAGAGAAAACCACTACTTTTGTTTTGCTAATATTGACTTGCATCCCAACACTTCTACAAAAATGTTCAAGGGAACGTCAGTGCTCTTGCAAACCAAGAGCTGATTTAGCAATCAATATAAGGTCATTTGCGTACAAAAGAAGCCTTATAACGAACTTGCCCAAATGGATATCGTCACCCCTTGTGAATTTAGCCACTCTTCAAGCTTGTCAATATATAACCCAAAAAGGGTAGGAGACAATGGGCAACCTTGCTTGACCTCGATATCACTTCTAAAACTTTCAGAAATGCCTGTTGAAGTTCTAATTTTGACTTTGTAATATTCCCAATTAGCCAAGCTAATGGGAATATGCAATTTTTCTTTAACTTTTCTATCTCATGAATAAAATTGTGAAGGAGGATCAATAAAACTCCTAAACAGCAAAATAAATCAGTTCTCAATGTGAACAAAGTTAAATCTGAGTTGCTTTCATGAAACACATCTAAGTGGGAAAGAGGCTAGATCCTTTGACTGGGTCAACAACACCAAATCAACAGCGTTGTCCAAGTGCAATGTATCTCCTAGAGGCATAGTCCATGTTGGAGGCCACTCATGTGAATGAAGCCAATTCATCAAGATGGTTTAGGGTTTGACAAGATTTCCACATTATAAAAGAAAGAGGAGGAAACCAAGGAGGTGGACGATTTGATATTTGTGAAGGCAATGTCTATTTAGACATCCCTCATTCTCTGGCTGTTTAGCTGAGAATAGTGTTGTTTAGCACTTGGGTGTTCCCGGTCGAGAATCCCACCTCCTTCCTAGAGTAGCTCTTGGAGGAATCTTGTTGCATCTTGTCCATTATCTGGAAATTGGCAAAGCTTCATCTTCCAACCACAATTCAGATCTTGTTGAGGGTTTGATTTTTTTTGTAAGATGCAGCAAGTGGAGGCTAGATCTACTTAGATCTAGGCAAATCTAGAGGCTCTTTTCAGTGGGGAAGCTGTCTATCCCATTGGCATGAGGATTTTGGATCTTTTGAGCTCCTATTTTAGATCTTGGCACCAGGCCAAACCAGTGCTAGAGCCTACAGTGTAGTTTTCCTTCCATAATTGTGTTATCTGCAAGTATTCAGTTGCAGGGTGTTTTGACTGCTTTTTGGAGGAGAGATCTCCGGTGATAGGATCCTCCCTTTCACTGTGGTGATCCATGGGTTGGCCAACCAATCCATGTTTTTTTTAGATCTGATTTACTTATGTTTCTATTTACTACAGAATTCCTGAATATTGCTACAGATTTGTAATTTCAGATCTCAGATCTACTCATGTACATTCATGTCTTGATCAAAACCCCAAGGGGAATCTGTGGAGGAACTCATCTAGTGTACAGATCTGATATAGATCTATATTTTTGTACACAGATCTATTCTAGATATGAAATTTAATATATAGCTACTTCAGGCCATAAAATAACGATATCAAGCCTTGTAGTCTCATTTTGTTGTTGCAGCACCTCAATCTTGAGGGTTTCTTCTTGTAAGTCTTCTATTTTTCTCTTGTACATTGTATGGGCCACATTCTAGATCTGTTTTGCTGATGTACATGTAATTATTCAGCTTTCATATTTTTATTCTACTTTACCTCAGAGGGACTGCATTATTTCTGAAGCAGAGTTGATGTGCATGACTGTAGCCCCATTCTTTGGGTGTTTTTCAGCCATACTAGGTGGTGGGAGGTCTATTTACCTCACCTAGTTTGATTTTTTTTTTATCTCCTTTTGGATTTAGACATTAGATCCACTAATATAAGGGATCCAGGGGCTGAAAACTCATTTCAGTACACCAATTTGTGAAGAGAGCGTTAGTCCAGCAGGCTTTGTATTGCATTCCCATTTTGGGATATTACAGTGGTATCGAAGAATCTTTCTTGGCACAGCCTGTGCTTTTCTTGCAGATCTAATATGTCTCCAGAAGAGGAGGAACCTCTCACTTTTAGGGAGGAGAGGTACCAAAGAAGAAGACAGAAGAAATGTTTCATAGAGGACAAAGAGGAGAAGGGTGGAACCCCTTTATCTGGAAGGATTAGAAGGGAATGGTTTTCTAATACTCTTTCTCAAGCCATGTATGAGCTGAAGGAAGAAATATGGGGAATGAGAAGGGAAATACATGCAGATCCCTCAATGATATTCTCATATCAAGGAAGCCCCAACACTTCCTATTATGTGTGTGAGCATTTAGCCACACAAACTGATCTACAATGTTGTAACATGCCCACTTTCTTGTCAAAGGAAGAAGGAGGAGAAGGAACACCAAAGGAGGAAACTCTTGGTGAATATCTCCAAGAGTATGAATCTTAGTCAAGGAGATTTAGAGAACATCTCAGCTTTCCAAAGTTCTGTCAGCTTAAGGAAGAAAGGAGATCCTACAACTATAGTAGAAGAAGAGGGTGCATGCAACCCACTTTTGGTAGATTTTCTCTACCTATTTTTGATGGATCACCTAAGAGCTCAGCCCAATCTTGGGTAGGGAAACTTGACACATATTTGCAATTGCATCAAGTCTCAGAAGAAGAAGCCATGAAGGTAGCAGTGCTGCACCTCCAAGGTAAAGCATATGCCTGGTGGTTATTTGAGTCTTCTTCATTGAAAAATGTAAACATCTCTACTTATGCAAAGTTCACTAGGAGGTTAGTGAAAATATTTGATTCTGTGCCATCTGTAATTTCTGTGGGTGAACAAACTAAGCCCAAGGAATCATAATATTTGCATGAGATGGAAAGATCCATGAAGATAACTCCATTTCAGAACGATGTTGGAGGGGTTGAAGATCTGCCACATGATTTGCCAAGGGCAAAGGCCTTACTTCAACAAGAACATTATTCTCAAGAAGAAGGCATGAGTATCCTTTCCTCAAGGAGGGATCAAGAGAAGGGATCTCTTATTGATGAGGCATACTCCATTGATGAGGAGAAGAAATAAGAAGAACTGAAAATTTCCTCCAGCACTGTGACAGCAGGAGGAGATCTATTTCTGTTGAGAGATGGAGATGAGGACATTTCTTCCACTAAGAGGGCTCTTTTATCTTTGCAAGAAGGCCCTAAGGATCCTATATATGAAGAGGATGAGCAGAAAGTGTCTATGCTAGTAGACAATAGGACAGAACAAAGGAAGGGTCGCAACGCTGTCAAAGCAAGAGATGATCCACTAGTGCATGAAGAAGGGAAGGGAGCAAATGTTCCAATCAAGAGCACTCAAGCATCTTTAAGAGTGACATCACATTATCATGGGACTTCCACACATATATTAGAGGTGAACTTACACAGTGGAAATAAGGAGATGTTGATCCCATTTGACAAGCATGTGAGAATGGACCATGAGGCATCACTGTCTTGTGGAAAACCACCTGGAAGACCACCTGATTCAAATTGGTGGAAGGTGTAACACATCTTGGTGCTCCACTCATGAATCCAAGAAGGATTGGGGCACTAGGAGACAAATCTACAACGCTGGGAGGCTTGGGGAAGCTCAAGAAGAAGGGATATCTTGTTCCCTTGTCACCACCACCCACTCTCCTATCTGGATCTACGCTGTGGGAGGAGAAAAATGGAAGGATCAGCCTTCCAACACACACCTTTGACATAGGAAATGTCAAGGAGGAGATCAGCAGCATGGCAAACATTTATGTTGATGCATCATCTGCGCTGTCACTGTTGAGCAGTCTAGATCTGTATTGGAAATCCCAACTTCTAGTGGCTTATTCCAAGGATCTACACACTTGTATGATACTTGATGACTAGCTGCATGAAGAGGGCTATTTAGTCCAAGAAGAGGTCATCTATCATCATGGTAGGGCCTTCTTTTCTAGAGCCTCCAAGCTCAAGCAGGAGATACTACAAAGAGCTTACAAAGAGTTTTGTTTCAGCCATATGTACTCCATGAGGATCTACAACATCATCATGAGAAGCTTTGATTTGAAGGGCATGAAAGAAGATTTGCATCAGCATTTTGAAAGATGCATGAAGTATGTGGTGTTGGGGCAGCAACATGACTCCATAGAGGGGTTATTTCAGCCATCTCTCCCTTCTTTGGGAAGAGGAGGAAGATCCATGCACAACTCCATGTGTATAAGAGCTATTGATTGTGAGGAATCTGATTATGTAAGTCAAGTTTTATTTTCTGATCATACATATTCTTTCACCATGTTTATGTAGGCCATGGCTCCAAGGAGGAGTGATACATCATGTAAATCTCATGGCAAACAGTGGGCCACTCAAATTTCTAAAATTGGTCACTCCCTTGATGAATAAAGGGAGATTCTCTATCATGATGGGTGCTTCCCTAATGCACCAAACTTATCTCACACTTTCAGCCATAGTGAGGTAACATGGGCAACAAGTAAGTGGTGGGAAGACCACTTACCACATCTTGATCTGATGCAGGCAGGAGATGCCCTGCGCTGGTACCATATGTGGGACTATGACCCACCTCCTCTTGTTCAAATTTGTGTTTATGTGATTGTAATTTTGCTTCCATACATGGATGATGTACTTGTCCTATCTTTGAATTTGTATGGAGGAAGAATAGGAGGCATGTGTGTACCACATGGGATGGAGGCTCTCTTTTTATACTCTGCTACATATTTTAGGGAGAGTAGGGATGCAGCCATGTTTGTTTCAGCAAAATCTTGAATCTTTGTGGGATGGATCATGTACATCTCACAATGAATTTGGAGAGACAACTCATGGGAGGATGGATTGGTGAGCACTCAGCTTATGCAGAAAGCTGGATATTTGATGGTGTCACCAATGGGGAAGAAGAAGTGTTGCGGCACTCACCCTATCAGTTGCTTGAGGACAAGCAACATTTTGGAGGGGAGGACTGTAATATTCCCAATTAGCCAAGCTAATGGGAATATGCAATTTTGCTTTAAATTTTCTGTCTAATGAATAAAATTGTGAATGAGGATCAATAAAACTCCTAAACAACAAAATAAATCAGTGCTCAATGTGAACAAAGTTAAATCTGAGTTGTTTTCATAAACACACCTAAGTGGGAAAGAGGTTGGATCATTTGACTGGGTCAACAGGACCAAATCAACCACATTTTCCAAGTGTAATGTATCTCCTAGAGGCACAATGTAGTCCATGTTGGAGGCCACTCATGTGAATGAAGCCAATTCATCAAGATGGTTTAGGGTTTGACAAGATTTCCACATTATAAAAGAAAGAGGAGGACACCAAGGAGATGGATGATTTAATATTTTTGAAGGTATTGTCTGTTTAGACATCCCTCATTCTCTCGTTGTTTAGCTAAGAATAGTGTTGTTTAGAACTTGGGTGTTCGCGCTCGGGAATACCACCTCCTTCCTAGAGTAACTCTTGGAGGAGTCTTGTTGCATCTTGTCCACTATCCGGCATTTGGCCAAGCTTCATCTTCCAACCAAAATTCAGATCCTATTGAGGGTTTGATTGTTTTTGTAAGCTGCATTAAGTGGAGGCTAGATCTACTCAGATCTAGGCAAATCTAGAGGCTCTTTTTAGTGGGGAAGCTGTCTATCCCATTGGGAAGAGGATTCTGGATCTTTTGAGCTCCTATTTCAGATCTTGGCATCAGGCCAAACCAACGCTAGAGCCTACAGCTCATTTTTCCTTCCATAACTGCGTTATCTACAAGTATTCAGTTGCAGGGTGTTTTGACTGCTTTTTGGAGGAGAGATCTCCGGTGATAGGATCCTCCCTTTTACTGTGGTGATCCATGGATTGGCCAACCAATCCATGTTTGTTTCAGATCTGATTTACTTATGTTTCTATTTACTGCAGAATTCATGAATTTTGCTACAGATTTGTAATTCCAGATCTTAGATCTACTCCTGTACATTCATGTCTTGATCAAAACCCCAAGGGGAATCTGTAGAGGAATTCATCTAGTGTACAGATCTGATATAGAACTCTATTTTTGTACAAAGATTTGTTCTAGATCTGAAATGTAATATATAGCGACTTCAGCCCAGAAAATAATGTTGTCAAGCTTTGTAGTCTCATTTTGTTGTTGCGGCACCTCAATCTTGAGGGTTTCTTCTTGTAAATCTTCTATTTTTCTCTTATACACTTTATGGGCCACATTATAGATATGTTTTGCTGATGTAAATGTAATTATTCAGCCTCCATATTGTTATTCTGCTTTAACTCAGAGGGACTGCATTATTTCTGAAGCAGAGTTGATGTGCATGCCTACAGCCTCATTCTTTGGGTGTTTTTTAGCCATACTAGGTGGTGGAGGTTTGTTTACCTCACTTAGTTTGATTTGTTTTTGCTCTCCTTTTGGATTTAGACATTAGATCCACTGATCTAAAGGATCCAGGGGCTGCAAACTCATTTCAGTACACCAATTTGTGAAGAGAGCGTTATTCCAGCAGGCTTTGCTGTGCATTCCCATTTCAGGATATTACAGACTTTCACCTCTTCATACAGCCTATGCACAATTGATTTCAAATGCTTGGGAACCCTGAGTTCCTCCATTCTTCCCCAAAGATTATCCCTAGGATCCGTGTCAAACTCTTTTATGAAATCAATAAAGCAACATAAAACTTCTTCCTTTTTTTCCCAAACTTTTTCAATGATGTGCCTTAAAGTTATACAATGATCAACTGTGGAATGTTTAGGTCTAAAACCTGCTTGCCCTTTAACACGTTTATCTCTTTCTTCTGCCCACTTGCTGATTTTCTTTTCTAACATGCTTCCAAATAACTTTGCAAACAAGGGGTTTATCATTATGGTTCTATAATTAGAGGGATTATTGACGTCACCACTCTTGAAAAGAGGTATTGCCATACTAGTTGTCCAATCTGTGGGGAACCCCTGCTGTAAGATGTTGTTGAAAAATTTTGTGATGTGAGGTGAAAGAATTTTTAAGCCCCACTTTAGATACTCTGCTTGGAGTTCATCTAAGTCTTTTTCTTTTCCAGCGCCCAACTTCTTGATACCCATCTCTACCTCTTGCACCGTGAAAAGTTTTGTGTCTGTGTTGACCAAGGGAGGAGGGTCAACCTTGAGATCCTGCGCATAAATTTGTCTTGCATAATCAAATCACTTAGAAGTTGTAATGTTGTTTTCGAAATGCATTGAAAGGCCATTACTAAGGATATATCAAGCATCGAAAGAATCATCACATTGAAAGTGATCATGTGACATCACTATACATGGAAAGCGATAAATACATACAAGAAATTATAGATTAAAAAAAAAAAACTCAATGCCACATGCCACATCAAAAGCAGTAACAAGTTGAGTGCATTTTAATAATGCAATCAAACCATAAATGTTGTAAAATGATAAATGTTAGTCAACATACGCTTGGAAATATCACATAAAAGACTATGAAAGGTCATTCCAATGTAACCTATGTAGACACTTGGCAATGGAAGAAGGTTGCACTAGAGGTTATTCAAACACCACGAAGGAGAATACAACTCGTGATCACAATGCAGGAGGAATTGTACTGGAATAATAACGCACTAGAGGAAATGTGTCGAATTGAGTAATGTGATGGAGTGATCACAAAAGGATTATAATGCATGGAAAGTGTTGCAGTTCGGTAAGGAAATAATACATCACATGTGCATTGGTGAAATCCAGATTGGTAGACCTCAGCCTCTTATCTCTAACATTGGCGATTGCGGTGATGCAACTACCATATTGCAAAAAACTCATTGTCCCATGTTTCTACGGTAGACGTGTCCCTCTTGTCACTAAAAATGGTGATTGCGGCTTGGAACATTGAAGTGGAAAGACATCGGTGGAAGAGAATTAATGATAAATACCAATGCAACATAGCCATGCATGGAGATAAGCAATATAAGTGTTATTGTATACACCCAATGCATGAGATGGCAAAGTAGCATAAGGGGTAATGAAAAATCCATGTGACCACTGCTATATTGAAAACTCGCTATGTCAAGAATATCGTGACATTATAACTAAGATCAACGTTGCCAAAGATACATTTGTTCATGCATGCAGAGGCCATAGTAAACATGTGATAGCAAGTGGAGAAATAGCATCACACTAACAAAGCTATGGATATCGAGCTGAGGTGAAAGGATATGAAGGGATAAGACAAGAGCGCAATGAAGAAATTGTATCATACAGCGAATGTTGGTTTATGCCACAATAATTGTATATGTACGATCATAAAAATTACACATCTAGCAGAGCGATAGCAGCATTGGGTGCATGTATTATGGTGAAGGCTACATTAAGAATGCGATAATGCGACAACGTAAACTATTTAGACACTTGGAAATAGAGGATGGTTGCATTGGAGGTCATGCAAACACCACGAAGGAGATCACGCATATGGAATACCACATGAAGATGTAGGGATATGAAAGAACCAGTGCATTGGCTTCATGGTTTAATTATTTTCAAATGACGTGTTGAAGGGTTGTATGCATTATAAAATTGGCTATGTTATGGTCATGATACCTGCAATATAATAAAGTGCATCGTAAATACTGTAGTTTTTATTGAGAAGTAGTTTTGCGTTACGTTAAAAAAATCTATCAAAGCAATCAAAACAATAAAGGATGTCACGTGCAGAGGTTGTCACATATAAATAATGGAAGAAGTTCGCTGCATATCCCCAATGCATGTTGCAATGATATGCAGTAAAAATATATAGAGAAAATATGTGATGAACATGAATGTGTTGAAGGCTAAGTCATGGATGACAAGATGAAAATCATGTGCAGGCCATTAGACTTAGGCAGAGCCAAGAGCACATGGTGCAAGAATAGGTGGCTTTATGCGATAATACACTAGGAAGTGATGGCGCGCCAACACCATCGCATTGGCGCATTACCAAGAAGCAATCCAACCTTCCCTATTGTTAATAGTCACACCTCCGCAATTTCCTCTCACACATAAAACCTACAACGAGTTTGTGTCAATTCACCTTACACCAAGATAAAAGTGGGACAAGCAAAGACAGGCATGGTTCCAAAATGAGCAGTTATTTAGCGACATATTCATTAAACCTGTTGAAATAATAACACATGTGGAATTGGCATATTAGATTGAATAGTTGTGATTACATTATATATTGATCGATGAAAATGTGTTGAAGCATAATGTAATGCAAGTATATCCATTCAAAGGAAGATCATAAAATAAATGTGAACAATTTAAATAACAATGCATTGGAATATTAAAAAAGAAAACAATTGCAAAAGGATAATGTGTTGCATGTAATTGGAGATAATAGCACAAGCATTAGAGGGCTCTAATAAAATTTATGCTTGCAGAAAGACTATACACGAAGAAAATTATGGAGGGTTACCATGTGACAAGCCACAAAATGACATGTGATGGAAAACCATTCAAGTGCACATTAAGAGAAGAAAAAAACCTAGGTGTTTGATCAGCCAGGAATTATTATTTCAGGGATATGAATTCTTGCTCACTCAATTTTTATTTGTGACAATTTCTTCTCATTTTATTAAGATGTTTTCATCTTGATTCTTAATTAATGGTTGTTGTGTTTGTGGGATCATAATTATTGGACGATTCTTGGTCAATTTATGTCTAAACACTTCATGGTTGCTTAACCCAAATTTGTGGCTATCATGGGCATTTGGTTTAACACCAAGGAAACTCAAGGGCGTAACAAAGACATCATCAAGACTCTTGAAGACTACTATTTTTATATAATAAAGCTCATTGATTTTCCAATTATCATATTGTAAAATGTTATTTTTTTATTAATGACAAATATTAAGCCATGGAAAAGAACATAATAAGGAATGCCAAAGGTCACATGGAAGCCCAAGGGTCACTTAGAAATTAAAGAATCAGTTGGAAGTCAAAATTTCATGAGGGAGTTTGATGTAGAAATTCTGCACAAATCAGATACTTGCCACAATAGCGTGTGTATCCTCAACTCAAAATATATATGAAGAGAGAGCCGAACAATAAACAAAATACTTGCATCAAATACAATAATAAATTACAAATTCAAACCCTTCTTTGGCCGAATATACATTTGTTGCCTTCTTGGCCCTCACCATTATCACTCCGAACACTATCCTTCTCTACATTTTTTCTCTATCCTATTCCCTTCTCTGTGCCTCTCTACATCCTCACACAAAGCTTAATATTTATACATAATTATGGATTAATTTCAATCCATGATTTCCTCCACAAATAACTCAACCAAATTCTAAAATAGCTTTATCCCTCCTTTGACGAAGTTCCATTTAAGGAGTTCATAATCCCTAAAATATCTATACAACTCAAATCCACTCATATTCTCAATTTATTAAGAGAATATTTACAATAAACCTCGCACTCATATTTTCCTCTCAATTTATTTAAAATGTACATAATTTTAAAAATAATTAAAAAAAAAAAAAAAAACATCACCCCCTAAATCACACAAATAAATAATGAAAATTAATCAGGATGCTCCTGCATCAGACTCCCCGTGTAAATAATTTTTCATAGACTCTTGTCTATGAGGTCTGTCACTTTTCTGTAATAATGCGGCAGCCACAAGTCTCAATGACTTGCTACCTCTAGGATTCCAAACTCTGTTTTGCCGCTGGTCTTTTAAAGTATCGACTCCATTTTGTAATGTTGCACAAAACTCCCAGAATAGTATTTTCAAAATACTATTGAATGTAACTCTCACTTTTCCATAACACACCATCTTTATTTCTGGAAATACATACTTGTGTAGAAACGTTGATACCCATTCTGCTGGTCTCCAAACTTTGAAAGAATCTCGAACTGGCTTTACATCAGCATCACCAACATCACTCATTCTATCAACCGGATTCCATCAGCCTCTACAACAATTACTTTCACCAATTCCTCGGATTAATTCCTCTTTGTCTCACGCTTCTGTCTCTAATTGCGCTGAACACTCAACTTTTTGAAATGAATAATAATCAAGAAACTCTCCATGATCACAACTATAGTCATTGATTGCTCCTATAGTAACATATTTCTCATCCGGTGATGTACCTGCATTCATCAACAAATTATTAGTTTTAAAAATACAAGACCTTTTGGCCTCTTTTGATGCTGCAAGCACAAATATCCCATCATAAACCTTCTGGATTTCAGTAAATCCTCTTTTGAATTACTGGCTACTTTCATCCTTATCCTGCTGGATTAATATTGTTGTTTCCTTTATGCCTCTAAGGACATAAATTTCTTACTGCTCCTGATCTTTCATCTCATCTCCAAATAATTTCTGCTCAATTTCTCTTATTTCAACATCATATTTATTAATGTTTCCTTATGTACCTACAGCCACATTATTATTTGAAGAGTCAAAGCATTCACTTAACTCTATAAAATTTAGAAACATTTCCTCCTTATCATGCATGGGAACTGCAATCTCTTCTTTATCAGGTTATGCAAGCTTCATTTCTCCTTCAAGTTCCTTGAGCCATCGTTCCAAGAACTCTATTTCCATGTGAAATCCTTCCAGCATTTCATCACAACCTTCAATCCCAATTTCATTTTTCTCCTGGAAATCCTCCTAATTTATCATGTTGTCTGTATCATCACATTGCAAAATTTTGCCATCAATTTCATTAAACAAATTCATTTGTTTACCTCCTTGGAATATCACTTCGGAATTTTCATTATGCTTCTGCTCCATAACAGCTTCAACCGGTTGTCTTACACCAAATAGAAATTCATCTATGAATTCTTTCTGTTGCAATAAATCAGTACCTTCCTCCTCTAAAAGGCATTCTCCATCACACTTCACCTCAAGAGATTTATTCATCTTTGTGACAGTTTCACTAGACTATCCATCATCTTCTACACATCCTGCAAACACACACAAACTATGAGATTTAAAACTACAAGGTTCATAGCCTCATCTGCTTCTCTTGTCAACACATCTTAAAATTGTTCTGAACTATTCCAATAGTTCATGAGATCTTTCGCATTAACCTTTTCACCCAGTATTTTACTCTGATCTGGTCCACAAATGGAAACTTCCATTTCCAACTCAGCTTTTATGAGTTCTTCACATCTAAATTGCACACTCACCATCTGCTCGAGCTTCCTCGGCTCTTATGTTAACTGTATGTTTACCTGTTGATCCCTCTTTGCATGTAGCCTCTGCCATTTCACTTTCTTCCTCATGGTCCAACCATGCCTCTGGTCTTTCTTATTTCTCTGCAACAAATCCATCAATAACTCAAGGTGAACTGCTATCTTAGCTTTCTCCCTCTCATACTCTTCATAAAGCAACTGTTTCCATATGCCATTTGCCTTGGAATCTTCCTTCTTCTTTCTTCGGTTGAGATCTTTCTCAAAACCTTTGAAATGACTATCAACAATCATTTTTTCCTCCTTTCTGAACTTCATCTGTTCACTTGTGGATTTCATTCAAACCCCTTTTCAGCAAGCCTTCATACTTGCTATCCAACAATGCAAGCTCTCTTTCTGTGCTTGACCTCTGTCTTGGAATCATCTCTGGGAAACTCTCTTGCTCCCCTTTGCTGCAAACAATAACTGTAGTATTCTTGTGTTACAATGACCAACTCTTTGGGTGTTGGGCTCTGCCAATCATGCACCCAATTACATTCAAACCTTTGACTTGACTTACGACTCTTTGACTCCAGATTTGACATCAACTCGTCATCTTGGATTAAAAATGCACCCTTTTGTACAATAACTCAATGGTTTAACTTGACTCAAGCTATCCAAATTTCTTCATTTGACCTTAACATCTTATTTGAATTCAAAGCTTGACCCAATAATTACAATAGTGGATATTTTGACTCTAATTCAAGTTATACAATATACCAATGAACATCCACCCTTAATACATTCTCATGATGTAAAAGCTTCACTCTACCAATTCTCTCTCATACACCATTCTTATGATAATATCATAAGTCACTAATTATATCATCTCCCATATCACTTCCTTTTACTCACATGATACTTAAGCCTTTAAATCGAAATGCAATCCACTTTTCCCAAGATTTATTTTATGATGAAAATAAAATAAACCATTTAATTTTCAACATTTAAAATACCTTTTGGAAATAAATTTTCATACCTTACGTGCCCTTCAAGGTTATTTAATAAACCTTTTCTTTGCAATTTCAACTCTCTGGATTTCACTCTTCGGTGTCGTTCTTATCACTGTGAATATTCGCATGCCCTTCATACCATAACCTCTTCAACATGCTCATCATCTTAGCGTAGACAGTTTTCCTGCACTTCCATGCAGCTCCTTCTTTGCAGTGACAGTTCTCACGCAACACCGTCTCTCTTCAGTGCACAAAACAATTCCTTCATAGGAATTTTCCAAAACTTTCTTTTAAAATGGTGGCATCAACATATTTCTCCGGCAGCAACAAAAACGAACCACACTTGAACCATATTTGCACATCAATTTATGATATGGATTCCAATTCCATTCCTTAAACTTTGGATTGATTTCACTCTTTCATAAAATTTACAAGAAAATTAACTTCTCAAGTATGGCAAGGGGAATTCAATCATCCAAATTTCAAAAATACCTTTAATCAATGAATATTGATTCATTCAATGAGCACTTTACCTTCGAGTCTCCTTGTGGTTGAAATAATCTAACCCCTCTCTCCTGTATTCCTGGAAGAATTTGCCTCCTTTTTGCTTAGCATTCATAGAAAGACCCTCATTATATTTTATACAACAGACTAATGATCCTTATTCGGCAGACATGTCTAAAACTCTATCTTATAGTAGCAGATAGAGTTTTTTCACCCTTATGATCAACCATATAACTAATCTAATAGAAATTTTCCCTGACTGACAGAGATAACAAAGCTCAGGATTTATGTTTGCCTATCAAAGTAAGCAGAAATTCTTTGTAGTCTCTAGAGGTATCTGTTGTTATTGCGTGCTCTAATGTTTTGCTAGTTCTTTTGTGGTATTATTATTTGATATTACTCAGGTCAATCTCAGCACGAGTCACCACCACTCGCATAAGGGCTTCTTCGTCTATCCCAAATTTATCTATTGCCAACCTGAAAACCTTTGCAAAGTATCTTTCAGGAAAGAAAATGCATTTGATAACAATTCGTAGTGACTCTAGGAAGTCTTTTGGCTTCTCACTCTTCAAGTCCTTGTTGATATGATGACCAAAGTCATCTTTGAAAGTGCATTCAATTGCGCCTTACTCCTTGTATTTATTATGCGAATGAATTCCTCGTTACCGAAAGCATTTTCCTTTATAACTTCATGTAATTGCTTAGCTTCAGATTTTACCAAGCGTGTATCCACTTCTGGACCTTCATATCGGTAAGAATTTACAAGTTGAACTAGCAGCTTGCAGAAGTCGCCCTGAGTATGAGAAGCCACGTCTTCTTCCATAGATTTCTTGTAACATACATGATATGCTTCTCTGACTTACCCCAGCTCAGTTGAATATCGAGCACAAGAGATTTCTATAAGTGACCTATTTTTTTTTAACACTCCACTTCTTTATTGATTCATGGGCTAAAAGAGCAGCTCGTTCAGGGGGATCCAGTGACCAAAGAAACATAACTCTCTCAAAATCCCGTGTGAGTTCCGATTGCAATTTCTTCAGGAAATATTCCTCATACAACTGACTATGTGTTTGCTTGATTGCTCTGCACTGTGTTGTGTTTCATACAAGAAGCGTTGGCATGAGGGAGTGGATGTTGTCTTGCAAGTCTTCGTGTTACTGCTAGTGCAATTGTGGATTTGTATCCGTTGTTATACAATCATAAACCACCATATACAGATATTAGAATTCATCACTCTTTCATATTCACAGAAACAATATAAGCATCACAATGCTTGCATTAACTTTCCGCTGCCTCCGCACTTCTACAAGCATTCCAGTCTATAGCATTTGATTGCCACTCTACACTGGCCCGATTCCAGCTTTGTCTTTCACATTGAAGTCATGCCTTTCACTTGCCATGCACAATCTGAGGGTTTTCCAATCTGAGATCGATTCTTTGATTGGAATTAATGCCAATCGCACCTTCAATTCAACAACACTTATCCACGCATATACATAATTACAGAGTCAAATAAACAACAAAAAACATGGAATATAGTCAATACATGGAATGCTAGAATAATAATTATATCAATTTCACAACCAATTTACTCCCACAATAGACAGGCATCTTCTTCTTTGATACCAAATGATGCAGAAATTTTGCACAAATCAGATACTTGCCCACAATAGAGTGTGTATCCTCTTTATTTACAAAATCCTTATTAAAATATTCATTAAAACCATTTAAAATCAACTCAAAATATATATGAAGAGAAATTCGAACAATAAAAAAAATACTTGCATCAAATACAACAAGAAATTACAAATTCAAACCCTTCTTTGGCCGAATATACATTTTTTGCCTTCTTGGCCCTCACCATTATCACTCTACACACTATCCTTCTCTACATTTTTTCTCTATCCTATTCCCTTATCTGTGCCTCTCTACATCCTCACTCAAAGCTTCATATTTATACATAATTATGGATTAATTTCAATCCATGATTTCCTCCACAAATAACTCAACCAAATTCTAAAATAGCTTTATCCCTCCTTTGACTCAACTAAGTTCCATTTAAGGAGTTCATAATCCCTAAAATATCTATACAACTCAACTCCACTCATATTCTCAATTTATTAAGAGAATATTTATAATAAACCTCACACTCAGACTTTCCTCTCAATTTATTTAAAATGTGCATAATTTATAAAATAATTTAAAAAACCATCACCCCCTAAATCACACAAATAAATAATGAAAATTAAGTAGGATGCTCCTGCATCAGAGTTCAAGATTCATAGGAGAAGGTGAAAGGTCACCCTCCTCATTTCTATAAATGTAACCCCGTGCATCATTCAAGGGGACTTTTAGCACTTAAGCTAAGCTAGTAATATGAGTGTTATTTTGTGCTTAAGGAGATGAAGGCACTCACTCTTTGTAGTTTATAGGTGGATGGATTGTGAGGCTAGTGTTATTTCATGAAAATGATATGAACTTTTCTTATCCCACTATTGGGTTTTGAAGAGCTTGTGTACATGTACTTGAATGGGCGAAAAATATTAATGAAAATTTTTCAATTCATACATTGATTCCCATGGACGTTAATGGCACTTGTAATGATTATTAATTCTTTTTTGTTTATGTATATGGGTTTACACATTGGTTACATGTTTATGAACTATTTCGTTTCATGCAGTTGGTGTGTTGGCTTTGAATCTTTGTTCCTCGTTCCATGTTAATGTTACTGAATAATTGTGAACTAATTTTATTTTGGTCTCTAACACTCTGTTACTTGTGTATGTCTTAGTTAGTCTCAAATATTTGATTCTTCCTTAAGGCATGCTCTCGGTCATTATGTTGTTGTTATATTCTTGTATCATGTTTTTCAAGTCATTAATGGAGGGTTGATCTCATCCTCATTCTTCTGACATATTACACTTGGTCTCATGATTTTCTCTTTGCATCTGATATCCAAGAGAAAAAAACACACACATGATGGAAGTCGGGATGGTATCTCAGATGGGGCTCCTATCCCAAAAGGTGTGAGTTCTAATTGAGACTTCATACCAGGGATACCCCCTTAGTGTTGGCGTATTATCGAGCACCATCAACAGAACCACAACCCCATAAATTTTCTTGAGCCCATTCATTTCATGTGTTGAACCTTAACTATGATACCATCTATAACACACCCAACCCCCTAATCATTGATTAGGTTTGTTGGGAATCTAGACCCAACCTCCATGGTTACTTTGTGGAGATGGGGCTACAAAATTTTCCTCTTTCTCCAACCACATTTCTGACATCACCATTTTCTTTTGTTTGCTGAGAGATTTTCAATGATGTAAACTTTTTAAAAATCAAGATCCTTGCACACAGTTATTCGAAAATGAATTTTTGCACCTTTAGGCACATATCAGCATCTACCATGTTTCTTTACCTCACTAACCTACCTACCACAATTCTATGGGCCATTAGAGTTCCATGAGGTTGCCATGTGGCAACCTACCCATGTCATCTAGCCTTGTAAACTTCCATGTCTGCAAGACACTATAACATTGCATGCCTGACCCATATTGAGACTAGTACTATCAAGAGGAACAACCTTATAGATCCTTCCCACAATCCTAACACCCTGATAATTGAAAAGAGACATATTTTGATGGCTCTCGTGCTCTTCCTATCTTTGTTAACTGAGTGGGTTTTTTTTATTTTTGAGTGGTAAGCTCGATAAAGAGGCCCATACCTCCTAAAATCTCGACACCTAATATCCACCTCACCTATCACCTCATTTCCATTTGGACACCACTTTATTACCATCACACACTCTAATCCACGTCATCATGCAACCTCTACTTGTAATGTTAACTACCATGTCAGCATGCCACATCACCTATCACACTAACACCACATTAGTTGTCACACTATCACCACATCAGTTGTCACACTAGCATCACATCATGTGCCACATCAGCACCACATCACATCCCACATCAACACAACATCACATACGATGTTAATGCCATGTCAGTTTAGTTTCCACATTAGAATTTTATTAGGATTCCGTAGTGTTTGGAGGAAATCCTAACATTAATGATCTAAATTTTCCATGCTCGAAATTTAATAGACCGACACTTGATAACCAATAGTTTGGTCCCCATTCTCATTGATTAACGCCTTCTTATCTTCCCATTGATCAGAAAAAGTGTAGTTTTGTCCACCTTAGGGACTTTTTCCAATCATTTCCAGTACAATCTCCTAATAGTCAGTAGCTGAAAGGAAAGTATTTGTTTTTTCAGGAACCGAAAACCCCTTTTGATAAAGCTCTTGGTCACATCCCTATGTCGAACCAAATGAATAAGGGCTAGGGATAAGAGCCTAAATCCCAAAATTTCCAACACTTCACCTCATAAAATTTCTCAAGGTTATATGGGTAAAGCCCAAAATTTTGAATTTATCGACTTGATACATGAAGGGATCGCAAATTAAAAAGAAGGTAAACTCCCATCAATCCACTAGTTTACAAGACCAATTACTATCAGGGATTTCACAATGTCTGATACTCATGATCTAATAGACTTATAGCCCCCTTTCCACTAGATCTGAGTCACAAACCCCACGTTGACTGTGTGATTATGGATTAACAGTTAGGGATTCCAATCCCGAAAAGTCTTATACTTCACCATATAACTTCAAATGTTCAATGGTAAATTTTCCGAACTTCCAAGGTTTATACACAAATGTAAGGGCCCATCCCTAAATTTCTATAACTTCAAAAGAAGAATCTAAGCGTGTTTTAAAGGTATAGGACCAATTCAAATATGTAAAATACATTCCCAAATCATTTATGAAGACTAAAAAGTCTTCAATGGCCTATAGGGTATTCCCAAGGCTCTACTTCGAGTTAGGAAATTTTCAAGAAGAACACAAGAATGGCCAATGGCCTAACTTCTTCAAGCTAAAAAGTGTTTCCTCCCCATTCCTTCATTTGCAAATCAAAAAGGCCAAGGCGTTGGTTTATATTTAAGGGGACAATGTTTCCATCATAAAAGAAGTATTTGTATCCTTCTCAACGAGAACAATGGGTTAGTCGCAATCGTTATAATCCAACCCTAACCTAATAAAAACTAGTCTTGCAAACAAGACATAAGAGGAGTCTTGGGCTCAAACAACTTATACATCATATCTCACAATAGCATTCTACACCCCATAACCAACCAATAAAACTTTCTTCAAAGTATACTTTTACATGTAACATTCACTTCTCAAGGAAATAACAACAAATAAATGAGCACAATCATATCATAATTTCAATTCTTCTTTCATACAAAACGAGTAGGTCATTACCATAGCCTTTAGGCCACCTACTCTTTATTGAAAATTATAATAGTTGCACACACATAAGCCATAATCCTAACTTTTTTGCATGAGAAGCAAGGCTCCCCAAACAATAGGAACTTGCAAGACTTATCACCAAGTAATACTCTTAAAACCACTTTAAGGGACAACATGAAGAATATTATTGTATACAAAATTTATCCTTATAAGAAGTGGTATCTAGAGAGTAATCATAATTGCAGCTTTATTCAAAGTTCAACTTATCACTTATACATACTCAACAAACTATCATAATTAATACCCAACTATAATCTCACTAATACACACAATAATCTAGTCATGATACTTTCAGGAAACTCTAAGCCAATTACAATCATTACAACCCATTCTACCCTTTCATTTAATGAATAGGTAGCACCTATTTATCATAAGTAACATAAGTGAAAAGTTACTTTTGTATATAACAGTTATTCATGAAGGTAGTATTATTTAACGTTCAAGAAACTGTACTCTACACCATCTCATTACCCATGCATGTTTAATAAAACATCACAACACCTTTCAACTTATCACTGCCACATTCACAAAGCTCTGACATCAAAAAAATCATAAAATACTAAGAAAAAACTCATTCCATTAACAGGGGATAATCCAAACTCCTTAAATTTCTTAGAAACCGAAGAAGGGAGAGTCACTCTCCAATCAATCGTAGGCACAACTACGTTGTAGTTTTCTCACAGTCGCCCACCCATGAGCTAGATTTGATGCCTTAAGGGAAGTTTAGATGATTTGATGGCCACGCTCCTTCACTTACAAGGTTCACGATTTTTCTCTCATTTCCCTATCTCTTTTAGTTTGTGTATGTGTTGCATGTTTGTTTAGTATTCTGCACTCTTTAAGCTCTATGCTCCACCACATGAACTTTCTCCCTTTTTCCTTTAGATTTCACTGCCATCCCTAGAATTTTGAGTCCCTTCCTTAGGTTAAGTTGGAACCAAAAGTCTCCATGAAGAGGGGTTTTGTAGCCCATAACTTATGGAAGGTTGGTATCACCTTCCCCATTCCTTCATAAATGTTGGTGGTTTTGGGTAGTTCAGTCACCACATTAACTGTCTTATTAATTAATTCAATTAGAAAGGAATTTTCTCCAATCATCCTCACAAATTTTCCTCAAGAGTTAAAAGCTCTCATAGAGAACATGACGGGGAAAAATATCAAGGTACTACATTCAAATAATGGTGGAGAGTATACAGATAAAGACTTCAAAGAATTTTGCGCAAGGAAGGGCATCAAGAGAAAGTGGGAAACTCCATATAATCCACAACAGAATAGAGTAGCAAATCGAAAGAGCAAAAAAATATTCAGGGCAGCAAAGGCTATGTTATATGACTAGGACTTGACTAGATTTTTATGGGAAGAGGCATGAAACACAACAGTGTACATTCAAAATCGAACTCCTCACAGAGCACTGGGGAAGAAAACGCCATATGTGGTCTTCACGGGGAAGAAGCCATAAGTAATTCATCTAATTATTTTCAGGAGTGTGGATTATTGTGACATACCAGATGAGAAGCATATTAAGTTGTATTAAACTGTAGATAAGGGGTACCTCATTCGGTATAGTGATACCTCATAGGCATATAGGATCTACATTCCTAGTAGCAGGAAAATTGTAGTAAGGTGAGATGCAAAGATCATGGAAGATAGAGCTTTCAGAAGATCTCGAGAGATGCCTATAGGTGATCAGTCAACAAATGTTCCATTAGTCCAACAATAGCAAGGACAGCAGGAAGGACAAGCAGGAGGACAGTCACCAGGATCGAGTACAGTGACCAGCACTAGTATTTCCTCAGGAATAAGAGATCCGTATAGTTCTCAGCAGATGGAATAGCAGAAACAAGAGGAGGATTTGATTAAGCCTCTCACCACTAGTGGTATAACCATCATGGAAGTACACCATATGCTGAAGGATGCAGAGGAGTTTTTTAGAGCTCCTAGAACCGACAAGAGGTAACGTAGACAACCTGACAGATACCAAGCCTTGGTAGCCTAGGTTGAAGAACCCTCCAATTTTCGTGAATCCATATAGAACCATGTGTGGGTGGATGCCATGGTAGAATAATATAGTTCTATCATGACTAATTATGTCTCGGAAGTGGTACCTAGACTAGAGGATATATAATTTGTAGGTTCAAGGTGAATCTACAATATCAAGTATGTTGCAGATGGAAGTGTATAGAAGTATAAGGCTAGGTTCGTGATGAAGGGGTACATGCAAAAGGAAGGGATAGACTATGAGGATAACTTCGCCCCAATAGCTATATATACCTCTATCAATTTTTTTATATCACTAGCAGCTCATATGGGATGAGAGATTCACCAGATGGATGTCAAGACAACATTCTTGAACAGGGTGATAGAAGAAGAGGTGTTACACCATTTTTTGGTCATCTAACCTTTCATCATTAGATGGACCCAAGTACACCATGTAAGACCAGTTTTACCCCAAGTAAAACTGCTTTCACTATGTTAATTAGGAAACCCCAAAAGGAATAATTAATTAAACCATAATTTAATTATTATTCCCGGTCATGTTTAACCCAAAAACAAAGAAATTAATGAGATAAACCCATAGTTATCTTATTATTTTCTAGGAATAATTATTTAAATAATATTCCTTGTAAAATATGACCAAATCAACCACCATTAATTAAATAAATCATTATTTATTTGATTATATCCCAACCACTTCCTTAAAAAGATAAATAAATCATTTATTTATTTATTCTTCACTAATCGAGGGATTTGACCCAAGTCAAACACCCTTTCCCTCCAACAAATAATAATAAAATATTCCATAGAGGTGGATCTAGATTTGATTAACATTATTTTAATCATGCACCAAGATCTAGAATGACCCAATATTTTGTTATAAATAGGAGGGTTTTCCCATCATTCTTCACCTTTTGTTGCCTATTAGATCACTCTGGATCTATACACTTGGTCTCATTTCTGCCATTTTGCTCCCATTGAGCTCTACCTTCTACATTGGGTTTTCCACATCTACAAGAGAGAGAAAGCTTAGATCTGAAGTGCTGAGGACTACAAAGAACCCATCCCATTGAGGAGATCTAGATACACCTTCTTGTTTCATCCCAGGTGCCCTGTAATATAAAAATTCATTCAAAAATCGTGTTCTTGTCTTGTCTGTTGGATGCATGGAGCAAACTCTTTACTTTACTGCTTAATGTCTTTCCATTTATAGATCTGTTTGTTGCAGTATTTTAACTACTAATTGCAGATCTGAAGATGTTTGGCAGCCTCTATTGTTGTTAGGGCTATTAGTTATGCGTAGCTAAAGTGGTTCTTTTTCGTACACTTCGACGAAGAATTCATACTAACAAGAGGTGTATATAGAACAGCCTGAAGGCTTCGAGATTCATGAGAGGGGAACCCATGTACGCAGGTTAAAGAAAGCCCTATATGGGCTCAAGTAGGCACCCAGAGCATGGTATGGTAGGATTGATAGTTACTTGTAGCAGTTGGGATTCATCAAGAGTGATGTTGATCCATATCTCTGCTATCTAATGGTGGAGAATGAGTCGCTCATTCTGGTATTATATGTAGATAACTTGTTTTTAACAGGGTCATCAGGGCTCATAAATGACTGCAAGAAAAACCTTGAAGCAGAATTCAACATGAAGGATATGGGTTTGATGCATTATTTTCTAGGATTGGAAGTATGGAAAAAGAATGTGCAGATCTTCCTCGAGTAAGGAAGATATGCTACAGATATTCTAAAGAGATTCATAATGCAGGGTTTTCGACCATGGCAATGCCCATGATCACCAACTAGAAGAATATAGATGCATCAAGAGACAAGGAAGTTGATCCCACCTTGTACAGACACCTCATTGGGTCACTCATGTATATGGTCAACACTAGGCCATACATTTGTTTCGTTGTCAATACCCTTATTCAATTCATGGTGGAACTAAAAAGGACACATTGGGCAGCAGCAACAGATTGAAATACACCCATGGAAATGACGTAAGATTGAGCGGATTCACAAATGTAGATTGGGCAGGTAGTTTGGTAAACCAAAAAAGTAACTTTAGGTACTACTTCACCATGTACTGCATAATTCGGTAGCATTGATCTCAGTAGAAGCTAGATATATGGCAGCCATCGAAGCTATGTGAGAAGCGATATGGCTTAGAAAGCTTCTTGTGAGTTTATTTAGGAAGAAGATGGGAGCAACTAGTGTTTACTATGATAATCAAAGTTGTATCAAACTCTATGAGAATCTAGTAATTCATGATAGGTAAAAACACATTGATATTAGATTTCACTTTATCAGAGACTTTGTTCAACGTGGGGTAGTACAGCTGCAATATTTTCCCACAGGAGATTAGGTAGCAGACGTACTCACAAAATCTCTAGGTAGAGCTAAGTTCGTCTAGTTCATGGAATAGATGGGTATGATAGAGAACCCTTTTTAGTAGAAGAAACAGATGGATTCTTAGTTGCAGTAGCATTATATGAGAGGGAGTTGCAATACAGATGAAGTAGTTAGAACCAGTATGGAGGGTCAGCAGCAGCACAGATGCAGCTCATAATCAAAGTTGTGCAGTTGTTGGTGGGCAGTAAGGTTAGACATCAGCAGTGCAGAAGGAGGTGATACAAATTTAGATAGATGCTTCAGTAGGTTGCAGCACTTGAGCACATTCCTCGCTAAGAGGGAGTGTTGATTTTTGTAGCATTAGATGTGCTCTAGTCTTGAGATTTTGTAGAGAGGCTATGACACATGCATTCTCCAAGTCCTAGAAATCGTTTGGGAAAATTTACCATGGAGATGATTTAATTAAAATAATTAATCATTTGTAATGTATTCCTAAGTCCCCCTGGATACGAGTGATTGAAAAGTTCACAGCAGGTTGTCACCTGGCCTCTATATACTGTCACACCTACCTCCCGCGTGAAGGCATTAAATTCAAATTTCAGGGGAGGACGTCGGCACTTGTGGCATTCACTCCTCCCCCTCGACATCCACTCCTGCAACTTGAAACTTGGTCATTTATGGATGATGGCTCTTGTTTTCAATATCATTTGCAATTCTGATTTTCATTCTCTATAGACCTCCTCTGCCATGCCTCTTCTCGTTGCTCTGCTCCTCGATTGCCTTCTTATGATATTTCTTCTCCAACCCTGCAGACCCTCCAACCGGCCGCTTCAATGCCAAGAAGGCACCGGATGTGGTGTCGTCGAGGAGGCGACAGAGGCACTCCCTCCCACCCTCTCGTTCCTGTAATGTCTATGCACTCTTGTTTCATCTCCGTTGTTATTGAATAACCTGAGATTCTCGATCCCCAATTCCTCTCAGCCCAACTCTCGATTCACCTCCCAGAAGAGAAGCATTACCTCTCTGGCTCCGGAAGCAGAAAATTCCCACGCAAATCAACATTATCACGCTCCTTCTCCCCTCTGCCATGAAAATCTATCGGTCGCCCTGTCAAACACTTGGCGAAAGACTCGAACAACGGTGGGAGCATCCAAACAGAGGACACCCAGCAAAGAGATGCAGAATCGGAAGATGCGGCTCACTCAGTTTTGGCCAAGCAGACCGATATGGTCTCCACTTCGACTCCAAAGCTAGCCCCCCAGCTCTCAAATAAGGATATCAAGACCATGTTCGACTATGGTTGTTTTATAATTGAGGGGAATCCTCATCAGGAGAACCATGAAGCCCAGAACCGATAGATACAGCGCCTTAGCGCTCCTCTTTTTCAGTTTATATACCTTTATAGGTTTATATCTATATTTATCTCTTCCTGCAAACTTTGTCACTCATGTTTATGCTAATGGTTGGTTTCCCCTTGAAGGGCAACCCATTTTTTTAATTTCTAAACTCATTAAGGGTTGGTTTCCCCCTGAAGGGCAGCTCATATTTTAACTTTTTGAATTGTCTTCATCCAACAAGGATTGGCTAATCCAGCAAGCCCTATCCTGAAGTATGATTTTAATTTTGTAAATTATAATAGAAATTAGCATAACTTAGAAAAAAAATGTATTCCTAAGTCAAAAATTAGGAAATGTTTTTAATTAAATTGTATTAATTAAGTCTGGTGAGAATATTCTAGATGAATACAAAGATAGATTCTAAGTTAATCTGAGCCATCGATTATGTTTTAATCTTGGCCATTGATATCTAAACGAGAGATTATAAGAAGGAACTTGATGGGAACTTGGAGAATGCACCAGTGTAGATACTCAGTTCCCCAAGCATATCGATTTTCTCAGTGGCTGATGTTCGGCAAAAGAAAATCAAATCAGAGGGAGAGTTGTAGGTGGGAGAGAGAGGGATAAGCAATATTCCGAGAGTGCAGGGAAAAGGCTGGAAGGGGCAGCGCAGAGGAGGGAATCATATCACCAGCGTAGAGGCAGTGATGTAGGCACTACACAGAGGGTGATGCAGTGAGTCCAGCATAAGGACAGAAGGTCCTCTTTGGGGTCTGAAAAACGTTGTGAAGTGTGAGAATTTGTTCAGTAAATTTCTCTCAATGTCTCTTCTTTTATTTTTCTATGTGGAACTTTGTACATGAATTATTGTTGAAGAATAATAAATAAACCCTCATCTGTTGCACCGGTTTTCCCACATTGGGTTTTTTCAGGGATGATTGTCCAAAAATAACTATGTCATTGTGATTATTTTTTTGCTAGTATTTTTCCTTGCATTTACTTTCTGCAGTATTTTAATTGTGAAGGCTACAGTAGATTTTATTTCAATGTTTATTGTATAACACCGTAAATAAATTGATTCAGAATTAATAATTAGAATAAGTAATATCAGTTGTTGCAGTACAATTCTGATCTAGGAATGTTCACATGATCAACACGAGATAAAGAACTCATTTAGAGTGGGAGATGGAGTATGGTTACAGTTGAACAAGGAAATACTACAGGGTATAGGTAAGAGCATTAAGGCTCTATGATATCGTCCTTTCCATATACTGGAAAAGGTGGGGGATAATGCCAACATATTAATTTTTCCTCAATATATGCACATGTACTCTATGGTGAATGTGGAAATTCTCAAACTCAGTGCGCCTTCCATGTAGGATTAGGATGAGGGGTAATTCCTACCTTCCATAGAATATTTAGCATCAAATTCTTATGCAGAGTTAGCAGAGGTCATAATTTTGTAGAAGAGGTCAAGAACTACAAGATAAGGGCAACATGATCTTTGGAAGATTAGGTTGAAAGGAAAACTTCCATGCAAATAAAAATGGTACTCTAGGGAGAAGGTAGAGGAACAATTTTCTCGCCTCATTTAATAAAAGATTTTGGGGACGAAAATACTCCCAAAATGGGAATGTATGATTTGGATTAGATCATTATGTCATTTTTCATCTATCTCAAATGATTTTAGAGTGGAAATATTGGAGGAATCAAATTGCGGAGTCATTTTTACTGATGGGTCCCAATTTAGAGAATTGGAAACTCATGGGAAAATTTTGAGGAATTAAATGAATTACTTTTGGGGTCCAAAAATTATTTCTTATGTTATACCCCCCATTGTTTTTCAATACTTTGAGACCTTTCCAACAGCATAAGAAAGACGTTAATCAGAGTTCATATGTGCAAATTATGCCTCCTGGAAGTTTACCTTCTGGTTTGACCATCATGGTTCAAGAATATGCCATGTCATCCCTCGTCAGTCATGCAAAGCAGCTAGCTATGTGTGGATTGTAAAGAAGACTCTATAGGGGATGGGGGGAGTATTTTTAATTCTAGTTAGAGTTGAAGGAGTCAAACCTAACTCCCAATTAGCTATGGGGCTATGTTAAAACATGGCCACTATAAATAGTGGGGGTTCCATTTTATGATTTTGTATCTTGTTCCATAGTAGTGAAAAGAAATTGGGAGTGGGATTTATATAGCATAACAAAGAAGGTTACCATTATTTAGCATCCTAACAGGCCAAAAGTCTCAGGTAACTCCATAGGGAGTGCATTCTCCTTTATACATGCATTTTTTAATACCAGAGAAAAGAGAGTACAAAAACTCACCTTCTAGTTGGGTTTTCACTCGTGAAGGTTTTCGAGAGAAAATATATGTGTTCATTGTGGATGGTGTGTGATTGTATATGTTTTTCCGTATGTTTTTGCATTTTTATCTATTTCATGTATAGGAAAAAATTTAGTAATTAATAAATCTAAAATCTAAAGTAATTTAATCTTTATAGTATATATTTCAATATGTTTTATCAGATGTGGCCCTCGGGGTGTAGAATAGACGGTGTTGGGGTGCATTCTTAAGCCACTCTATGATGTGAAGGTAATCAGTTCGAAAATCCATGGGCAAAAATCCAATCATGGTAAGGAATGGTGTAGCCCAGGTCAGGTGCAATCCTCGGGTGATTTTGATGACTATCTTTGGAGGACACAGACAATTTGATAAATGCAAGATATATATATATATATATATATATATGATCAGATCTATTATGGTGAAATATCTAGTGCAATATGCACGATAGCTTACATATCAACCACCCTATCTCCTATCTCAACCATAACCTCAAACATTTCCTATGTTTATCATTTTAGAACTTAAGTCAATAGTTACTTATTGTCATGAAGTACCATTTTAATATAGGGTCACTGGGAAATATTAAACATGATATATGTGAAGGGAGAGGCATGGGATTACCATTTTATAGGGGAGACATGCTTTTTTTCTATGTGGTTCATCGACCCCAGAGATCGGTGACCACTGTTATCACTGGAAAATCGAACAAGAAAAGATGACATTATTTAATGTCAGGTAGAAGGATTTAAAGGGTTGAGAGACATTAGAGAATCTAAAGTATTTAAAAATCTCTAAGGTCTAAGAGGAAAAATAAAATTGCGCACTGAAGGAACCAGCTAAATGCGCCTTTGTGCGCACTTTTCTTCGATAAGCGCGCCTTTGCGCGGCTTTCCATCAAAAATTCATGCGGTCCTGAGAGTGGAGGAAGTCACTTTCCGAGACCACAAGGCACACTCCAAAACATTGATCCCACACTTGAGGTCGCCTAATGACAACCACCCAAGCCTCCTTAAGACCTCAAGGGAGCATACAATGGAATAAATGTGGCACACAATGGAATCACCCTCCTCTCTTCGGTCACCATCCACAATGTACCAAGAGAGGGAAGGAGAGTTTGAATTCTCCTATAAAAAGCCACGAAGAGATGAAAAATTTGAGAACACGTTGTTATGTTGGCCATAATTTCCCCAAGAAATACTGGTAGTTTGTGATCTGGAGTAGAGATAGAGGGGACTCAGTTGTTGTCCATCCAACAACTCCAGTCCACCATAGTAGAGAGAGGGAGACTTTTCACCAAGGTAGATCAGAAGTAAAGACATCCTTGCATCAAGACTTAGAAATCCCTAGTTCTAAGGGCCCCTTGGCAAGTGGGTAAAAGTTTCATCCTTCATTCCTACCAGCACTCAATAAGAGGGGACATAAGCGCCGACGTTTGGATTATTGAAGTTGTTTGACTCTATTTAGAGCTTTTGTTTTATTTGTTTTAGTTTAGTTATTTTTATGTTTGAATATGCATGTTATTTCTCTATCTAGTATGTTTATGTCTTAGCATGTTCCACTAACTTGCTTGACTCCATTTATTTTCTGCCTGTGACCAAGAACTTAAGAGGGAAAAACACTCCTCTTAAGTAGGTGTGATTTGGTACATTCATGCGCAAAACACACAAACACAGGATTGGCAACTCCACTAACTTTTATTTCCAAGTTTATGTGGTTGTGCCTTTTTTGCAGAGACCTTTTTCTTTGCTGAGGAGTTGGGCTGGAAATGCCCCCTTTCTCTCCTTCACTACCTGATTCACCCTCAGTGACAGGCTGAAACTGAAGAGCTCCAAAAAATTACTTTGTAGGAAATTGCGTGGCTTTTTTACAAACAGACGCGCCCCAGTGCTCGCATTCAGAGGTGACCTACGCACCTGTCTCAGCCTTTTGCACATGGAAACCAGAACTAAGATTTTTTCTATAATTTCCATTTTTTCCTTGCTTGTAAAGTGACTGCAAGCCCATAATACATTTTCCAGCACTGGTTGAGGTGCCCCGCATCTTTTTAAAGCTCACTTTTAGCTGTGTTTAGTATTTTAGGTGTTAGTTTTATTTCAAGTTGATTTTCGCAAAGTTCACACATAGTTTAAGTAGGAGGAAAATTAACTTGCATTCTGAAATCATACATGTTTTGTGAATTTAGGTACCAAAAAAAACTTAGATAATTAGAAAAATTAAGTGGCCCAAGTCCATGGATGATTAGCTAAAATATTTTTCATTTTTCTAGTGTAAAAGTCATTAGTTTAGTTCAAGTTTTGCACTATGATTCGGGACCAGGATCGAATTGTTTGTAGAGAGAAAAGTAATCTCTCTTCCCTTTGCACCTTCGGGTGATCCTAAGCAAGAATATGAACACTTTCTATTTATAACTCACCATCTCCCTATAGTTGATCATTTATATTAACTAGGAAAAATTGAAAGCGGCCCATATCCGCACATGTTTTGCTTTTGAGAAAGGAACAACATAACATAGTTTAAATAGGGGATTTTGAAAAGGATCATCGCATATCCACACGTTCAAGCTATGTGCTTGTTCACCTTTTTTTCACACACATCCACACCCTAAGTAAAGTAAAGACACCTAAAACTAGCTTAACCAAACTCACTAAATTCTCTCCATAGGGGCCACAAAATAATTTATAGTCTAAGTTAGGACCAAGGGGGTAGGCATCCAATAAGCTGCCTTGGTTAGGCTTCATATTGAAACATAGAATTTGGTTTTTTAGAAAACTTTCAAACTCATTTATCAGCTCGTGGAAAAAAAAAACTCGAGCGCAACAGAGACCCGATTCAAAGGGGGTTAGGCTTAGGCCTAGTGCGTGCGGTATCATTCGGGGATACCTGACCCGTCTAATACTCGGTACTGGTAGCTGAACTACCAAGAATCCCAAGACTTGAACGCTCATGTGGGATGACGGTGCTTAGTGGCCAAAATTAGGGCATCCTTCTCTATAGGTGAGGGTGTAGGTAGCATTAGATCCTCTAACCTTACCTTGGTGGATTTTCTTCGGTTGACTGGGGGCGTCGCCAGTTCTTTCGAGATGTTTTGCAAGCATTCACAAGATATATTCTCAAGGCCCAGTTACATTTGAGTGTGTGAGGATGATTAGGTCTTCTAGGATTTGAGTATCATACACAAACAACAAAAAACCATATTTTTTCATTGACTGATCACAGGATGAATCTAAAGGGAAAATTTATATTTTATTTTCTCTTTGTTTTATGTATGCAATCAGATTTTTGCTTTGATTATAATCTTTGTCCTCTCAAATATTTCCAAAACCATACCTATTCGACGCCAGAACGGACCCAATGGGACCTCGTCAATCTAGATGCCTTTTGTACCTCTCCCCATTACCAGGAGGGGTTCCAGGTCTTTCGCCATTTAGGAATCAAAGACAGAACACTGCCACCATTATTGGTTCATCTTTTATTGGGGCATCATTAGTTGGGAACCCTATTCGGTCTCCCAATGCCACAATAGTGAACACCCCCACAGGGTCACCACACACCACTCCTCCCACAACCCTTAGCAGGTAGAGGAGTGCTATCTGTTATCACTCATAAAGTTGTGAAACATTACTTGACATGGTCATACAGTTCACTCACCAAAAGGATAAGATCTCCTTAAGCCTTTTCAAGTTGGTATAGGAAAATTTCATTTTTTTTACATATTTAACCTATCGTAAGGTTCAATGTCACCTCCATTTATGTCATGTCATGTCCCATCAGTCCTCATATGGTGTCAGTTTTCATTCCCCATGCATTTAAATTCAAAAAGGGCGCTTGTGTCAATTTTTCAAGTTTTTGTAGCGTTTTATACAGCAAATCAGCAGTTTTCACTACGAAACTACCTAATAGTTTTGTAGCGAAACTATCAGAGGATAAACTAATCACGCTACGAAAATTTGTTTTCTTGCCTGTCTTTTAAAATTCAATATGAAATGTCATTCCATGTTTGGAGGAGTTAGGGTGGTGGTAATTCAATTCTGTTATGGTTAATTCAAAAGTACCAAGTCGTGTCTGAGGTCATCATTACCCTTTTTGGCATGCATGTTTCATGATTAAAGCATGAGTTGTCATTCAAACCATAAAACCTTACGCTAATTAGAATTTTTGTCATATTTCGCTTTATCTTTGCATGTAATTGGATCTCTCGAGAGATGCTTCATCGAGCCAAGCAGGTTGCTGGCAGATTTGAACTTTGCAGGTGTCATCAAGAAAGCGAGGTTGTGAAGATATAAAGCATCCATGCCTGCAAGAAGGAAAACCAACAAATGTGGTCATTGCCATAGGTATGAACCTATGGAAATGAATTTTCTCAATGAAAACCCAACTGCCATGGAGGTTTTCAAAAGAATTGGTTGCTTGCAATTCTGTCAAAGGTTACATGGTTTTCCTCTACAGGTTTCCTCTGATTTTGCTGCCAACTTCATTGGAACCGCTTCAAAAGTGGGAATTCTGAACCTTATAGTGACACCAAACATCATTTCAAGAGCAACAAGAATCCCTAGAGGAGGGGAAGAGTGGTTTAAAAGCATCAAATTCATAATGCATGACTGCAAAGATTTCATCAAACTAGAACATAGTGAAATTGATTTGACAAATGCTATACCTAGGGGTTTCATTAAGGAAAATTATTCAAAGATGTTGATGATCATCCAGAAGTATTTTACCTATGAAGGATAGTTTCACATGGTCTACTCCTATCACCTCAAACTTCTGCTGCATTTTGTGGGTAAGAGGTCACTTGACTTTCCTTTTTTATTTATACAGAAGTTTAGGGAAAATATTTGATAAGTTTCAAATAAAGAAAGAAGGCAATGAAACTTCTCGTTTTCATCATGGTTTGATTAAGCTATCGGTGTTAGAGGAATTGAAAGGACTAGACAGAGATTGAACTTCCGTTTTGTTCATGAATGGTTATGAAATTGATGTTGTCACTCCTAAGAGAGCCTCCAAATCTAGAAACATTTCATAACCAACTGTGGCAGAGGAAGTTGAATAAGGGAATAGATCATCCACTCCAGAACCAGTGAGCATGGAGGCAGAGCCTTTGCAGAAGTTTGACACACCTAAAACAGCACCTACAAAATAGAAGAAAACAGTCAGCAGATAATGCAGCAAGAGAGTCACTAGGAGCCAGATAGTGACTAAAGGAAACTTGGAGGACATTATGCATGCAATTGACATTGAAGAAACTCCCATTGTTCAAGCTGAAGACATAGAAGATGGAGGAAGAAAGATGAAAAAGGGTAATACTACTAAAAAACTAGAGTTTGCAGGTGATGTTGTTGGTTTCATTTTTCAACCTGTAAATCCAATGACCAGACATGCAATAAAGGTCATGGAAAGTAGAAAAATACTGAGAAGATAAATGAAACTGCTCAGCCACCAAGCATCATAGATTTGTCTTCATCTGCAAAAGAAGAACCCATTAGTAAATTGATTGTAAATGAGGAGGAAACACCACAGGGGTAGTAAGGTAAGGTGAAGTATGTTTTAGGAGGTTCATAACATGCAAAGAACCCAAATTTTGCAGTTGGAGAACATTTTTTGAAGACCATCTTGACAACAACATTTTCTAGTTTTTTACACTTTTTCATAGTGTACCTCAAGCTCGAAACCAGAAATACGCTACGAAAAATCTTGTAGGTTCTTTTTTGCATTTAAACTCAGCTTTGGCATGTTTTAAGGAGGGATATCGATGGTTGCAAGGTGTCATGACATGATGAAGGTGTAGGAAGAGCAAAGAAGTCAAGAAGATTGATGGAAAAGCCATTTTTCCCATGCTACTAAAACTCGCTACGAAACAGCCCTGTTTTTGTTGCGAGAAAATTGTTGAAGGATTTTGAGCATCTTAAAAGCATTTTTTTCCAGCTAGATACCTCCAACATGTTAGTGGACCTTATTAGTAGATATTTATGACTCAAAGGGAGTGCCATGCATCCAGGTCATCAATCAAAACAGCGTTGAATATGAAGGTCATCCATTCCTAAAAAGCATGGTTATGTTCCACAGATCTAGGGGTGCTATAAATATGTAAAGTGGTCGTGAACTTGGCCATGTGTCCTTCAAGCATGTGACATTCATTATGTAACCATCATGTAACTGTTTCGCAGATAGGATAAAGGAATGTAATAAATAGGAGATAGAGTCCTGTTAGGAGTTTGTTTCTTTAAAGGTAGTTATTAGTTTTGTATTTTAAGTTATTGATTTCAGTTATGAAAGGTTTCATAGTATAATTTGAGGATCTAGCCTCTAGGTAGATCATCCATATTGTAAAGAATGTCTATTTATAGACAAAACATCGAAGAAGCAAGGGGTTGGAGAATATTTGCAAAAATTGTTGCTTGTATGTTTTTTACCATTATCAGTAATACAAAGTGACATTCTACTTCCAGACCTGAGTTTCTCATGAGGTTTTTGATGCCTTATTGATCTATATCTTATGCTTAATCACTTGCAGTAGATTTCATCTCTAATTACTCAAAATTCATAATATTATGCTCTGACTTCCTTTAGTGGTGAAATGACTTTGTTTTCCTATGTTGTGTGTGTGAATTATCTCTGTTAAAAACCTCTGTCTACCTCAGCTTCCATGTGAAGAAACACTGCCACTAAAACTACGAATTGTTGACTCCATAAGCCCAATGGTAGCAAGCCTGCATTTTGCAACCTGCAATCATACAAAACAAGTTACCATTCCATAGAGTTAGCCATCTAGTACTATCCTTATTAAAATCATAAACCCCCTTTGAGAGATCCCTCTCAAACTAAAGAGACTAAGCTTCAGTTACAAGTGGTTTGAAAGAGTTACAATGAGTTGATTTATGAGTAGCCAATCAAGGTCAATTTGGTGATAACATTTTGGTGCGCTTGTTGGGATACTTAAGACATATTTCCCGAAGTTTTTGTGCAAAAAGTGAAGCTGAACTCTTGGAGGTAGCAAGAGCTCAGAATATGTTCGAGGTTGGAAATACCTTGGTGATCCATATTTATGCAGGAACGCAATAAAATAAAAAAATAGACATAAACACATAAATGCAGCATAAATAATGCTTCATTTCATTAATATCAAATAACATAAATATGCTTACAAACATAATGGAAATAAAAATAGCTAGGGTGTTGGTAGCGTATCTCTAAGAAGAGATGTGGCGGCTACAGACCTCTAAAATCCATTACAATGAGGCTCAAGGGCATATTTATTATTGAGAAACAATGGAGAACTCTAAACTTCCAAAAACCTAACCCTAGGAGATGAAGCGCCAAAACTATGGGCCCTGTTTGGGTAAATTGGTGTTTCAACTTCCTAGCGATGTAACTTCGGCATACGATCTCCGTTTGACATGCATCATACCTCGTTAGAAAGATCTATCCGAGTAAAATTTTAAATGTGAGAAACATCAACCCATGGACCCATGTTGCTCCCTGTTTTCCCAAAAACATCGTTTAGGGCCTCAAAACGGCTTCAGAAGTTCAGGACCCGAAAAAATGCTAAAATTAGTAAGTTGTGCTGCAACTTAAAAATTGAAAGAACTGATGGTGGGGGTTCAAATGGAATAGGTGGGTGGCCACCAATATCCACCTAGATCATTAAGGCCCCAAAATGGCTTCGGGATTACAAGACCCGAAAACCTGCTATAAATAGTAAGTTGTGCTGAATGTGAAAAGCTGCAAGAATTGATGATGCGGGTCCAAATGGAATAGGTGGGTGGCCACCGATATCCACCTGGATCATTCCTCCCTCCTTAAGAATAAATGGTCCCCATTGCGTTGAGATCCTCCATGAGATGAGGCAAATTCTATTGAACTAGGTATTAGATTTGTCGAAGATGTCATGGAACTACGGCGGACATGCTGGATGCGTTTAGTAATTTTGGTTTCTTTATCAGCCTCAGATAGTACATGTGTGGATTTTGTATGTGTAGTTGCAAGAGGTATGGCAAGATCAAGTGGCGGTGCGTCGGGGGTTAGATCAATGGAGTGCTTGTCTTAACAGTGTAGAGGAACCTCTGTGAGTGAGGAGAAAATGTCCTCGTATTCCTCCATGACTTTGTCCATCTGTTACAGCCATACAAGGGAGCCCTGTTTCGAGGTTGTGACCACAATATTATTCTTTCCCTGTGAGCGAGTTGTAAAGAAAATAAATTTCCTAGTTTGGGAAACAATCTTACTGCGTTGTTTTGCAATATTCAAAGAGATGACAGGAGGCAGTACTATCTTTGTTATCATTTACAAGTTATTTCCCAAAGTAATAATAACATCACAAGGCCTAGATTCATACACAACATGTCGCCTCCACAAGTATGGTTGGCCCAATAATACATCAAGAGGAGCAACATCACATAATACCTCATCTATGAATGGCTTGATGTTGTACGGAAGGCGATACAGTTGGCAGATGCAGATATCTCTCCCTGGGTGAAGCCACCCAATGGTATAAGGTTGTGGGTGTGCTATGGTTAGTAGGTCGAGCCACTTCATGACCTCTGCTAAAATGAGGTTCTTTTGGCTTCCGCTATCGACAAGAAATTGCAATGGAGAACCCTTCACCCACATCTGGGAATAGAAGAGGCGCTCCCCCTCCTCTAGATCCTCGGGATCCTCCCTTTGGATCTTGGCGATGGCAACAATGGCACTGGGATCTACATCAATGATTTTCTTCCCTTTGTCATTGCCTTTGTCTAGTATTGACTCAGGATCAAAAATTGGATATGATTCGAGTGTCTTTAGTTCGGCCACCAACGATTGTTTGGCCTGACACTCGTTTGTGCTATGAGTGGGGCTGTTATGAAATTCACATCACTTCCCCGTGTCCTTCTTTGGATTTGTGGTGTTTTTATGAGTCACCCCGCTTTTTCCTTTCCCCTTGTTCTGCGGTTCGGGGGCACCTTTCCCTGGCTTCGGATTCGCAGATCCAAAGTCTCGCTTCTTCTGCTTAAATTTCTGCTCGATCTTGGCGGCATAGCGATATGTCGTGCCAAGTGATGTAATTTCAAGGAACTCCATTTCCTCCTGAATGTGTTTGTGAAGATAGCCGCGGTACTTTAGCACCAAATGTCTCTTTGAATCTTTAATACCCAACATTGTGCGCAGCGTATGGAACAAATTCGTCAGTTCGTGCACATCCTGATCCCTTTGTTGCTGCAATGCGGTCCATTGGATGTACTTGTCCTCATAGCTCCCCATAGGGTAATATTGTTCCTTGATGTCATCTCAGAATTAATTCCAAGTGGGTGTGGCTAAGAATAGAGAGGGTTCCTCTTCGTCCTCTTGCTCACAATAGGTCTCCCACCAGTCTTAGACATGGGGAGCGGCTTTGAGGAGTGAAAAATAATATTTTCTCGGTCAGAGAAATCATGGACCGAGAAATACCCTTCCAGCAAATTTAACCATATATCTATGGAATCTACATCTATCTGGCCTTCAAATACAAGAATGTCAAAGTTTACTTGTACCTTGAAGGGAGTGGCTCCTCCAGAGTGGTTGTTAGATGCAGATGCACCATAGGTGGGCAGTCGTTGAAGGATCTAAGAAAAGTTATCCATCATTGCGTTCCTTTATTTCTCAAGGGCCTCCTCGAGCAATATTTTGATAGGATCTCCTGCTCCCTCGTCTTTCTTTTCTTCCTCCATGGGCGGTTGTTGTGGTTTGCGAGGTTGATCTTCCAAGGGTTCAACCAGATCGAGCCCTAATTCCTTATACCCTAATTGCATTGGGGACATGCAATTAAAAACAGAGAAAGAGAAAACCGCTCTGATACCACTAATCTGGATTTATGCAGGAACGCAATAAAATACAAAAATAGACATAAACATGGAGATGCAGCAAAAATAATGCTTCATTTCATTAATATCAAATAACAGAAATATGATTACAGACATAATGGAAATAAAAATAGCTAGGGTGCTGGTAGCGTATCTCTGAGAAGAGATGTGGCGGCTACAGACCTCTGAAATCTGTTACAATGAGGCTCAAGGGCCTATTTATTATAGAGAAATAATGGAGAACTCTAAACGTCCAAAAACCTAACCCTATGAGATGAAGCGCCAAAATTATGGGCCCCATTTGGGTAAACTGGTGTTTCAACTTCTCGGGGACATAACTTCGGCATACGATCTCTGTTTGACGCACAACATACCTCGTTAGAAAGATCTATCCAAGGAGTATAAATTTCACTGTGATGACTGATGTTGCTCCCAATTTTCCCAAAAATGTCATTTAGGGCCTAAAAAATGGCTGCGGAAGTTCAGGACCCAAAAAAACTGCTAAAAATAGTAAGTTGTGCTGCAACTCAAAAACTAAAAGAACTGATGGTGGGGGTTCAAATGGAATAGGTGGGTGGCCACCAATATCCGCTTGGATCATTAAGGCCCAAAAACAGCTCCGTGAGTGCAGGACCCAAAAACCTGCTAAAAATAGTAAGTTGTGCTGAATGGGAAAAGTTGCAAGAATTGATGGTGCGGGTCCAAATGGAATAGGTGGGTGGCCACCGATATCCACCTAGATCATTACTCCCTCCTTAGGAAGAAATGGTCCCCATTGCATTGAGATCCTCCATGAGATGAGGCAAATTCTGTTGAACTAGGTATTAGATCTGTCGAAGATGTCATGGACTTGCAGGCGGACATGCTGGATTCGTTTAGTAATTTTTGTTTCTTTATCAACCTCAGACAATACATGTGTGGATTTTGTATGTGTAGTTGCAGGAGGTATGGCAACATCAGGCGGCGGTGCGTTGGGGGTCAGATGAATGGAGTGCTTATCTTGACAGTGTAGAGGAACCTCTGTGAGTGAGGAGAAAATGTCCTCATATTCCTCCATGACTTTTTCCATCTGCTGCAGCTATGTAGGGGAGCCCTATTTTGAGGTTGTAGCCACAATATTCTTCTTTCCCTATGAGAAATTTGTAAGGAAAATAAATTTCCTGGTTTGGGAAACAATCTTACTATGTTATTTTGCAGTAGTCAAAGAGATGACAGGAGGCGATACTACCTCTGGTATCTTGTACAAATTATTTCCCAAAGTAATAGTAACAGCACGAGGCCTAGACTCATACACAGCATGTCGCCTCCACAAGTATGGTTGGCCCAATAATACATCAGCTACAACAAGAGGAGCAACATCACATAATACCTCATCCGAGAATGTACGGAAGACGGCACTATTGGCAGATGCGGATATCTCTCCCTGGGTGTGCTATGATCGGTAGGCCGAGATACTTCACGACCTCTACTGAAATGAGGCTCTTTTGGCTTCCGCTATCGATAAGGAATTGGAGTGGAGAACCCTTCACCCACATCTGTGAATGGAACAGGTGCTCCCCCTCCTCTGGATCCTCGGGATCCTCCCTCTGGATCTTGGTGGTGGCAACAATGGCACTGGGATCTGCATCAATGATTTGATTCCCTTTGTCATTGCCTTTGTCTGGTTATGACTTAGGATCAGAAATTACATCTGAATCGGTTGTCTTTATTCGACCACCAACGACTGTTTTTTCTGACACTCGTTAGTGGTATGAGTGGGGCTGTTATGAAATTCACGCCACTTCCCCATGTCCTTCTTTGGATTTGTGGTGTTTTTCTGGGTTGCCCCGCTTTGGCCTTTCCCATTCTTCTACGATTCGGGGGCACCTTTCCCTGGCTTCAAATTCGCAGATCCAAATTCTCGCTTCTTCTGCTTAAATTCTACTCGATCTTGGCGGCATAGCAATATGTCGTGCCAAGTGATGTAATGTCAAGGAACTCCATTTCCTCCTGAATGTGTTTGTGAAGACAGCCGCAGTACTTGAGCACCAAATGTCTCTCTGAATATTTAATACCCAATTTTGTGCGTAGGGTATGGAACAAATTCGTGAGTTCGTGCACATCCTGAGACCTTTTATGCCGCAACGTGGTCCATTGGATGTATTTGTCCTCATAGTTCCCCACAGGGTAATATTGTTCCTTGATGTCGTCTCGGAATGAATTCCAAGTGGGTGTGGCTGAGAATAGAGAGGGTTCCCCTTCATCCTCTTGCTCACAGTAGGTTTCCCACCAGTCTTTGACATGGGGAGCAGCTTTGAGGAGTGAAAAAATAATCTTTTCTCTGTCAGAGAAATCATGGACCGAGAAATACCCTTCCAGCAAATTTAACCATCTATCTGGCCTTCAAATACAAGAATGTCAAAGTTTACATGTACCTTGAAGGGAGTGGCGCCTCCAAAGTGGATGTATTTTTATATGATTTCCTGCTCCCTCGTCTTTCTTTTCTTCCGCCATGGGAGGTTGTCAGGGTTTGCGACGCTGATCTTCCAAGGGTTCATACAGATCGAGCCCTAACTCCTTATACCCTGACCGCGTTGGGGACATGCAAAGAAAAACAGAGAAAGAGAAAACCGCTCCGATACCACTGATCTGAATTTATGCAGGAATGCAATAAAATACAGAAATAGACATAATCACAGAGATGCAGCAGAAATAATGCTTCATTTCATTAATATCAAATAATATAAATATGCTTACATACATAATGGAAATAAAAATAGCTAGGGTGCTGGTAGTGTATCTCTGAGAAGAGATGTGGCGGCTACAGACCTCTGAACTTTGTTATAATGAGGCTCGAGGGCCTATTTATTATTGAGAAATAATGGAGAACTCTAAACGTCCAAAAACCTAACCCTAGGAGATGAAGCGCCAAAACTATGGGCCCCGTTTGGGTAAATTGGTGTTTCAACTTCCTGAGGACGTAACTTCGGCATACGATCTCCATTTGACAGGGATCATACTTCATTAGAAATATCTATCCGAGGAGTACAAATTTTGATGTGAACAACATCAGTCCACGGACCCGTGTTGCTCCAGGTTTTCCCAAAAACGTCGTTTAAGGCCTCAAAACAGCTCCGGAAGTTCAAGACCCAAAAAAATGCTAAAATTAGTAAGTTGTGCTGCAACTTAAAAACTCAAAGAACTGATGGTGGGGGTTCAAATGGAATAGGTGGGTGGCCAAAATTATCCACTTGGATCATTAAGGCCCCAAAACGGCTCCAGGATTGCAGGACCTGAAAACCTGCTAAAAATAGTAAGTTGTGTTGAATGTGAAAAGCTGCAAGAATTGATGGTGCGAGTCCAAATGGAATAGGTGGGTGGCCACTGATATCCACCTGGATCATTCCTCCCTCCTTAGGAAGCAATGGTCGTTGAGATCCTCCATGAAATGAGGCAAATTCTGTTGAACTAGGTATTAGATTTGTCGAAGATGTCATGGACCTGCGGGCAGACATGCTGGATGCGTTTAGTAATTTTGGTTTCTTTATCAGCCTCAGACAGTACATGTGTGGATTTTGTATGTGTAGTTGCAAGAGGTATGGCAACATTAGGCGGTGGTGCGTTGGGAGTCAGATCAATGGAGTGCTTTTCTTGACATTGTAGAGGAACCTCCGTGAGTGAGGAGAAAATGTCCTCGTATTCCTCCATGACTTTGTCCATCTGCTGCAGCCATGTAGGGGACCCCTGTTTCGAGGTTGTGGCCACAATATTATTCTTTCCCTGTGAGAAATTTGTAAGGAAAAAAAATTTCCTAGTTTGGGAAACAATCTTACTGCGTTGTTTTGCAGTAATCAAAGAGATGACAGGAGGCGATACTACCTCTGGTATCCTGTACAAGTTATTTCCCAAAGTAATAATAACAGCACGAGGCCTAGACTCATACACAGCATGTCACCTCCACAAGTATGGTTGGCCCAATAATACATCAGCTACATCAAGAGAAGCAACATCACGTAATACCTCATCCGTGAATGGCTTGATGCTGTACGGAAGGCGGCATTGTTGGCGGATGCGGATATCTCTCCCTCGGTGAAGCCACCCAATGGTATATGGCTGCAGGTGTGCTATGGTCGGTAGGCCAAGCCGCTTCACGACCTCTGCTGAAATGAAGTTCCTTTGGCTTCTGCTATCGACAAGGAATTGCAGTGGAGAACCCTTCACCCACATCTGCGAATGGAAGAGGCGCTCCCCCTCCTCTGGATCCTCGGGATCCTCCCTCTGGATCTTGGTGGTGGCAACAATGGCACTGGGATCTACATCAATGATTTACTTCCCTTTTTCATTGCCTTTGTCTGGTTCTGACTCTGGATCAGAACATTAGGGAAATTTTGAGGTCTAAAATGGGCCTCCTAAGGAAATTATAAAATAATCATAGAAATAATAAAATAAGATTTGATTACATCATCACATTTTGGAGGGAAAAAAAGAAAAAACTAGTTTTTCAACTCATATTTTCAACTTATCTCCCAAATTTTTTACTCAAAATTCGAGCGGGAGTACTTGTTGGATGAAAAATTTAATTCCTCATCCAAGGAGTACCCATGTTGCATACTTTCGATGGGTCTTGCTACATGAAAAATGAGAAATACATGAAAAACGTGATTTCAATCATGTTTTGCAAATGGGGTAGCAAGCTAAGTGGGCTTGATTGTGGGGAAAACTCCACAGTTAAGCGCGCTTGAGCTAGAGGAGTTATAGGATGGGTGACCTCCCGGGAAGTCCTAGTTACTGGGTGCAAGCCCCGAAAGTGATGATTGACACTATGTGATTCATTTTACTAGTTTCAATCCCACTTCTTCACCCCTGTGAGCATCACCTGATGCAATGAGTGCTAAGTGGAATATTCAAAAATCATGAGAAATTAGTCAATTACGACTACCTCTGATGGAAATGGTCATAGATGAATGAATAAATTAACACAGTTGAATCCCAAAAATGATATTTAATATAATGCACTGCGGAAACCCCTCATACTTAAAATACTAAGAGTAAAGGGATCTCTTCTTGAATGGTTCATGAGGCACAATAGTTGCTAAGGTTTTGCAAATGGGGTAGCAAGCTAAGTGGGCTTTATTGTGAGGAAAACTCCACAGTTAAGCGCGCTTGAGCCAGAGGATTTTTGGGATGGGTGACCTCCCAGGAAGTCGTGGTTACCGGGTGCAAGCCCCAAAAGTGATGATTGACGCTATGTGATTCATTTCACTAGTTTCAATCCCACTTCTTCACCCCTGTGAGCATCACCTGATGCAATGAGTGCTAAGTGGACTATTCAAAATTCATGAGAAATTAGTCAGTTACGACTACCTCTCATGGAAATGGTCATAGATGAATGACTAAATTAACGCAGTTGAATCCCAAAAATGATATCTAATATAATGCACTGCGAAAACCCCTCATACTTAAAATACTAAGAGTAAAGGGATCTCTTCTTGAATGGTTCATGAGGCACAATAGTTGCTAAGGTTTTGCAAATGGGGTAGCAAGCTAAGTGGGCTTGATTGTGGGAAAAACTCCACAGTTAAGCGCGCTTGAGCCAGAGGAGTTCTGGGATGGGTGACCTCCCGGGAAGTCCTGGTTACCGGGTGCAAGCCCCGGAAGTGATGATTGACGCTATGTGATTCATTTCACTAGTTTCAATCCCACTTCTTCACCCATGTGAGCATCACCCGATGCAATGAGTGCTAAGTGGACTATTCAAAAATCATGAGAAATTAGTCAGTTACGACTACCTCTCATGGAAATGGTCATAGATGAATGACTAAATTAATGCAGTTGAATCCCAAAAATGATATTTAATAGTAATTTGTGTTGAATGTGAAAAGCTTCAAGAATTGATGGTGCAGGTCCAAATGGAATAGGTGGGTGGCCACCGATATCCACCTGGATCACTTGGTGACTCCATTTCAAAAATTCATGTTTAAAGGTGGCTTCGAGAAGGAAATACATGAGGAGCAATCCAGATCCTAACCCACCTGCTATTATGGATAATCCAAACACAATTTCTAGATGCATTCAAGGTAGCTCTTCAAAATAAGGTACCCCATCACATTCAAGAGATTCGTCCTTTGAAGTTTAAGAAGATAAAAAGTTTGATGATAAAATTTAGGAAGTCTTGTTTAGGTCTGAAAATGAAAATGAATTGACTGAGATTGTTTTAGACCTACAAAGAAGAGGTATTGATACCTCAACCTTAGTGACCCAAAAAGATAAAGAAGAATTATGGGGGGCAGTCACATCAGAGTTATTGTTAGAGAGGGAATCTTTGGATAAGTTGAAGGAATTAGACCCATTTGAAATCTTGCTAAGAAGAAAATCTAGTTTTCCTTTATCTGACTGGAGCTCATTTGTAACTGGACTACAAAGACCAACTACACCACCTCCTAACAGTTCTTCTTCTACTACTGTTGTCCCTAAAAATACCACAGTCCTTGACATCATGGTCGGAAATGTTCCACCTCCACCTGTTGTTGCAGCTGCTAGGTATGCTCCACTTGTTCTCCCAGCTGTCCTTAATGCTCTCCCTAGTAAATACTCTGCTAGAATTAAAACTTGGGGAAGTGATGAAGAAATTACAGTTGAAGAACATGTAGACTAATTCAATGAATTTATAGACAGAGAGGAGGTTGACCATGAAGATGTCAAAATGAGACTATTTTCTCAAAGTTTCACTGGTGAGGTCAGAAAGTGGTTTAATGCCCTTGCTCCAAGAAGCTTGCATAATTAGAATGAGTTTGAGGATAGTTTCTTGAGAAAGTGGGGAAATAGAACAAACCTTGTGCAGGCCCTCACTAAATACAATAGTCTGAAAAGAGTTGTAGATGAAACTATCCAAAATTTCTCCAAGAGATTTAATAAAGTCTATGATTCCATCCGTGCTCATCTTAAGCCTCCACCAGGAGCAGCTCAATTGCGCTATGTTGAGGCATTTAACTATGACTTCTCTATCCTGCTTAGAGAAATAGAATCCCCTTCACTAGCATAAATGAAAAATGATGTTGTGAAAGTGGAAGTGATTATGATAGTAGCCAAGAAATCCAAGATGGGAAAAACAAAATTGAAAGAAGAAGGTAAGCCTTCCACCTCATATCATAAATTTGACTCCATGATGAAGACAATGGAAAAACTTATGGATAGGCTTGCCCTTGGAAATTATTATGCACCTCCTGCACAACATGAGCCACAATTTAGAAATCCACAGTTTATAAGGCCTCAAAATCAGCAGAGACTAAGGGAAAACAGAAATCAACCTGACCCTCAAGTAAGGCCTCCTTTTCAGCAAAATTTAGTTGATGAGGAAGATCAACCTGAGATTCCAGAAGACTCCATTCACTACCTAGATGAAAACATGTCTGGAATGTTTTTGACCAAAGAAGAGCATGATGAATCTGATCATCATGTAAATAAGGGTGAGAACCATCTGACTACCTTAAGGGTTATAAACATGCAACATTTTAGATGCAAAAGCAATATAACCTCATAAATAGAAATTTCCCTATTACTGCAAATAAAACACAGCCCAAGAAAGATGCTCTTAAAGCAGCTGAGGCTAGAAAATATCCACCACCTCCTCCTCCTGTCAAATAAATTGAAAAGATTACTTATGCTTTCATTTTGGAGAATGAGATTTCCAAAATCAAGACCCCAGACCCTTTTGGAGAAATTCTTAAGGTGAATGAGTACAAAAGTAAAATTGTAAAAATGTTGAATTCTCAACCAGAAGCTGCATACATCCTTAATGTACAAGAAGACCATCCAACCATCTACTTGGGACCAAGATTGGAAGATGAACAGAATGAAGAAGTACCTCCTTTCTATGTCAACCTTAATATCCATGACATGACTTTACAAAATGCCATGTTGGATTCAGGGGCTTCTCATAACCTCATGCCTAAAGTGATTATGGAAAGGATGGGATTAGAAATCACCAGGCCATACAAGGATTTGTTTTCTTTTGATTCAAAAAGAGTTCAATTCATCGGATTGATAAAATATGTTGTTGTTGGTCTTACACAAGTCTCTGCCAAGACAGTGGTAATGGACATTGTGGTAGAAAACATTCCACCCAAGTTTGGCATTCTTCTATCCAGGTCTTGGGTAGCAAAAATCAAAGGCACCATGCAGATGGACCTAACATATGCCACCATTCCTGTTTTTGGTGAGAAAAGAAGACTATACAGAGAGACAAGGATGGCTTATATGGTAATCAGTAAGGATAAGCCTTAGAATTTCCCAATTTATGTTGTTGAAACTGAATTAGGATCAGAAATTCTTTTCAATGAACTAACTGATGAAGCAGAAGATGAAAGGAAAGAAGAAATTCAGGAGGTTGAAAATCAGAAAGTTGAAAATCAGGAAATCATTGAAGAAAAGGTAGAGGGCTGGTGGCTTTTGCACTTTGATGGATCAGCTAGAAGAGAGGGGGCTAGAGCAGGCATTTGGATCACAACTCCTAATGATGAAATTAATTCCTTTTCTTTCAAACTGAAATTTTATTACACAAATAATATGGCTGAGTATGAATCTTTGTTTTTGGGTTTAGAAATTTTGAAAAGATTAGGTGCCCAAAAAATTTCAGTTTGTGGAGATTATAAATTGGTTATTAAACAAGTTGAAAGAGTATATCAAACCAAGGATGTGAGAATGAGAGCATACAGAAATCTGATCATGGAGATGTTAGAAAAAATTCAAGAATATTAATTTATTGTGAAAACTAGGAATCAAAACTCAGTAGCTGATTCCTTAGCTGTTTCTACAAGTCTGTTTGTTATCCCTGCACATTCCACTGAAAAGTATGAGGTTGAAGTTCATCCCAGACAACATCATCCATAGGAAAGTTTTTGAAGATGACAAGCAAGTCAAAAATTTCATAGAGTTGAAAGGGGAGTTTGAAAGCACACAAGTAGATTAGCAAAACATGTTTTCTGAAACTAAGGGTAATTCTGAAGTTTTGCAGCTGAAGAATAATTGTATATTGAGAGTCTTATCCCACTTGAAAAGCTTTTTGACCAAAATTATGTGTTCAAATATCCTAGAATGCAGGATGATGATGAAGAGGTAGAGAGTTGTAAACTTGGTACAGTAGCAGTGCCTAAAATGATAAAGCTTTCCAACAGTTTCTTTATGTAGAGATGAAACAGAAATATATTGAGATGATGAAAAAGTTCATTGATTTTTTTGCATGGAGTTATGATGATTTGAAGAAGTATGATCCTACTATTATTCAACATGCCATTCCTATTAAAGAAAATGAGAAACCTTTCAAACAGAATTTGAGAAGGAATAATCTACTACTCATGCCTCTGATTGAGAAGGAAATTAAGAAGCTCTTTGATGCAAAAATTATTGTTCCTATCAGATTCTCAAAATGGCTTGCTAACTTGGTACCGTTCAGGAAAAAGAGTGGAGAGATCAAAATTTGCATTGATTTCATAAACTTGAACAAGCCTTCTCTGAAGGACAGTTACCCTCTCCATAAGATGGATCAAATTCTGTAGAATATTGTTGGTTCCCAAAGGATGTCTATGCTGGATGGTTTTTCAAGATACAATCAGGTATTGGTACACCCAGAAGATTAGGAAAAAACATCTTTTACTACACCATGGGGGACATTCATGTATGCCAAGATTCCTTTTGGTCTGATGAATGCATGAGCGACCTTTCAAAGGGAAATGGACAATGCCTTTTCTGAGGAGAAGGATAAGTTGGTGGTTGTCTATCTGGATAGCATAACTGTATTCTCAAGAAGAGAGGAAGACCATTTGAAGCATCTGGAGAAAGTTTTGTTGAAGTGTAGGAGATTTGGTATTTCTCTTAATCCCACTAAGAGTATTTTTGCTTTAACTTCTAGAAATTTTCTTGGGTATATTATATCAAAGGATGGGATAAAGATTGATCCAAACAGAGTCAATTCCATTCAAAAATTTGACTTTCCAAGGAACAAAAGGGAAATTCAGTCTTTCCTTGGGAGAGTGAATTGTGTTAGAAGGTCTATCCCCAACTTCGCTAAGATTGTCAAAGATATAACCAAGATGTTGAAGAAAGGAGCTAATATTAAATGGACAGTTGAAGCAAAGCAGTCATTTGAAGAAATTAAGAAGGCACTCACTCAGGCTCCTGTATTGATTAGCCCATATTTTTCAAAATAATTTCTGGTTTTTACATTTGCATCTAAAAACACAATTGTTGGAGTTTTACTGCAGAAAGGACAGTAAGATACAGAGCAACCCATTTCATTCTTTACCAGAACCCTTGCTAACTTAGATCTGAAGTACAACATCTTAGAAAAATAGGCATATGATTTATATTATGCATTCTCATGTCATAGCATTTGTGCCTAACACTGTAGTGAAGGACATATTGACTCAAGATGATCCTGAAGGTAAGCGAGGGAAGTGGATAGCTAAGTATGATATAGAAATCATACCTACAAAATTGATGAAAGGACAGGGGCTAGCAAAGTTAATGGCGCAGTCGAATTTTGACTGTCTTGATATGAAACTTATTGTAGAAATTTCAGAATTATCAGATGAAGATTAAGAGCTAATTCATATTGAAGAGAAGTACATTCTGTCTTACTGGTACAAAGACATTGTCTTTGTCTTACATAATCATAGAGCTCCTGCTTAATTGACTAAATCTAAAGCAAGGTTTGTGATGCTAAAATCTCTGAGGTACTGCATTATAGATAAAAATCTGTACTGGAAAGATACTGGTGGCATTCTTTTGAATTGTTTGCTGGAAGAGGAAGCTGAAAAGGTGATTGAAGAGTTTCATAAAGGATATTGTGGAGGACATCACTATTGGAAGGCTACAACAAACAAAATTCTCAAAGCAGGGTACTGCTGGCCTACTATTTTCAAGGATGTTTACAAGAAGATAGATGCTAACCATGAATGCCAGATTTTTGATGGTAAGAAAAAGCTAGTTCATTTACCCTTGATGCCAATTTATGTTGAGGCGCATTTCCAGCAGTGGGGGCTAGATTTTATTGGTGAAATACACCTATCTTCTTCAATACAACATCGTTGGATCCTGACAGCGACAGATTATTTCACTATGTGGATTGAAGCAATCCCAACAAGGCAGGCAAATGATTCAGTCATCATCCAGTTCTTAGAGAATAACATATTGTCCAGGTTTGGTTGTCCTATGAATATTATTACTCACAATGCACAGGCTTTCAAATCTAAAAGGTTGATTAGCTTTTGTCATCAATATCACATAACACTTGGACACTCTACTACTTATTACCCACAGGGTAATGGTCTTGTTGAGTCTTCTAAAAAAAGCATTGTGAGAATTATTAAGAAGGTTCTGCAGGAAAACAAAAGATCATGGCATTTGAAGCTGAAGTATGCTCCATGGGCTGATAGAGCATGTACAAAAAGGTCAATTGGTACGTCACCTTATGAGTTAGTGTATGCAGCTGAAGCCATTTTTCCCACATCCTTGGGAGTGCCTATTATGAAGTTGCTGCAAGGGCTAGAGGAGGAGCCTAATGCTATTCAGAGGAGAATAAACTAGCTTATAGCTCTGCAGAAAAAAAGGGAGGAAGTATATAACAGCCATCAGCAGTCTCAAAACAGAATAAAGAAGACATTTGACAAGAAGGTCAAAGTGGAAAATTTTCAGATTCAAGATGAGGTGTTGAAGTGGGAGGCCAAAATTGAAGAAAAGGGGAAACATGGTAAGTTTGAGAATATCTAGAAAGGACCATTCATAGTAGGTGAATTCCATGGCAACAAAACTTATCTACTGCAGGAGATGGAGGGACAACCTTGTGCTGGAGGGCCTGTCAATGGCAGGTTTCTAAAGCATTATTCCTCTTAATTTCTATTGATTTTTCGCTCCATTGTATATATTCCATTTTATTATGCTTTTTTACTAATTAAGACAAGTTGATCATCTAACTTGAGCCTGAGGTGAAGGCCATTAGAGTTTGAAGAAGGCTTGGTAAATTTCAGAGCTTTTTATTTCCAAAAAGATGGATGGCACTAGAACTACAGGTTCTTTGGTGTACCACAGGGGCACACCATCCCAAGTGGAGCCACTGTTATCACTCATAAAATGTGAAACTTTACTTGACATGGTCATACAATTCACTCATCAAAAGGATAAGGTCTCCTTAAGCCTTTTCAAGTTGGTATAGGAAAAATTCCTTTTTTTTACATATTTAACCTATCCTAAGGTTCAAGGTCACCTCCATTTATGCCATGTCATGTCCCATCAGTCCTCATATGGTGTAATTTTTCATTCCCCGTGCATTTAAATTCATAAAGGGCGCTTGTGTCAATTTTTCAAGTTTTTGTAGTGTTTTATAGCAAATCAGCAATTTTCGCTACGAAACTGCCTAATAATTTCGTAGCGAAACTTTCAGAGGATAAATTAATCATGCTACGAAAATCTGTTTTCTTGCCTGTCAAATTCGATATGAAATTTCATTCCATGATTGGAGGAGTTAGGGTGGTGATTATTCGAGTCCGTTATGGTTAATTCAAAAGTACCAAGTCGTGTCTGAGGTCATCATTACCCTTTTTGGCATGCATGTGACATGATTAAAGCATGAGTTATCATTCAAACCATAAAACCTTACCCCAATTAGCCTTTTTGTCATATTCTGCTTTATCTTTGCATGTAATTGGATCTCTGGAGAGCTGCTTCTTCGAACCAAGCAGGTTGTTGGCAGATTTGAACTTTGCAGGTGTCATCAAGAAAGCGAGGTTGTCAAGATATAAAGCATCCATGGCTGCAAGAAGGAAAACAAACGAAGGTGGTCATTGCCACATGTATGAGCCCATGAACATGAATTTGCTCAATGAAGACCCAACTTCCATGGAGGTTTTCAGAAGAACTGGTTGCTTGCAATTTTGTCAAAGATTACAGGGTTTTCATCTACAATTTCCAAGGATTTTGCTGCCAACTTCACTGGAACAGCTTCAAAGGTGGGAATTTTGAACCTTGTAGTGACACCAAACAACATTTCAACAGCAACAGGAATCCCTAGAGGAGGCGAACAGTAGTTTAAAAGCATCAAATTCACAATGTAGTACTGCAAAGAGTTCATCAAACCAGAACACAGTGAAATTGATTTGACAAATGCTATCCCCAGGGGTTTCATGAAGGACAATTATTCAAAGCTATTGATGATCATCTAGAAGTATGTTTACCTGTGAAGGATGGTTTCACACGATCTACTCCTATCACCTCAGACTTTTGCTACATTTTGTGGGTAAGAGGTCACTTGACTTGCCTTTTTATTTATACAGAAGTCTAGGTAAAATGTCAGATAAGTTTCAAATCAAGAAATAAGGCAATGAAACTTCTCTTTTTCATCATGGTTTGATTAAGCTATTGGTGTTAGAGGAATTGAAGAGACTAGACAGAGATTGGACTTCCTTTTGTTCATGAATGGTTATGAAATTGATGTTGTCACTCTGAAGAGAGCCTCCAAACCTAGAAACATTTCATCACCAACTATGGCAGAGGAAGTTGAATAAGGGAATAGATCATCCCCTCTAGAACCAGTGAGCATGGAGGCAGAGCCTTTGTAGAACGTCGACACACTTAAAATAGCACCTGCAAAACAGAAGAAAACGGTCAGCAGAAAAGGAAGCAAGAGAGTCACTAGGAGCCAAATAGTGGCTAAAGGAAACTTGGAGGACATTCTACATGCAATTTTCATTGAAGAAACTCCCACTTTCCAAGCTGAAAACATTGAAGATGGAGGAATAAAGATGAAAAAGGGTAAGACTGCTAAAAAAATAGAGTTTGCAGGTGATGATGCTGGTTTCATTTTTCAACCTAGAAAGCCAATGACCAGACATGCAAGAAAGGTCATGAAAAGCAACAAAGATACTGAGAAGATAAATGAAACTTCTCATCCACCAAGCATCATAGATATGTCTTCACCTGCAAAAGAAGAGCCCATTAGTCAATTGATTGTAAATGAGGACAAAAAAACACAGGGGTAATAAGGTAAGGTGAAATATGTTTTAGGAGGTTCATAACATGCAAAGAACCCAAATTTTTCAATTGGAGAACATTTTTTTAATACCATCTTGAAAACAGCATTTTCTGGTTTTTTACACTTTTTCGTAGCGTACCTCAAGTTTGAAACCAGATATATGCTACGAAAAATCTTGTAGGTGCTTCTTTTATTTAAACTTAGTTTTGGCATGTTTTAAGGAGGGAGATCGATGGTTGCAAGGTGTCATGACATGATGAAGGTGTTGGAAGAGCAAAGAAGTCAAGAAGATTGATGGAAAAGCCATTTTTCCCACGTTACTAAAACTCGCTACGAAATTGCCTTGTTTTCGTAGCGAGAAAATTGTTGAAGGATTTTGAGCATCTTAAAAGTATTTTTTTCTAGTTGGATACCTCCAACATTTTAGTGGGCCTTATTAGCATATATTTATGACGCAAAGGGAGTGCCATGCAGCCAGGTCATCAGTCAAAACATCGTTGAAGATGAAGGTCATCCATTCCTAAAAAGCAGGGTTATGTTCCACAGATCTAGGGGTGCTATAAATATGTAAAGTGGTGGTGAACTTGGTCATGTGTACTTCGAGCATGTGACATTAATTATGTAACCATCATGTAACTGTTTCACAGATAGGATAAAAGAATGTAATAAATAGGAGATAGATTCCTATTAGGAGTTTGATTCTTTAAAGGTAGCTTTCAGTTTTCTGTTTTAAGTTATTGATTTCAGTTATGAAAGGTGTCATAGTAGAATTCGAGGATCTAGCCACCAGGAAGATCATCCATACTGTAAAGAATGCCTATTTGTATACAAAACATCGAAGAAGCAAGGGGTTGGAGAATATTTACAAAAAATTGTTGCTTGTATGTTTTTGACCATTATCAGCAATACAAAGTGACATTCTACTTCTAGACCTGAGATTCTCATGAGGTTTTCGATGTCTTATTGATATATATCTTATGTTTAATCACTTTCAGTAGATTTCATATTTGATTACTCAGAATTCATAATATTATGCTCTGACTTCCTTTAGTGGTGAAATGACTGTGTTTTCATATGTTGTGTGTGTGAATTACCTTTGTTAAAAACCTCTATCAGCCTCAGCTTCCATGTGAAGAAACATTGTCACTAAAACTACTGAATATTGACTCCATAAGCCCAATGGTAGCAAGCCTGCATTTTCAACCTGCAATCATACAAAATAAGTTACAATTCCATAGAGGTAGGCATCTAGTACTATCCTTATTCAAATTCATAATCCCCCTTTGAGAGAGCCCTCTCAAACTGAAGAGGCTAAGCTTCAGTTAGAAGTGGTTTGAAAGAGTTACATTGAGTTGATTGATGAGGAGCCAATCAAGATCAATTTGGTGATAACACTACCCATTCAGGAAGCCAGGTGAATGCACAGCAGGGTACGTCGTAGACAAACCCTATTTCTAACCAGAACGTTGTGTTTTCACAAGTTGCAATGACGACAAACTCGCAGTCACCTTTTCTAGCTTCGTTAAATCTACCAGATTTAACCAAGTTGATAAACGACCCCATTGCACACAACCCCACATGGACTCCCATTCCCACGAAGCTCCCTTCAAATATTCCAAAGTTTGAAGGAAAGAAAGCGGAAGACCCCGGAAATCATGTAATGACTTTCCACCTGTGGTGTTCGTCGAACAACATCGTTGATGATATTATTCGACTATGACTATTTCAACGCACCCTAATGTGAATAACTGTGAAATGGTATGTGGAGCAACCCTCTACTACACATGGAACCTTTAGCGCCCTCGTTACTGCATTCCTGACCTATTTCAGTTACCCATCCATCATGATTCTGGAATGGAATTACTGACCCACTTTAGGAAAACACCTGCAGTCCATATCTCAGAACATATCCATGAATGGCGATGGAATTATAGTTTGTGCAAAGCCAAACTCGACAATAGAGTTTTGTTAGACCTATTCTAGAAAACTCTCACCGCAGAGATTTCAAAGGATGCAACATAGTAAAATCCCAAATCTGAAGAGGACGCCATGAGTAAGACCCAACAGCTCGAGTTGGTCCATATGCAGTCAGGGTATATTTACAATATCCGCCCTAACGCCCTGCGCCTACAAACTTACAAAGAATTTCCAAGCGCACCGAACTCCGCAGATGGTTTAATTGGGTCAGTGAGCTAGAATCACCTAAGCAGCAACATTCAATACCCCAATTACGCATATGATTCTACCCAGAACGTACCGCAACCTGGCTACCAAAGTCATCCCATGCCTCCACAAAATTTGACCAGTAGGGAGTCATCATACCACCATTAGCATGGAGGACCCTATCCTCTGGCTCAGGGGACCCAGTACGCAGCCAGACATGCTAACGGAAGAGCTCCCCCCCAATAGCCATTTATAAACCAGGGACCGCAATATGCCTAGTCCCCATCACAAGACCCACCCATGTAGAATAATGCACAGGTGAACTTTGTGCAACCTTCCTAAAACCAACCGTGCCAACCATACAACCAGGAGAATCCAAATTATCCCCCTAACGTGGTTAAGAAAAAAGGAAAAAACAGGCCTAAAGGAAATCCTAGTCAGGGGGGCAACAATAAACAACACCCTCCATGATCTCAGGCTAGAGGCAACTCTAACCAAAATCAGAACCAGGAGCCAAACAACCCCCAAAGCAAAAAACAAGAGGGAAATTCTTTGGACAAACCACTCTTGTTCGATCTGTGGTGAGTACAACCATTACACTCACCACTGTCCTGACCTCCCTAAGCTTAAGAAGATGCAGAGTAACCCTGGACAAGGGGGATCCTTCCAGAAGACAGCAGTCATGCAGGTGCCTTTCCCCCACCAAGGGATAGTTAGCACACAACAAAAAACTCCCGACTATTCCAGAAAAAACAGCCACGAAATCTACATGATTGGTGAAGAAATGTTTTCTTAGACACAAAACCGAAATTATGATACCCCACCAGACACTAATGCGTCAGGGGCTAGTATAAGTGCACCAATAGCACCTTTGACCATATCAAAGATGTCTATTGAACCTTTGCCAAAAATGGCTAAACGACCAACTAGACGGGCAGGTAAATATTCCAAAGAAACCCATAAATATAGCATTATGGATGAGCTTGCTCAATCTCCCACCGCTATGTCAGCTTTGGAGGTATTACAATCATGGCCGAAGCAGAGGAAAGCCTTACTTTCCACATTAGGTGCCATTGACCCTTTTGATTTGCGCCTGATGGCTTTTGATTTAGATAAATCCATCCTAGGCTTCCCTCCATGGTCGCCTTTCAGATACCGGTGTTGGTCCAATACATCACCACTCACCGATGTATCATTGAAGAGGGTCCACGGAATATTTTTACCAAGCAGATCCACTTGAAGGGATTACTTCCTGTCGGCTCAACCACGAAGCATAACCCCAGGGGTGTCAAGAGAATTGAACCCATGACCTCTCAATAACATAGGTGCTTTAACAACGGGGACTCAACCAAAGGAGCTAACCCTCAAGGATTATATGGGAAACATGTATTGTCAGTGCATGTTGTTAATTAATAAGAGCTCCCCTTCCTTTTCACCAACACGTCCCATCTAATCTGATTTAGTTGATGTTCCAAATCTTTAGGGGTCTTTCCAAAGGAAGATTCACATGATGACACTCATCCCCTTATGCATTAATGTGACCACTTTTGGTTGACTAGAGCATCACATGTCATTCAATTATGGAAGCTTTGAGTGGAAATAATGTACATGATGGGAAATCAATGCAATAAATCTTGAAGCCTAAATACTGGATTTTGATGGGAAAAGGTGACTTCATATGAAAACTCACTATTCATTCACCTCTAAAAAATACAACTTACACACAAAAAAATAAAAAAATGAAATTAAATAAGAGCCTTTGAAAGAATTTGGAAGTATAGTTCTCATGCATATTGCCTTCCATTTAAACATTGGATTAGTTTAAAAACTTATCACCATTATAAGTAGAGTAGTAAGCTCGCAAATTGTTATGCAACCAACTCACAAATAGAAGAAAAGATAGATCAACGACTTAGAAATAAGACTCTTCGAGGTGGAAACCTCCTTTACATTACACAAATGAACAATTCTTGGATGATTCAAATGAAAAAAACCTATTTTCTATATATATGAGTCTGAGGGGTCCCAATATAATCAGAGCCTACATAACAATAATAATGTAAGGTCACAACAATAACAATAGTGTGCTTCTATGGGGCACAATGATAACACTATGGGGACTACATGGGCACAACAATAACAATAAGGGGGCTACACTAACAATAAAAATAAGGGGATACACTAGTATTATAGGGACATAACATGCCCCTCTCCTTAAAAAAATTGTTGTCCTCAATGCTTGATTATTTATGTATTCTTCTGTATAAAATTCTCATCCTCCCATGTGGAATCTTCAGCGGGTAAGTTCTTCCACTTAATGAAATACTCTGAAATTGATCGATTTTGTAGTTGTTGAGTTATTTTTTCTGTGACTGCTTTAGGTTCCAATATGATTTTTCCTTCCTCAAAAATTTCTGGAAATATTGTTTGAACACGGATTTTGTCACCTATAACCTTCTTTAAGCATGAAACATGGAAAACTAGGTGCACTCTGGAAGAGGCCGGAAGCCCCAATTTGTATGCCATAGTACCAATATTTTGCAACACCTTGTAAGGACCATAATACTTTGGCAATAATTTATTTTCCTTCTTAGCTTGCTTGAGGGACATTTGTTTGTATGGTTGTAGTCATAAAAATACCCAGTCTCCTACATTAAAACTTCTTTCACTGTGATGTTGATCTACATGTTGTTTCATTCGATTCTGCGCTAAAGTTAGGTTATCCTTTAGGAGTTGGAGTACTTGTTGTTGATGCTCGATGTGATATTCCACTTCTTGAACCTTAGAAGTTTCTCTTAAATATGATGTGATGGACAGTGGTGTTGAATTTTTCAACAAGAAACAGTGAAATTGGCATCCAGAAACAACATGACAACACCTACATCAGTGTGGAACCAATAGGCCTTAGCAGCACCTACACTTGGGCTAAATTTGGTGCAGTGTCTAATTTAGTTTTCCCTTAATTAAATTGGACAATAAATTGTAATCTTATCTCATAATCACTTGTAATAGTTAAATGAGTGTGATAAACTCAGTTAGCTCATGAATCTTGGGTTGAGGGTAGTTGGTGAGGCATGCAAAGTAATTTTAGTTGTAACAAAGTTCGAAGTGCGGTTGGTGCATTAGTTTAATGCATGGGTAATCAGTTAACTCAGTTAGGTGTGTTAAAGTCAGTTGAACCAGTTGTAAATGTTTGTTGTACTAGTGAGAGATCAATTGAATTAAATATTATTTAATTCACAATTAGTGATCTGTCATGCAACTGATGATTTACTATTAATAGTTGCATGCATGTCAGTTCTAGTGGAGACCCAATTGAGACAAAGGTTAAAGGGAAGTTAAATATTAGTTGTGATATTAGCAGACTTCCCAGATGCAGTTAAAACACCACAGGATGCCCATGAAACTTAGCGCAGTTGAGGAAGGCTGAAATTCCTAAAGAATATGGATTGCATTCATCAGGAATTGTGTGATAAAGGCAGGCTGAAGACAGGCTGATAATTGGCCAAGTGTTGGCCCGATTTTGTCTGGATCAGTGTGAGATAGTTGTGAGAGTGCATGAGACTCTTGTTGTAGAAATTATATAACTTATGTGTTATATGTCCAAGATTCTCCTGATTTCACACTATTTTAACTTCGTGCAAAATACAGAATCTATTCCACCATTGATCATTTGCGGAAATTGAACAAGATTACAATGCACGCATGAAACAGTAAACATTCGCACACATTAACACAGTTGTTTAACGTGAAATATTGAAGCTGAAAATCCCAACTATTTATATATAATATATGTCATAGAGATCCTGTAACAATCCTCATACAAAACTGATCATATCAAGCTCTCAATACAATACAATCACTACACTCTAATCAAGCCCGATCTTGCAAATCCATGCACCGATATTTATCTTAACTAAAGTGCTCCAAGAGAATAAGATAATGTTTAGAGTCAAAATATTATTAAGAGCTAATAATATTCGACGTATCTATTTTTAGACTGGCAATATAAAAATAGATTCCGCCCAATATGTCTAAAAATATAAGTCCATCTATTTTTCCAACTTGACCAACCATCCACAAATGGCATCCTGCAACTCATAGAATATGATCGACATGTCTAAAAATAGACATAGTCTAAAAAGAGACTTTGCACCAAAAATAGCCTGCGAGCCCACTTAGTGAAGGCGACTCTTTTCACTAAGCTCATCATCTTGTTGAATCTCAACACTCCCTCTCAACAAGATATTGATTATTTTCCACCCTGATCATGTTTCTATGGTATTCAAATTTTCTCCTGGTGAGCGCCTTCGTCAGAATATTTGCATCTTGATCCTCCGTAGGAATGTACGAAAGCAACATGATCTTCCGCTGCACAAAATATCTGATATGATGGTACCGGATGTCAATATGTTTATATCTATCATGAAATAATGGATTAACCGAGAGTTTAATGCAACTTTGAGTATCATAATATATCACAGTAGGATCTAAGTGAGAACCGAACAACCCGACCAGGATCTTCCTCATCCATATAGCCTCGCATGCAGCCAAACTTGTTGCCATGTACTCGGCCTCCACTGAACTGAGTGCCACGGATCTTTCTTTCCTGCTGTACCAAGAAACTGTTGTAGATCCGATACTAAAAATCCCTCCAGATGTGCTCTTTCTATCCGTTGGGCTTCCTGCCCAATCTGCATCCGTGAAGCCATGCAGCTTCAACTCATCCGACTCTTTGTACCACAATCCATAGCCAGATGTGCCCGTGAGATACCTCGGGACATGCTTTCCTACCTTCCAAAAGAGCTTGGTAGGCTTCACCATCGCTTGTGAAAGCTGGTTCACAGCATAGCATATGTTCGGTCGTGTATTGACTAAATACATGAGTGAACCAACCAACTGTTGATAAATAGTGGCATCCACTACCTCTGCCGATGTAGCATCCTCTTTCCTCCAACCACCAGGAAGAGGAGTGTTGATAGGCTTGCAGCCTTGCATGTGAAACTTCTCCAGTATCTCCCGGGCATACTTACCTTGAGACACAAACAGTCCACCCTTCCGTTGCCAAATTTCCAATCCCAGGAAATAATGAAGGAGACCCAAGTCCTTCATCTCAAACTCCTTTGCAAGATCTGCCTTGCATGAGTGTATCAACAGTTCATCACCCGTTAGTATTAAATCATCTACATAAAGCACAATGATCAACAATTTACCCTCCACCACAATCTGGTATAGGTTAGGATCCGCCTCACTCTTGGCGAAACCAAGTCCGGTGAAATAATTGTCTATCCGTGTGTACCAAGCATGAGGTGCTTGTTTCAGCCCATACAGCGCTCTTTTCAGCCTGCACACATATGACTCGCTGTTGAATATTTCGAATCCTTCAAGTTGCTCAATGTACACCTCCTCCTCAATGACTCTGTTGAGGAACGCAGTCTTCACATCCATCTGATGAATGTGCCAACCCATCTGCGTTGACAGAGCAAGGATGGTCTGTATGGAATAATACCTTGCGACAGGTGCAAAGGTTTCTTCATAGTCGATCCCCTCGATCTGTGAGAAGCCTCGAGCAACAAATCTTGCCTTATACTTCTCGACGCTCCTGTCAGCAGCTTGCTTCACTTTGTAGATCCATCTTGAACCTACCACTGATTTCCCTTCCGGCCTTGGGACAATCTCCCATGCACTGTTTCTGACAATCGAATCATACTCTTCCACCATGGCATCTACCCATGCGGGATCCTCCACAGCTTTTTCAAAAGAGGATGGCTCCATCACAATACACTTTCTCATCAGAGCCATGTATCCAGTAAATCGATCAGTTGACTATCTTTGTCTGCGATGTGATGTAGGTGCTCCTACATTCTACGTTGCATCAAGATTCAGTCGCTCAGCTTCTGTAGTGCGCTTCTGCCCTTTGATGTTTGGTGTTGCATGAGTGGTTTATTCCACTCCATGAACCTCCTCTTGTGGCTAATCTAGATCCTGAGGCTCATCTTTAGGAACAAGTAGCTCCTCATCTACATGCAAGTGTAGCTCCCTCTCAAGCGAAAACTCCATGGCTTTCTCCTCATGAAATTGTATATCCCGTCGCACGACAGTCATCCAACTGTCTGGAAAATACACATGATAATTGTGGGGTGTTTCTGTGTACCCCACAAATATCCCAACCTCTGCGGTCAACTCCAACTTCTTCCTGGCATCCTTCATCACATGAATGTAAACAGATGAGCCAAAAATCTTCAAATGAGAAATATCAGGCTTCTTACCAGAAAACGCCTCTTCGGGTGTACTCATCCCAAGTACTCTATGAGGAAAACAGTTTTGCACATAAACTGCAGTGTTGCATGCCTCAGCCCACAAGTGTATGGGAAGGCCCTGATCATGCAACATTTCCTGTGCAGCACCCACGATCGTTCTGTTCTTTCTCTCCGCGACCCCATTCTGCTGTGACTTATGAGGTGCTATGAGTTCTCTTCGAATTCCTTCTACGCTGCAGAAGTCTTTGAATTCGCCAAAGATGTATTCACCACCTTAGAGCTTTCACTTGCTTCCCCGACTCTTTCTCAACTAGTGCCTTGAACTCACAGAACTTTGAGTATGTCTCGCTCTTCTTCTGCATGAAGAAGATCCAGGACTTACGAGAAAAGTCATCAAAAAATATCACATAATACTTGTGCTTTGTTGTTGAAGCAACTGAGAAAGGTCCACACACGTCTATGTGAATTCTCTCAAGGATCGTCGTGGCACGACTATCCTTCTCATGAAAAGTGGTCTTCAAAAATTTTCCCAAAGTACAGCCCTTGCACTAATCTGACTGCGCAAGTGTACCCTTGGGAATCCCGGTAGAAATCTGCTGCAAAATTTTCAAAGCGCCATTGTGAAGATGGCCCAATCTCCTGTGCCACAATTCGCCCTCATCCCGGCTCACCACTGCTTCTGCTTTGCCTGCCATTGTTGCGCAGCCATCTACCTGCAATTGATAAATATTCTTAACTCGAATCCCTATCCTCCTGGTTTGACCAGTTGTTTTACTGCGCAGGAAGGCTTTTCCCTCACTAAAAACAACATCATAACCCTTGTCTTCCAACATCGCCACGGAGATCAGATTCTTCTTCAATCTTGGAACATGCATGACATCCTTCAAGATGAAAGGTTTACCGGACTCCCTCTCATAGGAAATGGTCTTGATACCAGTCGCACTTTATCTACCATCATTGCCCATCTCGATGTGCACTCCAAGATCCTTTTCATCCAGATCACTAAACAAATATTTGTCTCTGATCATATGGAAAGACGCACCACTGTCAAGAAACCACGCTGATCCCATCACACTTGAAACCAAGCATGCGATCAGGGAAAAATCTAGCTCAAACTACGAGGCTAAGGCCTCTCCAGCTGCAGATCCAACATCCTGCTTATTTTTCTTCTTATGTGGACAATTAGTGGCGTAATGTCTGTGCTGGTGATAGTGAAAGCACTTCACCTTAGACAAGTACTGCTTCTTGCCTTTCGCATCGAATTGAGAAGGATTTTTCTTCCCCTTCCCTTTCCTTTCCTTGGCAACCAAAGCGCAATTTTTTTCATCTTCATTCTTTAATGAAGATCCATCCCTAGTACCCCGCCTTGTCTCCTCCTGCACAAGATCCGACCAAAGTCACTCCCATCCTGGCAGTTTCTCCCGACCATTGACAGAGTCCTCGTAGCAATGCCAACTCTTCAGAAGCCTAAGGAGAGCCAAGATCACCAAGTATTCTTCATCAACAGTAACCCCCACACTTCCCGGCTCATCCTTGCAGTGGACAAACTTTGTGAGGTATTTTGGTATACTGTCGCCTTTCTCCATTTTTATTTTTCTGAGCTTGTCTTTAAGCGCCAACTTCCTCTGGTCGCTTCTGCTTTGGAACAAGTTTGTCAAAGCCTTCCACATTAATAATGGAGTCGCTTTACCGTGAAGGCTAGACACTATGTGGTCCTTCACACCTTCCAACAGAATTATTCGACACTTTTCTACCTTCTTTTGCCATGCTTCAAGTGCGGTTGCATCGCTAGAACCCGGTTTAGGAATATCAGCATCTATGAACTCCTTCAACCCATTATCATCCAGCACCACCTCCATCATGTCCTTCCATGCAATATAATTCAAGCTGCCATCAAGGGTATACTCCAATCATAATCCGTTGAAAGAAATTTCAATGAATGCTCAGCTTCAACACCAAGAAAACACTGCAACAAATTCGAATTCCACCAGCACAAAACTCAACCGCTTCAATAATTTCAATCTTCTCCAATGATCAACTACTCTGATACCATGTAGAAATTATATAACTTATGTGTTATATGTCCAAGATTCTCCTGATCTCACACTATTTTAACTTCATGCAAAATACAGAATCTATTCCACCATTGATCATTTGCGGAAACTGAACAAGATTACAATGCACACATGAAACGGTAAACATTCACACACATTAACACAGTTTTTTAACGGGAAAGCCTGAAGCTGAAAACCCCAACTATCTGTATATAATATATGTCATAGAGATCATGTAAAAATCCTCATACAAAGCTGATCATATCAAGCTCTCAGTACAATACAATCGCTACACACTAATCAAGCCCGATCTTTCAAATCCATGCACCGATCTTTGCCACCTGCTAGCCTGCCTCTAATGTGCAATCCCTGCTGAAGAATGGCTCTGAATGAACTCAAATTCACCAAGCTTGCACTGCGCAATCCTCATTGGCATCTCCACTAAGTGTTGGATGCAATCAATGCATCACTATAGTCACAATTGATAGTCACACTTGCTCTTTCACCTACCTCTCCACTGTTCTCCACTGAAACTGCCATGCACTGTAGTTAACTGATGTATTCTTCAGTTGATTAATGATTTATTTATTTAGTGAATTAATTAACTAATTAATTCATACCACTCTCACTTGTGTATCAATCATTTAGACTAGATACAACTAGCTCAACTGAGTCTAACTGAGTTAAACTGAATACAACTCCACCAAATACTTCTCTAACTCCACCAAACTCTGTCACATGAGTTCTAACTAAAGTCCTCATGCATTCAGTAGTACATTTGGCAGAAATTCTGACACTTGGTTTCGACACTTTTGACCAAATGTCGGAAATTTCCCCAATTTTTTTCAATCCCGCCCGAAATCGTCTCTATACCGACATTTCGAGCAAAGTGTCACAATATGGACACTTAGACAAATTGTCGCAATTGCGAAGTTTGGAGGAAGACGTCGCAATTGCGACACTATGCCCCAAAGTGTTGCTATTGCGACGCCTGCCTCCAAACATCGCAATCGCGACACAATGTCTAAGTGTCGTGAAACCGTCATTATACCGACGTTTAGATAAAATTGTCGCAATACCGACACTTAGAAAAAGTGTCGCAATTACGACGTTTGGAGGAAGACGTCGCAATTGTGACACTATGCCCCAAAGCGTCGCTATTGCAACGGCTGCCTCCAAAAGACAGAGCAGTTTGATTTTGGTTGAACGTGGGAGTGTTTTATGTGAAGAACAGTGGTCCCATGGACCACGTCAATGTCCATGGTACCACGACCACACACCAGTCAGCGCAGGACACATGGCAGAAGCATATTGGTTTGGGTTTTTTGTTTGGCCAATTCGCAATGGTTCAAACCGAACCCAAAATATTTGTGAGACACATTGTATAAGTTTTTCGGGTCACAAAAGACCCCGACGTCATCAACCTCATTTCGGACCCGAAATTGTTTAGGGCGGATTTCATAAGAAATTCGCGTCACAACTTTCCCTCCGTACGCCAAGCCCAATTCGGACCTAAAATTTTATAGGGCACATTTGATTGAGAATTCGTGTCACAAATTAGGACGACGTCAGCATCCCATTTCGGAACGCGAAATCTATCATTGCATTTTGGCTTATCGTCGATTGAAGTCTGGGTGATTGCGAAAGGGTTTCGTTATTGATTTTATGTTTTTCGTTTTATAGTAAGTTTTGTTATGGTTTATATAACACGCGACAAAGTTTTTTTTTTTTTAACTATTGGTGTATTATGTTTTCACATATATACATATGCGCATTGTTATTGTGGGTCCCAAAGTATTTTTTTTAATAGACTTTAGTTTAGTTTTAAAGTTTAGTTTTAGTTTTTAATTTAAAATTTTAACATATAGCTTTTGATATGATGCGGTATAAATGTAAGAAGACCCCGAAAAAGGCTGAGTAATTTTTTTTGGGTGCACAGAAGTGAATTTTATTTCTACATAGACAGAGCATAGAAATTTTACACAGTAGTGTATGTTTAAGAGAGTGACAGAGAAGAATTGAAAGCACTGTGTTTTGCAGTAGTCTTGTTATTTTTGTAAATCCCTCTCAGTGAGGAAGTATTGTAATGGTTTTTTTTTGAAGAAATACAAGTTGTTTTTCAGTGTGAAAACTCTGTCTCCTATGTCAAGAAATTTGTATTTCTCTGTGTTAGAAGAGGGGAGTATTACTCTCTCCATCGTTGTTGTGGAATTTTCAAATATTCCAACAAATTGGCGTTGAAACTTTAAAGCGGAACCTCGAAGCAAAGATGAAACGGAACCGCGATGCATAAACAGTAAAGGTGGTATTCGGGAATGGGTCATGGTTTTCGTGCAGGTCCACTAGTGGTGAGCTGTATTGAAATAAAAAAACGTGATACCACAAAGGAAATGCCACGTGTCCCTAAGCAGATTTGCAAAATTGCGAGTTTCGCATTATTTCTTGTAGAAATTTTGAATAACTGTTATATTATTCACCGAGATTATCCTGATCACACACTATTTGAGCTTCATGCATAATACATAATCTCTTCTACAATTGATCATTAATTGCGGAAATATAAACAATCGCATTCACACATTAAAACCATAAACAATCACACATATAAACATAGTATTTATGGGAAAGCTTAAAGCTGAAAAACCCCAACTATATGTATATTATAATGATAGAGATCATGTAACAATAATTGTACAAACTCCTCACAAGCTCTCAGTACAATCTCCAATTGTTACACACTACACAAGCTCAGATCTAGAAAAACACATGCTCCAATCTTCTCCACCTGTTAGCCTGCCTCTACTACGCAATCCCTGATGACTATTGGCCCTGACTGAGTTCAAATCCACCTTTTATGCACTACGCAATCCTCATTGGTGTCTCCATCAATGTGTGGTGCAAAATCATGCACCAGTATGGTCACAACTGATAGTCACACTTGCTCTTTCACCTACCTGTCCACTAGTCTCCACTGAAACTGTCCATGCACTGAACTTAACTGATGTATTCTTTAGTTGATTTATGAGTTAATAATTAGTGAATTAATTAATAATTAATTCACACCACTCTCACTAGTGTATCAATCAGTTAGACTAGATACAACTAGCTCAACTATGTTTAACTGAGTTAAACTGAAGAAGATCCAGCACTTACGAGAAAAATCATCAACAAATATCACATAATACCTGTGCTTTGTTGTCGAAGCTACTGAGAAAGGTCCACACACGTCTGTGTGAATTCTCTCAAGGATCGTCGTGGTGTGACTATCCTTCTCATGAAAGGTGGCTTTCACAAATTTTCCCAAGGTACATCCCTTGCACTGATCTGACTGCGCAAGAGTACCCTTAGGAAGCCCAGTAGAAATCTGTTGTAGTATCTTCAAAGCTCCATGGTGAAGGTGGCCTAATCTCTGGTGCCACAACTCGCCATCATCCCGGCTCACCACTCCTTTTGCCTTGCCTGCCATTGCTGCACAGCCATCTACCTGCAATTGATAAAGGTTCTTAACTCAAACCCCTATCCTCCGGGTCTCACTAGTTTCCTTACTGCGCAGGAAAGCCTTTCCCTCGCTAAAAACAACATCATATCCCTTGTCTTCTAACATCTCCACAGAGATAAGATTCTTCTTCAATCCTGGAACATGCATCACTTCCTTCAATACGAAGGGTTTACCAGACTCCCTCTCAAAGGAAATGGTACCGATATCGTTCGCACTGTATCTACCATCATCGCCCATCTCGATGTGCACTCCAAGATCTTTCTCATCCAGATCAATAAACAAATCTCGATCTCCTGTCATATGAAAAGACACACCACTGTCCAGAAACCACACTGATCCCATCACACTTGAGACCAAGCATGCGATCAGCGAAAAATCCAGCTCAAACTGCGAGGCTAAGGCCTCTCCAGCTGTAGATCCAGCAGCCTGCTTATTTTTCTTCTTATGTGGAAAATTTGTGGCATAATGTCTGTGTTGGTGACAGTGAAAGCACTTCACCTTGGACATGTCCTGCTTCTTGCCCTTTGCACCGGAATGAGAAGCTTTCTTGTTCTTCCCCTTCTTTTCTTTGGCATCCAAAGTGAAATTCTCTTCATCAGAGTTCCTTGATGAAGATCCATCCCTGGTACTTCGCCTTATCTCCTCTTGCACAAGATCCGACCAAAGTCGCTCCCATCCTGGAAATTTCTCCCGACCATTGACAGAGTCCTGATAGGAATGCCAACTCTTCAAAAGCCCAAGGAGAGCCAATCTCACCAAGTCCTCATCATCTACGGTCACCCCCACACTTCCCAGCTCATCCCTGCATTGGGTGAACTTCGTGAGGTACTTGGGCATACTGTCGTCTTTCTCCATATTTATGTTTCTGAGTTTATCCTTGAGCGCCAACTTCCTCTGGTCGCTCTTGCTTTGGAATAAATCTGTCAAAGCTTTCCACATCAAGAATAGAGAAGCCTTACCATGAAGGCTGGACACTATTTGATCCTTCACGCCCTCCAACAGAATCCTTCGACACTTTGCTGTCTTCTTTTTCCATGCGTCAAGTATGGCAACATCAGTAGAAGTAGGCTTTGGAATTTCTGCATCTATGAACTCCTTCAACCCATTGTCATCCAGCACCGCCTCCATCCTGTCCTTCCATGCAATATAATTTGAGTTGCCCTCAAGGGCATACTCCAATCGCAATCCGTTGAAAGACATCTCAACTTCGACACCAAGAAAACACAGCTGCAAATTCGAATTCCACCAGCACAAAACTCAACTGCTTCAATGTCTTGCAATTTCTCTAATGATCAATATGGCTCCGATACCATGTAGAAATTTTGAATAAATGTTATATTATTCACCGAGATTATCCTGATCACACACTATTTGAGCTTCATGCATAATACATAATCTCTTCTACCATTGATCATTAATTTCGGAAATATAAAAAATCGCATGCGCACATTAAAACCATAAACAATCACACATATAAACACAGTATTTATGGGAAAGCTTAAAGCTAAAAACCCCCAACTATCTGTATATTATAATGATAGATATCATGTAACAATCATTGTACAAACTCCTCACAAGCTCTCAGTACAATCTCCAATTGTTACACACTACACAAGCTCAGATCTAGCAAAACACATTCTCCAATCTTCTCCACCTGTTAGCCTGCCTCTACTGCGCAATCCCTGAGGAATATTGGCCCTGACTGAGTTCGAATCCACCTGGTATGCACTGCGCAATCTTCATTGGCATCTCCATCAATGTGTGGTGAAAACTCATGCACCAATATGGTCACAACTGATAGTCACACTTGCTCTTTCACCTACCTCTCCACTGGTCTCCACTGAAACTGTCCATGCACTGAAGTTAACTGATGTATTCTTTAGTTGATTTATGAGTTAATAATTAGTGAATTAATTAATAATTAATTCACACCACTCTCACAAGTGTATCAATCAGTTAGACTAGATACAACTAGCTCAACTATGTTTAACTGAGTTAAACTGAATACAACTCCACCAACTTCCTTAATCAACTCCACCAAACTCTGTCACATGAGTTCTAACTGAAGTCTCCATGCAATAGCTCCACTTAACCCTCAGGAATAGCGTAATTCCTTCTGTCAGCTGCATGTGCCACATCTGTGCACTTAACTGAAGTGCTCCAAGAGGATAAGATAATGTTTAGAGTCCAAATATTATTAAGAGCTAATAATATTCGACATATCTATTTTTAGACTGGCAATCTAAAAATAGATTCCGCCCAGTATGTCTAAAAATAGAAGTCCATCTATTTTTTTCTGACTTGACCAACCATCCACAAATAGCATCCTGCAACTCATAGAACATGATCCATATGTCTAAAAATAGACATAGTCTAAAAATAGAATTTGCCCCAAAAATAGCCTGCGGGCCCACTTAGTGAAGGCAACTCCTTTCCACTAAGCTCATCATCTTGTTGCAATATCAACATTTCTGAGCATTAACGCTCGGTGAGAAAAAAAACGTGAAATTGTTCAGTGATCGTCCGATTAACGCTTGGGGAGCGATGCCATATGGATCGTTGGATCCGCTCGATGTTTAAGCAAGGTGCGTTTATATGAACATGGGCCCGAGCATCCGTTTATATGCCGTGATTTTAATTCAAATCGAAAACATAAAGGTGGTAGGCCTATATCAATGCATTTGCGGAGTTAGCGCGCATATGAAATATATGTGGGGCCGAGTAATATTATATAGGGTTCGGGGTTAATCACAATCGAGGCTTATGAAGTTGAATGGTATGATTAAATTTCAAGAAATGGTATATGCGCTAGGCCAATATATATATATATATATATATATTTTCATAGTTGAAGGCGAAAGTTTGGTGGACCGTAAGTACAAGGTGAATGTCGGGTTAAATGATATATGTAGATTTACTATATATGTATGGGCTCATAACCATATAGTGAAGGTAAAGCACTCCCGCACAAGCAGTATACCTTGGGTGCATGGTTTTATAACCATTTGTGTAAAAGGGAAATGAAATTGACTATGGTTGAGACCATAGGTTGAGCCTTTGACAAGAAGCTCCCAATAATACTCAGCACTATTTCGATAAAATAAATAAATAGAAATAAAATTAAATAAAGATAAAATTAAAAATACAAATAAAATAAAATTTTTAATTAAAACATAAAAATAAAATAAAATAAATAAATAGAAATAAAATAAAATAAAGATTAAAATAAATTAATTAATTAAATAAAAATTAAATTAAATAATATTAAATTAATAATTATTATTTTTATTAAAAATAAAATCCAATATTCCATATCATCACAAACAAACAAAATATTCAGCTCCTTCAGTTATTACACATTTTACCCTTCATATAGCACAAAATGATTCACATCTCCCCCTTCCGGCGTTCCCTTGCACCCCCGGTGCAATTGTTTGTTTATAAGATTATATGATACATGTGAGATAAAGGTTTATTATTTATCATATATAAATAAATTTTATCAATATTGTACATTTACACTATTATGAGGTGATGTTATAAGTAAATTCATAAATATCTCTTTTTAATCCTCATTTTACTCCATGAATATGTTTGGAAATGAAATTTCAATAGATTAATTTTCTCCTAACCTATGTATAATCAATATTGTACATTTACATTCTTAATTATGAGGTGATGTTATAGGTAAATCCATGAATATCTCCTTTTAATCTTCATTTTACTCCATGAATATGTATGGATATGAAATTTCAATAGATTAATTTTCTTGCTATTATATGTTTTACGAAGATATGGTAAGGAATTCTCTCTTGTTCTTCTTAGAAATAATTATACATAATTTATTTATTTTTCAAAATAGATTAAAAGAATTATAGGAGAAAAATTATTAATTCATCAATGTGTGTGTGTGTGTGTGTGTTGTGAGGAATAATTTCATAGTTCAACTTAATGGTTCATTATATAATCATGTGATCATCACCAATGATATATCTTAAAAAGCAAATAAAAAGCCATGTGTACAAAATCGATGTATACTCTAGAGAGTGGTTCTCATATCACCATGTAAATTGACCTTGTATGCTACTTCAACAAAATTATAAGATAAACTGTAATACACATCATATATGCACCATAACAATTGGTGAAGGGTAAAACCCACCTGCCACACCTTTGTACTCAATCCAATTTTCTCTGTCAACTCTTCTAGTTGTGGGAGTTTCCTCCAAGGCTCATAATACCCCCAAGGCCTATGCCATGCCTTCTCGCATGTGGAACTTCTTCACTTGATGGTTCTAAACCATACTATAAGTCCCCACGTTCTATGGTCTAATCCCCATCATACCTATCAACATTCAACCGCTCTTTACACACCCCGAATATAATGACTAGCCTACTCTCATTAATATATACCCCAATAAATACAAGCCACTTAGGAATTAAACCCCAAAACCTTGGGCTCACTCATTTTACATATTCGAATTAATATTCGAATGTATCAATTGCTCGACCCTCTCATATTTCAACCGTGATGTTTAATGTATGTTGACCTTGTCAATTCGAACTCCGTCACTTGGTATCAACCAAACACACGGCCATTCACATAATTATACAGTCCTCCTTATTATAATCTCCGCCAATTGTCAAATATCGTAACAAATCTCGACTTTGGTCTATAACTCAACGGTCATGCATAAACCATTCTTGGCTCCACAGTAATTTACCTCTCAATCCAACGGTCGATGGAGTATCGCGCCGGTTTGGAGGATCCAACGGACACAATGAAATCTCGCGTAACGAACACGCCCAAGGGTTAATCTGCGATGAGAACAGTTTTATAATCCCGCCCTCAGCCACGTGTCTCACAGAGACATATGTCGCGTCCTTTTCACCAATTCTGCGTACCACCTCCAAACTTGTGCGATATCGCCGATTTTCCAAATGGTGGTTTTACTGTGCACTTCGGTCACGATTCTGCCTCTTATCTTCCAGGTTCCGTCGAGCTTTCTTTTATTGTACTCCACCTCCGCTCCTTTGACTCACATCTTCCTGTACTAGTTTTTTTTCTTCAATTAAGGACTTGCACTCCATGAGGTTCCTTCACACGCCAGTTCTATGTATGTGGTAGCACTGATCGAACCTTGAATCGAAGGCTCGAGCACAATTCTCTGTTACACTGTGGGGAGATCCATAATTTGGACCTGTGGACCCTCTCTACCTTGGCATTTCCCACTGTATTACATGAGTCTCGACCACAAAATTTCCATACCACTGTCCAATGCCACACCGTCCACTATCATGGCGCTTAACACAGGTTATCACACAATTTTATTCATCCGGCAATTCTTATACCAAGTTAAAATAATATCCAATGGGTTTGGGAAAGGCTAGAACCTCTCGCACAGAGGCTAGTAATTCAGGAAAGGACTTGGTTCCTCTTTCAACATACAGGACCCCATTAAACCACAATTATCGAGTATGTATTCCAGACTACTATACAGTTGATTATCGGGACACAAAAACCATTCACGCCATAATTAACTCGACAAATGCACAATACCATTGAAATAATTCTACATTTATGCAGTGAAATACTTACAACTTTGGCTCGACCAGATCTTCGAATTACTTGGCCCTTCTCCTCTACTCTGTCTCTACGACAGTCCTATGCGGTTCTCTATGTAGGTCTGCCTTATTATTCCTATAAGGTTTATTTTTATACAAACCCTGAATCGACTCAACTCCTTTAACGCTCAAAACTCTACATATCTCTAACTCTGAGACTAACCCTCTAACAGACAGAGACGGACTCCTAAAATTAGCTTAACTTCTGAAACTGACTATCTATTCAGGTGCCCATTAATCATTCGGGCAGTTACATTTTCTTCTCTAATTAACTAAAAATAACTCAACTATGAATAAATACATGGGGAAATAAAACATGAGACCCCCCTTTACATTTATTTATGGACAAAGGTTGTTTTGAGCCTAATGCCCCTGCATCAACAATTGCCATACAACTAATTTGTTTTAGGATACATGTGGCATTCTAGGGGTAAATTCCATATGATGTGTATATCAATATATTAAGTGTTGGTAAGTTGTGAGTATCTAAGAAATGATAAGGAATATCCATACATCATGATCTTGTAATGTGATTATAAATTTTGTCTATAATTTCCATAAAATGTATAAATGATTTGTTTAAAAAAAATCAACACAATCAACCCTAAACAATGCTCATGATGTGGAATGTCATTGGCGAAACCAAAATGATGGTCACATGTCCCATTTCTATGGTAATGGTGATCATATATATGTTTTAGCGACACTTGATGAGTAATTAAATAAATCTCAGAGTGTGACTCATTGTGCCATATTTTTTTTAAGCATGATTTGTTTTCCTAGTTTTTACTAATTTGTTAACATATTTTATTCATTTGGAAAGCTAATTAATGATGCTTTAAGTAATTAGGACTTAATGAGATATCATCTTCACATCTTCACTGAAATATATTTGGTAATTTTAGCCACTATATGAACTGCACATGCATGCTACTTAAGAAAAATTGAAATATAAACTATAATACACATCTTATATCTGCCATAACAATTGCCACACAACTTATTTACTTCTAGATACATATGAAATACTTCAGGTAAATGCCATATTATTTGTATACCAATATAGTAGGTGTTGGTAAGTTATGAGGATCTAAGAAATGATAGGGTATCCACACACTAGTGCCCTGGTGAATTTTTTTAATATTTTCTATTTGTTGTAATTTTGTTGCCTGGATTTGTTATAGATTTCAAATAATACAATTATCTACCAATTGTTCTTTATAAAGAAGAATTTCAATAAGTAGTCACCTAAAAGTGAGCCATGTGAAAATATTGGTAACATGAGTAACCTAGTAAGTTGTAAATGAAAAGTGAATAACCTCCACTCACCAACAGGTGGCAGGCAGGGTTGGAATTTGGATTTCTCTTTACCCGTCACACAATTTTTTTTGACATTTTGGTCATTATTTTTCTAGTCAATAAACGTTATGTTTAAAATTTTTCACTTCATTAATGACGTTCTCGTAATAAATTAAACCTTCACCAATAAAAGTTTGATTAAAAAAATTGAACGCTCTTCCATTTTCTTTGGATTTTGGAGTGTGATATATCTGTGTCATGGACTTTTAATACCTAAAGTTTCAAGAGAAATAAATGATTCTTTTCAAACTAATATTTCCTCAATATATGCTATGATCTACTAAAAATTACTTCAAAAAGAAAGTAGCCTTCGAATATAAAGAAAAAAACATGAACGAGCTTTCCCTAAATTGCAATAAATTTATGTTTATTATTAATATTGCATAATTTGTCTTATAAAAATTGCATAATCGGACTAAGAACAGATCCTCAGTGAATTTTTTATTGTTGTTGTGATTAAAATAATGAGCCAAAGAACGCTAAGGCACTCAGAGAAATCAATCTATGTATTATTTCTCACAAAATCATGTTGAGTAGTGGAGAATAAGCGTTAGATTTTTTTTTGTCCTCAATCTCTCTATTAATTATGTCTATGTAGTTATAAGAATAACAAGCCAAAGAAATCTCAGGCTTCCAAAGAAATTAGTCTCTGTGTGCAGAAATTAATGATTACTGTTGACTAAATGTTATACCATTTGAAATCGCTGAGCGAAATTAATCAGGCCATGATGTACCATTTGTCAGTATCTATTTTCTCATGTATGAAAGTTGATGTACCATTGAAATTTTAATAATTCTATTGAAAGTTATATATATATATATATATATATATTAAATTTAATGATTAATAATAATTAAATTAAAATTCTTAAAATACAAAATAAAAGCCTAATAATCGCGAACTATTATGATAATTTAAAAATATAGAACTTAGGCTTAACATAGTTACAAAGATACCAAGAAAAGAAGAGTGCATGTGCATGATAACCTCTTTCTTGACAACCTGTGAATGCCATTCTCAATGAAGACTCAAGACTCAACTGGATTGGATTGTGTATCAAAATAGTAGGAATGAATCAAAGTTCAATGAATGAATAACTTGATCGAGAAAATTTATAGGGAAAGGTAACTTGACTATCAATCTACTAAACCTCACTTCCATGATTAAAAAAACACCCCCACATTCTCAGTGGTCCCATCATGGTCCCCCTATTGAAAAACAACCAACAAATATTATTTTTTATATATTTTTGCATGGCCATTGGACAATGATTTACTATGGTTTTCCTACTAAATTCCAATGGATGATTATTCAAAAATATTTAGAATTAGTTTAGTCTCAAAACATAGCCAAGAGTCTTACTGGATAATTATAGATTATCTCTCCATTGGATGATTGTACATTTTTCATCTACTTTTTCACGTGAGTTTCAATTGATGCTAGATCTTTGCCTTCTATTTCTTTAGTGAAGCTAAGAGTTAACTTTGATCTTACATTAATAACTATACTTGCATGAATATCCATGCTTTTATACTTCCCCACTGTGGTCAATGTTGATGTATGGCCTTGGCCTATTGATCTTACAATTAACTCACTATTCATATTCAATTTTCTCCAGTTCAACCCAATAAAATAAGGAAAACAGAAAATAAAGTCTTGATTTTTCTTTCCAGTGCTCCTACATAATACAAATACTCTTAAAAACCAATTAATATATAAATTGTCATCATTCATGCTAAAATCATTTTGAATTTTTTTAATGAATCTGCTTACAATTAATAGATTACATTGCTCACGGAATAAGAGATAATTTAGAACTATGATTTCACAATAATAAATTACCCTGGCAGTTCAAACTTTGAACATACCTTATGAAATTAAAATATGGCAGGTTAATGAGCCAATCTATTTTCCTCGGAGCCAATCTTGAGCTCGGCCTAAGTCTGAATGCCTTGAGAGTGCGAGTGTAAGGAACTAGACGCCTAAAGCTTTTATTTTGTGCTTGTGTAATTCATTGTTTGACCATCAAGCCAAGCCACCAGCTATATTAACACTACTTCATGTTGGGGCAGATTGGCATTCTAATTTTTTAGTGCTATAGCCGTACTTTTTCACTGCTTCACTAATCACAACCTTGGAAGTTTGCAGGGCAACAGGCTTTATTCTTTCTTTGGTGTTTTATGAAAAAGAAAGGATTTGTGAACTTTTTGTAATAGGAAGGGGAAAACTAAATTGATTCTAATTTTAAAATGTCAATAATGATAAGTGGTAATTCCTTTATTAAATTTTTAATTTTGAGTGAGCCAAAAAAGTAACTTTCCTTACTTTTTTAGTACATCCTTGCAATTGCGAAGAGGACTAGTGTTGCAAAATTATTGGTAAGTGGAAATTAAAGGGCGTAAGAACGTTTTTGAAAAAATTTCGAACGTCAAAATTAATTCTTCTATCCTTCCTATCACGTTACGGAAAACGGGAATCCGTAAATTCTAGTCATCAAATACGTGCAAAATGCCTTATGACGGGAAAAATGGAGGACTGGTCCTATGCTACTACATGAGTTAGGGTTTCATGTGGCAGCAGGGAACCTTGTATAGTTTTTCAAGGATAGGAAAGGAGAATATTGTCAATTAATCATCACATGAAACTTCATCACCATTTGAAAATTGTGTCCTAATTTGAAACAATAAGACTACCCAACTATTTCATTATTTAATTTAGATTGTGTAATACAAAAAAATATCCTAGATAGCTTAAATAATGTAAGCACTTTTGCAAAAATTTAGTGGGGAGAACCTTCAATTACATTTATTTTGAAGATCCACTTGCATTTTAAGCCATTTTAATTAGTCTTTCATGGCTATTCTAGTAAAAATTTCAACCTCTTGTAGAAATTTGTTTGTCACTTATATTAGAAATGAAAAAATCAAATGTATATAAAAATGATTTGAAATGAAAAAATCAAATGCGCGCTACATAAAAATGATTTTATTAAAAACTACATTAACGTCTGATATCATGCGCGCATTCGCCCTCAGCTCTTGCAGAACAGCATTCGCCCTCAACTCTTGCAAAATGGTAAGTTCTTACTGCAGGCCCTTCCTCCTATAGTAGGGTTGACTCTATTTGGGTTTTTTTGGTCAATTCCATTGGATTGTGTTAGGCTATAGGGTTCTCTCTAGATGTCTTCCAATGTTCTTTTGAATGAGTTTCAAAGAGGATGTGTAATATGTGTTTGTGCTTGCATGAATTTGACTCCACCAGTTTCATGAAGTTTAAGCTATGGATTTTAGTTCGACAAACTCATCCATCTCAACACCCAGTAATGAATTGCCCTTGGTCTGATCTATATTGAAGGTGAAGTGCAAAGTGGTAGAGAATGGGAGATCGAAATTCATCAACTTTATCACAAGGGTAGTACTCCAGATCGAAAGTGATGAGCTTTAGTTCTTCAGATTTGGGGATTTTCTGATATTTGGGGATTTTTTGATGACATACCAAAGGTCACATCCATACAACCATATCAAGGTCAATGTTGAGATCATTCTCATATAGATATAGGTCACTGATATATAGGGTTAATATCAACATCACTATCCATGGAAACCGAATGGTTACAAAATTTGTGATTGTGGTTGGCTCATTTATAATTATTACCCATTTACAGTAGAGCATAGAAACACTAAATATGGCCCGAACAGAGCCTTTACAATAGGGAATGGAATTGCAACTGCTTCATCAATAATCAATAGCTCCACTTGAGAAAAAATTTCATAATCTTGGGGCTAGATATACTGCAGAGCAAACAATTGTAGTTATCATTCGTGCTCCAATATATTAATATACTTTTTACATTGAACTGAAGAAAGGGAAACAAGAAAATGCTAGCCATCATACAATGCTTTGACATAAGAGTTTTGAGTGACATACTTGAAAAAGAACTCATCCACTGATATTTATAATCATTTGAGTTATTCAAGTTAAACACAATGTCAAGAATCAAGATTCAATACCCTCTATTATCTTCATCACCCAATACAAGATTTAAATTTTTCCCAAAGAAGCGCTTATTAAATTGGCAACCATTATTTCTCCCTGCTTTAAAAACCTACATTTAAATGAAAACAAGCATTGCATTTCAACTACAAAAATCTATTAGTGTTCAAGTGTACATGTGTGCATCACTTGTGTAGGGTATTCCTTTTCCACTTTCACATTATCCAAGAATGTGTGCAGTATAGTTCATATTTTTTGTGATTTAGATTATCTTGAAAAGGAAAGGTAAATTATTTCCCATGGAAAAAGAAGGTTTTCCCTTTTTACTACTGGAAATGGTACAACAAAGTTCCATTTCTACCCGAAACTCCTATGAAGCAGGAACCAAATAAAGGCCATGTCCTCAATGGACATCATTTGGCTTTGAAAATGGCCATTGCACCGTGTTGTTTCTTATATTACATCACAATAGTTTCTTAGGTCATTTCTTGTTTCTTGAGATGAAAAACAACCAAAGAAATCATGAAGATCCTTTCAAGAAATAAATGACCATTTCTCAATCATATCTCAACTATTTTTTATTTTATTCATTGGTTGCTTACTTTGAGAGAAATTTGACACTTTTATAAGGAATATAACATAAAAACACAAAATGGGAAGGAATTGATGAGGTAGATGACCTTTGGTTGTTGTCAATTAAGAATTGATAATACACGATGCATGTTCTGTACTACAAACTAGATTCCTTCCTGGAGTTAGGACACAGAGTATTGAATCAAAGTTGTAGTTTCTAACTTCTTGTATTAGTTCATCAATCTTGAAATTCGGACATTGCATGTCTTCATTGCTTCATGTTTGAATAATTTGCATCATATCGTACAATAGGAAATTAGGAATTATGATTATTATTACTTTATGGATCTATTAAGTTAATTTTAAGTTTGCATGGTTTAGTGTGAAATTATTCTAGTGTGCCCCTAGGCCCAGGTGAAGGAATGCCAAGGACTGAGAACCCTAGTTTTTAAATGGTATTGTTTCTTATACCCAAAAACCCCTCAACATCACTTCTTATTAGTTCTTAACAATATTGTTGTAAACAATTTGAGAATTGATATAGAAAAATCTCACACTTCTCAAGATAAGTCCTAAAGCTAAAGTGTGATACCATGTGTAATTCAATAGCCCCATTGTCACCTCACCAACCTCTTTTCACTTCGGGCTAGCTCTCCTCCAACTCAAGGGGGGTTCTCCCTGGTAGATGTTAGGGATCTAATGGCCCAACCAAAGGCTATGACAAGAGCCCCCTAACTCTCTATGTTTACTACTATCAATTAAAATTACCAATAGGGTAAGGTATGCATCTGCAGTGTGTCATGCAAGTGATTTTTGGTAATTTCAAAAAGGAAAAGTCTATTTTATATAATCAAGAGATTATAATGTGATCTTCAACATTTAGCTAGAAAATCTTTTAAGATGTTGGAAGAAAAAGGAATGAAGATAGAAAATTCCCACTTACCATGTCTGAATTTTCAATATGAATTGCCCAATATACACTGGGCCTTCAAGATCGTCTCCAACAATGCTATACCATCAGCTTCAACAATGTTGCTCCAAAAATTTCCTCAAGGTCTTCACAACAAGTTTACTAGAAGTTGCTCCAACAATATATTCAATAAGGTCTTCATTGTCAACTCGTCTCTTGTTTGGGTGCCTTAATGTGCAATGACATGTTTCCAGGATTGAATTCAATGCAAGGCATATTTGAAACTATAACTCTGTCTTCCGGTGTCTTATTAGAAATTATTTTAGTTTTCATTTTGTGTTTTCAAGTTAGATATTTTTTTCAAGGTTTTACATTTATAATTTTATTGCAATGTGGCAGACTAATCAGGGCAGTACAGGAATAACCCCGAGATGGGTTGATCACGGAAAGAGGCCAACGGAAGAACATGTAAAGTGCCAGCATTGCTCTATCTTCAGGTATTTTAGTTATTTACATAATTGAAATAATATTAATTTTGTTCAAATATGCGGACACCTAGCCATGGTACGCCTGATGATTCCCTCTATGAGGAAGAGCTTTCTTCATCCCTATCTCCAGTGCTCTTGTTGCGAAAAAAGGCACGAAATGCAAGGTCAGAATTTGATACTTTGATAGACACGCCTCAAACACCTGAAACAGAAGAGAGGATAAAACAACTTATGACCCAACTAGAAACATATCAGGTAATAATAAAAATTCAAAAGGATATTTTTTTTGTTCTGCATGAGATGAATTGTGATAGTTTGATTTTTAATTTTTACATTGACTAAACTAACAAAAAGTTCTTTTGTATGTAGCGTTTTCTGGCATTTGCTGAACCCGGTGTTGGTGATAGTGGGACACAAGGGCAAGAGATTGCCCAACAACCCTCTCGTACACCTTCTACTCCTTTAGGTGCTAGCCAAGAAACACACCCTGCCCAAGCAGACACCCAGCCAACTACTGAACGTGTTGGCAATGATGAGGCTGATATGGCCAACTACATTATTGCGTTTTCTGGAGCTACACGTGTCAGCTCCACAGGGACCATTAATGGCACGTTGTTGGTGAACGATGAGGGTGTCCCTATAAAGCATGTACAACTCCCAGGTAAATTTTAATATTTTAACTATTTCATGTACTTTATCTAAAACATACTTATCATGATTTTTATTTTTAAATTAATGATAATATCTTCTTTTTCTTTTGGTTTTATTCTGTGTAGGAAACAATGAGTTCTACAGGATTCTGGAGAGCCATGCGTTGGTAATTTTTGGCCCAACCATACGTACAGGGTGGAATTCCCATAATTCCAACCTGAAAAAAGAACTTCTAGATTATCTAGAAGCCCTTTTTGGGGTCGGCACATTTGACAGAACAGCGGTGGCTCGGGTAGCCGGCAAATATTTGAAATATACCAGGGACACCTATAGGACGCAATTGCAATTTAACCCTAGATACGAGTGTCCTCTCACAGTTCCAGAGAGTTAGTGGAGAGCACTCATCCATGACGGAAAAGAGAAAAGGGAAAAGAAAAAAGGAAAAATGCCAACTGGACCCGCAAGGTAAATTACAACTTTAATTCAATAGCTTTAATTTTCTCTATGTCTAAAATAAAAGTGTGCTACGTCATATCTGACTTCAATCTTTTGATGATAGGTTGCCTGACACCTCGAAGGCAACCAAAGCTAGGATTGAAAAAAAGGGCCATCACAAGCTAGGCCAGGGTGGCTACTTGAAATTAGCTGCAAGAATTGTAATTAAGTAGCTAAACATCTTATAATTAATTGTATCATCTTCCAAAAATTTTGTAATCCTATCAAATATGATTAAAAATACACAATCATATGTAATGTAGGGTGATGACTTCGAAACAGAAACTATGAGGAAGATAAAAATATCGCTTTCCATTTCAGCTATCAAGCCGTAGTTGAACGTCGCAGAAGCTTGGGGCAGGTCCCAAGATCTAGAATGCCTGATAAGGTAAAACATTAACCTTTCAATATGCTTTTTTTCGTCCATAAATTTAATTTCTAACAACTTTGTTTAAATCAGGGGAGCAGCACTACCGACGAGGAAAATAACCCAGTTTTAGAGCCAGATGTAGATGTTCCTCACGTGCAACCTGATCATTGTAATGGGGACCAAGCCGACAATGCTACTATCAGTGAGGGTCGTGACAGTAATTAATTTCCACTTATAATTTTTTATAATTATACCTTGATGGTTGTCCTTATAACGTTTTTTTTTTTAATGACAGAGAATGTTTCCCTTGAGGATCTTACCACTAGAGAGGAAGATAGGGCAACAGTCCCAACGGCGACAACTGGTGCACCAGGTAAATAATCTCATTGCAATTTTTTTTATTAATATTACCGAACTAGTTCAATGATATTTAAAAACTGACAATTAAAATTTAATATTATCTGTTTTTGTAGGCGATGCCCCGTCACTGGATGAGACCAGACATCGTGACTACTCAACTAGGTCAGTAGTGCGGGTCGAAAGGCATGAAACAGGAGCAGAGCATGATGATATTGATGATGTAATTAGGAGTTTTAGAAATAGGAAGAAGAAAAAGAAAATTCGATAATGTAAAATATTGTATTATTATAAGACAAACGTTACCATACTTGGAACGTTTTTTGCGTTATATAAAAAACTCATTTATCATACTATTTTTATGTCAAGCATTAATTGCAATGTTTCCTTGCGTAATTTTTGTTGAATTGTTTTTTATTAGTTATTGAATATTTTTTCTTATGCTCATGAAAGTAAAAAATAAAATATAGATTGGGTATTGGGGAATTGAGAGTGATGTGAGGGGGGGGAGGGGCCATAAGAGCTTCCACCTTCACGTGGTTGGCCCTGTTTAGTAGAGAATAATTTATTGGAGCGATTTAATCTTGGAGCAAACCTCCCTCGATCCAGCGTAGCAACAAAAAAGTCACTATTGACTTAGTTGCTACTCTTTCAGATCGTGGGAGGCTTGTTCCAAGTTCATGCAACTCCAATAAATTTTTCTTGAAACGAAGAGGAGCTTATTCAGGTATGTTTTGACATTTTCAACATATGTTCTAACATTATCATAAAAATGCATCTTAGAGAAAAAAATACTACATCAATTACTTGTATTTATTGTATAGATAATGATGGATTTTGATTGACTTGGCAGTGCAGGTACAAATCCTCTTGCATCATGAGCAATACAACTTGTCAACCAGGGTCATGTCGAGGATATTTTTGCTTGTGCGCTTGACCAGGTTCGTAATGTCACATTTTGTAAGTTCCTTTACAGTTCATAATTCAATATTAAGCTTGTTCATGATTATTATCTAGGTTTTTTGTATGTGTTTTTTCATCTATTTGATGGTAAGCAACTCTGCATGTTTCCTGTTGTTCACTATGATTTCTCCCATTACCACTCCCAGGATGAATCCGACTTTATTGTTACATAGGTTACTTTATTGTTAATATGATTTCTCCATTTACGATTTCATAGGTTACATCATGTAAAGTTGTCAATCTCAGCTTGGTGATGAGATTTAGTTCTCCAGATTTGGGGCTTTTCTGATATTTTCTCCCTCATGTCATTCCTGCATCACCTCATTGTTTGAGCATGCCAATTTTCTACCACTTGTACCAATTGGCACATGTCAATCTCTGAGTGGTGCCACATTTCACCTATTTTCGGTCCACTTGACCACCTGAAAAACTCAAATCCACACACCATGTGTCTTTATCATGGAGTGCCACATGTCCTAGATATTTAGGCCGATAGGCCTTCTGTTATGAAAGAGATCAATTTTTTTTGTCAACACTTCTTATCTAGGCACGACACCTGTTACTTGTTTAATCTGACGGTCACAGTCTCTCGGGTTACCTTCTAGGTTTGACATACCACTGGTTTTTTGTATATTTCCATGGAATCGATCTGAAAATACTAGCAACAATCCACACACCTGCAACCTTCGACAGACCTGCCATTTTAGTAGCTGCATTTCTGCAACTGCCAATACACCTGCCATTTTAGTTGCTTCATTTCGGCAACTGCCAATACACCTGCCGTTTCATTCTCCTGGACTCTGTGTATGCATATTTTTCATATAATTTTATCACGAAGTTGGCTGCAGTGCTTTGACATGCCTTTGAATATTTTTGCGGGTTAGAAGACATTTCAGGCTAGAGCTATTGAATAGACTTGATGAGATAGTTGTATTTGATCCTCTTTCTCATGATGAGCTCAAAAAAGTTGCTAGACTACATATGAAAGATGTAGCGATTCGTCTTGTAGAGAGAGGTGTTGCTTTAGGGGTTACAGATGCTGCTCTAGATCTTGTTCTTCAGGAAGCCTATGATCCTGTAAGTAATCACTTTGTTTTGATTTCTTTCTTATTCAGAGTCTATCTTGCCAGGGGATGTGCCCGTTATGGTTTGTTATGAGACCGTTGTCAATTTCATCACCGTCCCTCATAATATGTTTGATTGTGTTTATAAATAATAAACAATTATTACACCAAACAATAAACAATTAATTGTATTATGAGTAATATGATATCTTGAAATAATTCTCATTATAATTTCATAACCTCTGCTCTCACTTGGTGGTGTCTATATCACTAAGTTTGTCTTCTTTAAAATTATAGTTACAGCAGACAATGAACAATCAACTGCATTGTGAGTGATATCTTGTAATAATTCTTATTATAATTTCCTAACCTCTACTCTCACTAGGTGTTTATATCACTAGGTGTGTCTATTTTAAAATTATAGTTTCAATGGTAGATAAATTGTTATCTTAAAATTATAGCTTTGATGGTGATACCTTGTGATTGATAATGCAGTTTGAAGCAGCTTTGGCTTTGACTAATATAGTCTCAGGAACCTCTCAGAATACAAAGGTTGTGATTGATTACAGGGCACTGCCTATATTTGTGGAACTTCTTACCTCTGGGAATGATAATGTTCGAGAACAGGTAGCACGTTTATTTTAGAGGCATAAAATTATTCTTCCCAACTATCTTTATATGTCTGTAATTTTGGAATTTGATTTAAAAAACTAGTACCCAACTTTGAGTTCAACTGGTGTTCGTGTAAGTTTGCTTGGGCTTTGGGAAATATTGCTGGAGACTTTGAAACATTTAGGGATCTTTCCCTCAGTCATGGAGCTCTGAGGCAGGTGCTTGCCTAGTTGAATGATACTGCCAGAATTTCAATGATAAGAAATGCTACATGGGCTCTGTCAAATTTTTGTCGTGGTAACCCCAACCACTATTCGAACAGGTAAGCAGAATATATTTTCTGCCTCTTCTTCTTAGTTCGTAGATACTGTGGATTTTTTTTATATATCTTGGTGCTTGGTAGATTTGGACGTAATATGGACCTAGGCGCTTGTTCATTACAATCACTTTGTCATCAGGTTTTACAAATGCTCATAAATTTGGGTTTCACAAGGGGATTACCCTTGCTTGCAATTATCGATTATCAATCACATTCAAAAAAAGTATTTCGTAGCATTGTTGAGCTCTTTGTAGGTGAATTTCCGAGGCAATTTCACAATATCTGAACTAAATTTGTTTGTCCTTTTCAATACTTTGCGCTTTTAACAGAACCAGACAAACAATCTAGTGGCCAATGCAACAACAACAACACCTCCTGTTGCAATGCCTGCAATTCACCCTCTCTACACGCATGAATGACTATGGCACCCTCTTTTGTGAACAGGTACTCGAGCTGAAGGTACTGGTTTCCATTAGGATTGTGGAATTCAACATCCAAAATAGTATCAAATTCCACTGCACTAGTATTCCCCGGCGAGGGCAATAGTTCATTGAGACCTATTGGACTCATCACCCCCAAATAGCCTCCAGGGCTACCCAGAGTGTGATTATCTGGAGCAATAAAAAATGTTGATCCATCCCCAATTGAAACAAGAACAAGACCCACATTGGTTACAGAAAATGAGAAGCATGTTTTGAAAGAAGAAGAAACTTTTGTATTAGGGTCCAGAAATCTAATTGGTCTATTGTACAATGCCCTACCTGCACTTCAAATTGGTATTCCCAACTCCATGCTAAGGCTCACTGTGCCATTCTTTAGATTAGCATCTTAACCTGAAGTTTGATTCCAAAAAACCCAAGTCCCTTGTTCTATGCCCAAGACCTCTATTACAACGAGTAGAGTTCTGAGCGAAATACTTCACAATAGGAAGCAAAAGAAACATTGCAAAAATGCTCGCTTTAGACTGATAATTTTCTGTACAAAAATTCAACTTCGGACAGTAAAAACATAATATCAAACACAACCAATCCATAATGGAATTTGAACATGACGATTTATAACCAAATAAAACCCTCTCCAGGTTAAAAGAATTCCAGAATGGCTTTAAGATTCTACTAATGAGCGCTTACAACACCATAGCAATTACTGTCACAATGAAATCTGCTGGAAGCAAAGCCCTTGTACAGTTTCTACATTTCCACAGTGGAAGCAAGAATCTTGTTATCTCTCATGATCTGGTTCTGTGGTTAGATCCTTTGCTATGGCTGTCCTGTTCTGCTAAACGTGAATCTGTCTTAGCTTTGGCTTTGGTTCTCATTTAGGATTGTGGCTATCTGATCTTGCTGTGGCTTTGACTATACAAACTTGTTCAATAGGAAAATGTTGACTCTGCTATATATAGGAGATTCAATGGGTGCTCTCAAACTGCTCTACTACAGTAGTTGCACTCTCAATGGACTTCTACAACAATTGGCACCATCAATCTGCTTTGTTACAATGATGACTGACGTCAAAAAACTATGCTACAACCATTGGCACCATGAATCTTCTCTCTGCTTCATCAAATGGTTGGCACCATCAACTGACTTTGCACTCCTCGGGGTGATGACAGTGGCAAACACTTTTTTGGGCAGCTTTGTTTTGTCTCTGATTCAAGGCAGAACTATGTTGGCCTTGTTTTTTTAGTCCTTGGAACTTAGTTCTCTCATATTTTCCATCCTATCCCCAATTTGCTACCGAGAAAGACATAACTTCACGATATCAAAATTGACTATTTTTGGCCATTTATCTTTAGTAATGGTACAAATTTAATTTGGTGCATTCATACAGTATCTGAAGAGCACTCTCAAGCTGTTATTCAGTATTTTAGCATAACTACTACATTTAACTGCCATGCTCTAATATTTATATCAGCCATAAGCATTCTTAAGGTAGTTCCACGTTTGTGAAGCAGAAGGAATGCTTCTGACAGCTTCTTATCATAGTGGTACAATTCTATTCGCAGTTTATCTTTTATAAACCTCCAATTTTCCAAAAGTAGTAGAGACTACAGTTTGCATCTCAAATTTTGGACAAATCTGTTTAGTATTCTATAGAAAATGCATTAATATTACAGTGTTGTGTCTACTAAGCACAACTAATTGTTGTACTGAGTCATCTAAACATCTTGACATCCTCGTTTTATATTTCTTTTATGTTTTCGCAAAGTTTCCTCTGCTACGAAAAATGTAATTATATTAATTTTTTTCCATCGATATATCGATTGGATCTAATTAGATGTAAACCCTTGCTACAGTGGTTATTCGAATGGGTTAGAATGTGTATTGTTATTTGTTTCTCTTGAAATACATGCATTACCACTACGCGAGATCTTTGCATTAATTTTGAAATGTTGAGATCTTTGCATTGATGTTGCCTCTGCTTGGTGGTGTCTCTGAGATTGAGGTGATCCAAAGGCAATGGATGTGCATCAGCGTTCAATTTCTCTTTGTTAGTACTGTAATCCAAATCCTCTAGCATGCAAACAGGTGCCACAGCAATTATATCTAGGATTGATCGTTTTTTTCTCACCTTCACTTTAGGCTTGGAAAACTTTTTTCCAGATTTTTTAGCATTTGAATCACCTGATATACAGTTATCTATGTGGGAATTTAAGGCTATATTGGATGTAGATGAGAAATATCTACAAACAAGACAAACCTTTGGTATCATGGCCTCTGGAAGAGATCCCGGATTCCCAAATTCTTCGTTCTTCCCAGGATCTGCCTTGCTCTTCTCCAAAGTTTGGATCTGCCTTGTAGGCTCCTGCCTCTTCTACACTGCTTGAATTTGAGCACCTCCATTATGATATCAAATATCCGCTACTATGAAATGACACAGGTCGCAGATGCTTTGATAGACTTGCCTTTTGGGCACTTCACTGCGGACCAAGTTTTAAAATGTCACAACCCACTTGATATTTATCCCTAGCAAAAGTGTCACATGTGAAGATCAGGCTTTTGATGAAGCAAATAACTTGGTAAAGAGAATTTTTGATTACTTATGTATTCGGCCCAACAATATAGATTTTGATGCACTATCATTTTTAACCATGTGCTGAAAAACATACAAAAAACTATGTTTTTAGTGAAATTTGAGTTCACAAGAATCGATGCCAGTCAAAATCTAGACCTTGCTCCCAGCTTAATAGTAAAAGGCAGTACTCATATTTCATGCAAGTAATGGAATGCCTTTTTCGTTATTTTATCTCGTCTTATTCGAACTTCCAAGTCTAGCATCAATGATTGTCTTATGCTTCAGAAAAACGGTATTATGCTTTAGAGAAGTTTATCTACTTCTTATTATACTTCTTAACTTCCAAGTCTAGCATCAATGATTATTTTATGCTTCACACATAATCTAGTTTTCATTATACTCCTTGAAACATTTTTTATTAGTTGAATGAGACAAACTTAAAAGGAGTAAGCTAATATATTAGCAAAAGGATTTCTGTCACAAATCTAAGATTCTTATACGAATTCAATGGAAATTTCAGGCATCACCTGAGTAATATTCAGTGTCTGCAAATTTTTACATCCAGAGAGAAGTTTTTTACAAAATTAGGCAGCTCCTACTTGAAAACATGTTGATGTTGATGCGTAGCAATCTCCTTCATTTATAGCCATGTGTTGGAATATTTGAAAATTCCAGAATAACAATGGAGAGAGTAATACTCTCCTCTTATAACACAAAGAAAATATTGAAATTTCTTCACTGGAAACAGAGTTCAACACTTTGAAAAATTTCTATTCCTTCAAAAAAAAACTATTACAAATTCTTCCTCACTGAGAGGGATTACAAAATGTGATTGCTGCAAAACACAGTGCACTCAAAATTCTTCTCTGTCTCTAAAACTACGCACTGATGTGCTCTTCAAAACATTTACATTTCTATTGTGTGTAATAATAAAATTTACAACTACATTCCGAAACAGGCTCACAGCCCTTTCTTTTATATGCAACACATATATTAAAAACATAACAAAACTATGCAAATAACAAATCTATTAAAATGCTCCTGGGGTCCACAATTTATAAATGTTTTAATATATATATATATATAACATATATACGTCACATTTAAAACAAAATATTACCAAAACCAATGTGGAACCTTAACAAACAATAAAACTATTTCGCGCGCGTTATATAAAACATATAACAAAACCTTTTTCAAAACTTAAAACGAACCCTTTAGCCGTGGAGCCCGCCAGACTTCAAATGGTGATAAACCATAATTCAATCCAAATTCGCGTTCCAAAATAGCCTGCTGACGTCGGCCAATTTTGTGACTCGAAAACCAAATGAATTCCGCCCTAATCTTTTTCGGGTCCGAATTTGGGCTGGCGTACGGAGAGAGAGTTGTGACGGAATTTCTTATCAAATTTTCCCTGTTCTTTTTTGGGTCTGGATTCCCACTGCGCGAGCGGCCCAAACAAAGATCCGCTCCAATCAATTTCTGCCACATGTCCTCCTCTGGCTTGCCGTGGTGCGGGACCACCAAAATTTTAAAAAAACCCGCGCTTCGATCAAAAGTTGCCCTGTTCCCGAATGCGGGTGCATTGGATGGTGTTTAAGGCGATGGGACATGGGTGTGGCAAAGTGTGGAGACACCTGCCCACCCATGTCACGGCTGGCAGATGATATTTAAGTTCCAAGGTTTTCATATCAATCGCATTAAGTTTTAACGTTGTTCAAGATCGGACCTCCACTCCTGTTAGTGATTCCGCATGCTCCAATATGCTCCGGCCTTCGGCTCTCATCAATGAGAGATTTATGACGGGTTTTCTTTGATGCCATTGCAGTCGGGTCAATAAAATGGCGTTTCTCTATGGTTTCTCAGACGAGCTGCAACCTTTGAATTGCAGATGCTCTCCGGTTGCTGGGTTACCCTGCCTACGCACTGTGACGGGAAGGAGAAGCCAACTGAACTGCTACTTAGACCTTGGTGAAAATATGCATTTCTCTCGGTCTGGTCTGTGTCTATCTTCCTTGGTTTCTTAGAATCCTACTTCTCCGTCTCGTCTTATGCCCACTACTGAGACTACACCCATGCCTCGCCTGCGTCAAAGGATGCGTTGCCGCAGGGGTAGCACCAGAGGCCAACCCCTGCGTGCTCCCTCCAGCCCCTCAACTGAGTCGTCTTCCCACTCCAATGATTATTACGCAAGCCGCTATCCAAACACTAGAAGTGGGTGGGGTCAGGTTCTAGGATATGTCCACCGTATGGGCTCCCCTACTCCTCATTTCCCCACTGCTTCAACTTCTCCCACGACGGGCACTGCGCTTTTTTCCTTTAATTGCTCTCTGAACCACCCATGAATCACAGCTTCAATCACCATGGTTTTCCATGAAGAGGCCCAAGTGGAGGAACAATGCACCCGTCCAGCGGGTCTGAGCTCAAAAAAAACCCAGCTTTCGGGCCTTCAGGAGGGGAGCGGTGGCGTGAATGTGCAGGAACTGGAGGCTCAGGTCCGTAGGGCTCATGATGTGGAGATAGTACCTGGAGATCATGTACCTTCCGTGTCTGAAGCTACTCCCACCATGGACAGTGACATGTTTGCCGAAGGATGGTGGTTGAATTGTCGAAGAACCACCGGATGAGTAGCTGCTTCCCTTTGGTTTGGTTTTCTTGCTTCGCGGCCCACTTGATTGGGCATGTTTTTGCTTATATTACTGTGTTGGACCTGTATTTTATTTTTGAATTATGTAAACACTGTAATCGTCAAAGATATCAAACGATGGTTCCCTTGCGTGGGCAATGCAATGACCTGAAAAACATTCAACACTGGTTTCCCCGTATGAGGGCAGTCTTCTTTTTTTATTTTTTGACAAATTTGCCATAAGTCTGGGAAATGTTTTTGACTTCGGTCATGCTGTAATTTTATTCCCACTGTTAATAGATTAACCTTAGAAAAAAAAAAAAAAATTGCCCTGTTTCTATTTTAAACCTGTTTTTGAAATATAGAGCCATGTACTCTGTTTTCAATGTGCAGGACTGGTTGTTGTTTTTAAACCTTGACTCTGACTGTTCGAACATTTTGGCAAGCGGCTTGGTGAAAGAAATTCTTCAAAAAAATATAGAAGGCGGCTCTCAATACAAAGGTAGGTGAAAGTAATATTTCAACAGTTGAGTCTTAACATATATTATTAAGGAGTATTATAGTAGTTCACACCTGTAATACTCACAAAGGGAACTCAAACAAACCATAATCTCTCCAAAACAGTGACTAAGATTTTCACAGTTGGTTTCTTCAGATTTATTGATGCCACAATACCATGTCTCTTTCAGATTACTTCAAATTTTCCGAATGCTTTCAAGCGATTGTCATTATGAATTAGTCAAAACAGGTTTCAGCATACGACAAGGATTTATATGCATTGGATTTGGATATTTTAACTACCACTTCGCACATTTCCAGGAGTTTATATGCCAAGAACAACTGCACTTTTAATCAGGCTGTTGGAAAATTTTGTTTCTTATTTTGACATTATTAATGCCAACCCTGACTTGCGACTCTTCGAAATGAAGATTCAAATAGTTGAGTAATGTGGTTATTAAGGGACAAGAGTCAGATTATACATGTATCAAGGTAGGCTTGATCCAGATGAACTCCACCTGCAGATTATAGATGTCTATTAACACTTGTATCCTTCAATAGTGTAGTTTGCAATACCATCTCATTCAGTCTTTTGGTGTTCAAGATTCAAGATCAATAAAAATTCATGAATCTTTCTCGGACTGTTTATATTGTCAAATCATCAACTCTAAACCTTTGATCACCATGCAAACAAAATTGAGCACCTAGTCACTGGATTAAAATTTCTCGCATGGCTACATTGTGTATAAGCTTCTCTTACCCCAAACATCTCCCACAATCCCCCATAAATAGAAAACAATGGAAATGGTTTGCATCCCTCTTATTTGACAATTTCTAAGAGAACTTTATGGAACTGTTCTAGTTACCATAAACATATCTTGGTTGATGGGGTAAAAACCCACAATCTCGGTTCTTCTCTCATTTTCAAACCTCAAGTTGTGTAAAGATGCCTTCAAAATTCATTCCCAAATTCAATTCTGGGAAAATTTACAATACTGATGCGGAAGCACTTTTCAATAGTTAACTGGTTACAAACCCAACCAACCCAGAAATTCAATCTAAACGCTGCAAGAGAACTACATAGAGCTGCATAGGGAAGAGGAGGCCATTGTATCGAAGATCTAGCCGAGGACCAGGAGACTGTAAGAAATTTCATTTATATAAGGAATCTGTTAGTATTATATGTGCGTTGATTGAGTAAGTTTTCTGTGTGTGAATATATGTACGCATCCTGGTGAAAGATAATTGAAATCCCGTGGTAATTAAGAAACCCTGTGATGAGGTTATGTGCATATAGACTAGTTGAGTTCTCAGTGGAACACGAGCTAATGACTCAGGACTTATGAGCATTGGTGAATTCCACAGATAACTGTGTCAAACAGTTAGGGAATTTCTCTATAATCAATTGTGTGAACAGATTGTGAATTAGGTTAATGACATTCATGTGCACCTGTGGTAGAGCAAGGAGATGTTGTGCTCGAACCTCCATGAGCTAGGTAAAACCTCGTAATGAGTGTTGTGAATGTGTAGGCAATTGAATGAACCAAGGACCGGTGTATCGATTTGCAGAGTCGATACTAACCTTGTCGGAACCATAAGACATAAACCGTGGCATATGTAATGTGTCGTGTCTCCTCGAAATGGTCATGCATGAGTTTTTTTGGTATGGTTGCGCGAAGGATGAACAACGAGGTAGAGTTCAATGGAAGTAAGGCGTTGGTAAGCGGAGGGAACCTGGAGTAAGAGTAGTCGGAACCTTGAGGACCACACAGTAAAGACAGGTTTTCGGCATATCGCATCGCCTTTGTATGGTAAGCAGTATTCCCCATTTGGACGCAATAAATGTCATAGGCCAACACGTGGCCTTGAGCGGTTTTGAAAACCCACTCTCATCACGAGTTAACGATCGTGCAACTAACTTGCGCGATATCCAGTTGGATTGTTGGATCGTCAAGGCTAGAGCGACGTATTACCCACCGTTGGATGTGGAAAGGCCGCTATCACTGGGCCCCACGCGTATATACGTCGACTATTGTTGTCCTAACTAAGGTTCAACGGAGTTATTAATATTTCACGGTCAAATTATGTTCATAACAATTGGAACGCCCACAATTCATAACAAATATTGGAGATTTACTGTCATGTTTTAAAGTTTCATTTTTTTTTTTAAAATTGAACCCGCCGTCGGTATACCGACACTTTGTAAGCGTCACTCTTCCGACGCCTTATAAGCATCGGTCTTCCGACATTTTGAACGATTTCCGTTTTCTTCGGTCTTGTGATGTTCGTCGATATTGCGACAGTTCTTCCTAGCATTGGTATTGTGACGCTTCTGGAAAGCGTCGGTCTTGCGACACTTTTGCAATGTGTCGGTCTTGTGACACTTTTGTACGCAGTCAGAATTGCAACAGTTTAGAAACCTCGGAAGAGCGACAGTATAAATACATCGGAAGATCGACGTTCAAAACGTCGAACCACATTTCGTCGGAATTGCGATAGTTCTTCCTGGCATCGGTATTGCGACGCTTTTGGAAGGCGTCGATATTGTGACGCTTCTGGAAAGCGGCAATCTTGCGAAACTTTTGCAATGAGTCGGTCTTGTGACACTTTGTACAGCGTCGGAATTGCGACAATTTAGAAACGTCGGAAGAGCGACGTTTAAAACGTCGGACCACATTTCGTCGGAATTGCAACACTTTACAAACGTCGGAAGAGCGACGGTTTGGGAAACGTCAAAAGAGCGACGCTTGTTTGGAAGTGACGGAAAAAGTGCCGGTATTGCGAAAACCGACACTTTGTCAAGGCGTCGAAATTGCGACGTTATGGCGAACCACGTTTTGTCCGTCCTCGAACTTTCGCTCTTGCGACGACTATGTGTTGGAATAGCGACGAAGTTGACGTCGGAAATTGGGCCAAATTTTCTAGTGATTAGCTCCAGTAAACCCTCAGGAATAGCGTAATTCCTTCTGTCAGCTACTGTGCCACATCTGTGCACTTAACTAAAGTGCTCCAAGAGAATAAGATAATGTTTAGAGTCTAAATATTATTAAGAGCTAATAATATTTGACATATCTATTTTTAGACTGGTAATCTAAAAACAGATTTCGCCCAATATGTCTAAAAATATAAGTCCATCTATTTTTCCAACTTGACTACCCATCCACAAATAGCATCCTGCAACTCATAGAATATGATCGACATGTCTAAAAATAGATATTCTAAAAATAGACTTTGCGCCAAAAATAGCCTGCGGACCCACTTAGTGAAGGTGACTCTTTTCACTAAGCTCATCATCTTGTTGAATCTCAACACTTGTGACAAGAGTGCATTGTAATTGCTTCATGATTCCTTAGTGAATATGCAATAGAAGAGAGAGGGGTTTTGAGCAGAAATCTTTCCCCGGGAAATTATTTTTGTTTTTTTGGTGATTGTGTTTAATTTCCGTAATTGATTTGTAGAAGCGATTCAATATCTAGATTTAGTACATTGTTAGATCAGATTAAATCCATGATATTAATATTGTTTGTATAATTTCTACATGGTATCGAATCACAAGAAATCACTATAGTGGAGGAGAAGTTGATTTTGTGACTTAATAGAATTAGAATTTCTAGAAGACTTTCTTGATGCTACATATGATTCAGGATCTAAATGGCTTTCAATGGCTTGAGATTGGAGTATGCACTCGAGGGCAGATCTAACTATATTGTTTGGAAACACATGATGGAGGCAGTACTGGAGGAGAATGGATTGAAGGAATCCATTGACAATGATGTTCTCAGACCCGTTGTGACAGATGCTGCAAATCTTGATGCCTGGCATAAGAAAGTTGCAAGGGCGAGGAGGATCTTACTGGAGGGAGTACGAGACCACATTGTATCAAGTCTCCAGGTAAAATTTGCTTCGTATGCAATGTGGAAGGCTTTGATGGATCTATTTCAGAGCAGCAGTGATCATAGAAAAATGGCACTGAAGGACAAGCTCAGGAAAATCAAAATGGAGAAAAGCGACACTATTCTGGTATACTTAACAAATTTTTTCCATTGTCAGGATGAGCTTGGGAGTGTAGTAATTACTATTGCAGATGATGACTTGGTGAGCCTAGCTCTTCTAGGACTTCCCAAGGGTTTCCATATTTATCAAGTTTTCTGTCAAAGGGAGGGAGATGCTGCTAGACTGGGAACGAATTTGGTCGGATTTGGTTCAAGAAGAATTCAGGCGGAATACTAGAGATGGATCTTCATCTAAGAATGAAGATGAAGAATATTGTGCTTTGGCTTCCAAGGCAAAGAAGGGGAAGGGAAATAAATCCTATTCCAAATCTGAGAGCGGTGAAGGAGGCAAGGAGCATGACAGGTCCAAAGTGAAGTGTTTTCATTGTCATGGGCATGGACAGTATGCCACTAATTGTCCACAAAATAAGAAGAACAACAAGGCTTCACGATTTATAGCTGGTGAGGCTTTGGCCTCACAATTTGAGTTGGACTTCTCACTGATCACATGCATGGTGTCAAGTGCGATGGGATCAGGGTGGTACTTGGATAGTGGTGCATCTTTCCACATGACGGGAAAAAAATAGTTTTGTAGTAGCTTGAAGGAGAAGGACCTCCAGATGCATATCGAAATGGGTGACGATGGAAGCTATAGCACTACCGGGATTGGTACAGTTACTTTCTAGAGACAGTTAGGTAAACCATTTTTATAAAAATATGTAATGCATGTACCAGGCTTGAAGAAAAATTTAGTTTCAATTGCAATGTTGGAGGATAGAGGCCATGATGTTGTTTTCAGTGAAGGAAAAACTTTCCTTCGACACAAAGCAACAAGACAAGCCAAGAAGATTGGGATTCGAGTTAAGAATCTCTATAAACTTGATGTATATGTGATTTCTACAGAGCTTCCAAAGGGTAATCTTGCACATATAGACACATGCAAGGGATGTACCATGGGGAAGTGTGAGGAATCCATGCAATTTTCCCTTGAGAGGGAGCTTGATTTTCATGCAGATGAGGAACTCTTCGTTCCAAAGGATGAACCTCAAGATGTGGAGTAGTCACATGTGGAGGATCATGGAGTGGCAGAAACCACTCAAGCAAAGAAATTTTGAGCTAGATGGGCAGAGGGAGTGCATGCAGCTATACCTCCAAGTGTGAGGTGGGGAGATGTGCAAGAATAATCCCAAGAAGAAATTTGGGCAGGGTCCTAGAGATGGTGTGTCTCATGGATCGAACCTAGCTAGGAGGAGCCCACAGTACAACAATAGCAGGATTAGTTAGATTGATGCAGTCAAATGTCAGGAAGACAAAAATTAGAGTGAAAAGTGTCGAATACTGGAGTGCAGATCAGAGTTGGCAGCAATGCAGAGTGCATGAATGCAGATGCCAACAGCGTAGAGAATCTAGTAGACATGTGCAGTAGGTACCAGCAGCCAGAAGACTCTGATGAGAGATGAATTATACTAATTCAGTTGTTTGGAGGCTATTCAATTTCGGAAGTGTTGCATGCAAAGGTTTCATGTGCAAGAAACACTAGAGAAGTGTTGCGTGCAAGAGTTGCATGTGCGAGAAACACTAGAGAAGTGTTGCATGCAAGAGTTGCATGTGCAAGAAACACTAGATAAGTGCTGCATGCAAGAGTTGCATGTCGCATGCAAGGACATTCCTTTCTTGTTGAGAGGGAGTGTTGAATTTTGCAACAAGAAACAATGAAATTGGCATCCATCAACAACATGACAGCACCTGCATTAGTGTGAGACCAACAGGTCTTAGCATCACCTACACTGGTGTGGGCTAAATTTGGTGCAGTGTCTAATTTAGTTTTCCCTTAATTAAATTGGACAATAAATTGTAATCTTATCTCATAATCACTTATAATAGTTAACTAAGTGTGATAAACTAAGTTAGCTCATGAATTTTGAGTTGAGGTTATTTGGTGAGGCATGCAGAGTAATTCTAGTTGTAACAGAGTTCAAAGTGCAGTTGGTGCATTAGTTTAATGCATGAGTAATCAGTTAACTCAGTTAGGTGAGTTAAAGTCAATTGAACTAGTTGTAATTGTTTGTTGCACTAGTGAGAGATCAAGTGAATTAAATATTATTTAATTCACAATCAGTGATCTTCCATGCAACTGATTATTTACTATTAATAGTTGCATGCATGTCAGTTCTAGTGGAGACCCAATTGAGACAAAGGTTAAAGGGAAGTTAACTATCATTTGTGATATTAGCAGACTGCACAGATGCAATTAAAACACCACAGTATGCCCATGATACTTAGCGCAGTTGAGGAAGGCTGAAATTCATAAAGAATAGGGATTACATTCATCAAGAATTGCGTGAGCAAGGCAGACTGAAGGCAGGCTGAGAATTGGCTAAGTGTTGGCCCGATTTTGTCTAGATCAGTGTGAGACAATTGTGAGAGTGTGGGAGACTCTTGTGAGAAGAGTGCATTGTAATTGTTTCATAATTCCTTGGTGAATATACAATAGAAGATAGAGGGGTTTTGAGCAGTAAGATTTCCCTGGGAAATTATCTGTGTTGTGGTTTAGTTTGATTCTTTCTTTGCTTCATGTGATTAGCGATTGTGTTTAATTTCTGCAATTGATTTGTAGAAGTGATTTAGTATCTAGCTTTAGTACATTGTTAGATCGGATTGAATCCATGATATACATATTGTTTGTATAATTTATACAGGTGGATGATATCCATTTAGTGCCATAATGGGTTCATTTTTGTTGCGGTGTGGAAGGAAGTTTTATCCCACCATTTAGCTAGAGGTAACCACTTGACCCATTATGTTTGTTTATCATATACAAAACAACGAAGATATCCTTCCAAACATTTTTTCACTATCTCAGTTTTCCCATACGATTGAGGATGATAAGATGAGCTATGAGCTAGTTGAGCACCCACATAAGAAAATAATTTTGTCCAAAAATTTCCAGTGAAAATGGGATCTCTGTTGCTTAAAATAATCTTTGGGTTTCCATGTAGCTTTTGAATTGTTTCCATAAATGAAATAACAATTGTATTGGCTTTAAATTGATGAGATAATGCACAAAAGCGTGCATACTTGATAAGTATATCAAGTACCACCATGATGACACTCTTTCCTTCAGACTTGGGTAAACCTGTGATAAAATCCATTGAAACCTCCTCCCAAAGTTGACTTGGAATGGATAAAGGTTGTAGCAGACCCGGGCGAGGTCTTTACTCTCTAAACTTTTTTTTTTTGGAAGACCAAACATTCTGTCACAAAATTTTGAATATCATATTTGAGGCCATCCTAAAAAAATTATTTCTTGACCCTGCGATCAGTTTTTAAAAATCTCGAGTGTCCTCCTAAGGGCGAGGTGTGCAATTCCAAAAGAATCTTTTGTTTTAGTTGAGAATTATTACAAATATATAAGTGATCTTTGTACCATAATGAATCATTTTTCCAGCTAAATGTATCATATGTATTGGGATCTTGTTGCAGCTTTTGAATGATTGTCCACACTTCTTCGTCATTCTTCCACTCCTCCCTTGCTTCGGTTATCCAATCTAGTTGGATAATAGAAATGGCACAAGAAAATGCTTCCACGTCCTCATCCTTTCTTGAGAGTGCATCTGCAACAACATTTAGCTTCCCATTTTGTATATTATTTCACAGTCATAACCCAACATCTTTGTAAACCATTTTTGTTGATCTTCTGAATATAGTATTTGTTCCAAAAATTATTTAAGACTATCATGATCTGTTTTTTCCTTAAAGTGTCTTCCCATTAGGTAAGGTCACCATTTTTTTAGTGCATGTTGTATTTCCAACATTTCCTTCTCATAAATAGCTTTCTGTAAATACTTTCCTTTGATTGGATGACTTTCAAAAGCAATGGGTCTTCCTTCTTCCCTTAAAACAACACCAATTCCATTTCATGATGCATCACATTCCACAATAAAGGTTTTTGTGAAGTCTGGCATAGCTAAGACCAGTGCTTGGAAAATTGCCTCTTTAAGATGTTCAAAGGCCTTAGTTGCTTCTGGAGTCCAAGAAAATGCATCTTTCCTCAATAATGTTGTTAGAGGTGTTGTTATTCTCCCATAATTCTTAACAAACTTGTGATAATACCTTGTTAACCTGATGAATCCTCGCAAATGCTTTAGGGTTGTGGGGATTTTCCATTCCTTAATGGATTTAATTTTGTTATGGTCTACCTTAACACCCTCATGAGATACAATATGACCCAAATATTCCACCTCTTGTACTCCAAAGAAACATTTGGAGGTTTTTGCATATAATTATTTTTCTTCCAATAGTTTGAGCACCTTGTCAGCATCTTGAACATGATCCTTCCAAGCCTTGTTGTAGATTATTATATCATCAAAAAATACTTACACAAAAATTCTAAGGAAGGGTTTGAAAATGGAATTCATCAACCCTCAAAATGTAGAAGGTGCATTGGTAAGGCCAAAAGGCATGACCAAAAATTCATAATGACCCTCATGAGTTATAAATGATGTTTTTGGACTGTCTTCAGTCTTCATTCTAATTTTATGATAACCTGAATGAAGATTCAACTTGGCGAAGTAAATTGCTCCATGTAATTCATCCAATAATTCATCAATGACAGGAATGGGAAATTTATCTTTAATAGTGAGCTTTTTGAGCTCCCTACAATCTGAACACATGCACCATGATCCACCCTTCTTGTGCACCAATACTACTGGAGCAGAGAAAGAACTTTGAATAGGTTGAATTATACCAGCCTCTAGCCTTTTTGCAATCATATGTTCAATTTTGCTCTTTTGGGCATAAGGATATCTGTAAGCCTAATGTTTGGAAGAAATATTCCTGGAATTAGGTGAATAGCATGATCATGATCACGAATAGGTGGGATGCCTTTAAGAGTCCCAAACACCTTGGAATGATTGTCCAAGACTTTTTGGAGATCTAGAGAAATAGAGGATTTTGATGTTTGAACCTGCAGTGAGCATAATTGTGCAATTACGCCTCGTTGTTCTTTCTTCAAAAGATTTGTCATGACATTAGAGATGATTATCCTTCTCGGTTTCCCTATGATACTTCATAATTCAACTTCATTTCCTTCCCAAAAAAAATTCAAGAAAATTTCTTGAAAATTAAAAGTTACAGTCCCCAAATATTGTAACCATTGGACTCCTAGTACAACAATATCAGCACCGCCCATTGGAATAGAAATCATTGGACTATTCAATACATATTCCCCCGTGGTTAGCTTGATATTATGGCACTTTCTAGAGAAATTTATAGCTCCTCCATTTGCAACCATCACTTGGAATTTTGGTCCTGGCTATAGGAAGCAATTCAATTCCCCGGCTATCTTAAAATGAATAAAATTATGTGTACTACCCAAATCAATCAGCACTATTACCTTTTTTTTCTTGATATATCCTTCTATCTTGAGAGTTTCAAGAGTGGTAATTCCTGCCAATGCATTACAATATATGGTTGGATTCATTTCTTCCTTATCTGGGGTTGGTTCATGCTGTATATCCTCCTCTTTTGATGTTTCTTGTTCATTTTCTTCCTCCTCTTCACAATCTATGTAAAATAATTTCTTCTCGATGCACTTATGACCTTTAGTGTATTTTCTATCACAACTATAACAAAGCCCTTTTCCTCTTTTTTCCTCCAATTTTTGTGGTGTCAACCTTGTAGGTTGTGGATGGCTAGGAGTAGCAACATTTCCATATTTATAGATGTGATTGGTAGACTTCCTTGTTTCCATAATTTTGATTCCAAATTTTCTTTCCACCATGAATGCCTTTTCCAATGAATCAGGTTCCCAAAGGCGAACCTCATGTTGTATGTTATCCTTTAAAGTCCCTATGAAGACATCAATCGCATGTTCCTCTGGAATATTATTTACCCTTATATTTAATTTTTGGAAATCCTCAATGTGCTCTATCATTGAATCCTTTTGTTCGAGATTTATCAATTGACTAAAGAAGGTGTTGCTCTTTGTATCCTCATAATGTGCTATCATTTCCTCTGTAAAAATTGATCAAGTGACGAGTGGTCTACGAGAGTAAATCCATCGATACCATACAAACTAATTTTTTTATAAATATAAACTTGCAATGTGTACCTTTTGTGTGTGTTGCACATTATGGAACTCAAAGTATTGCTCCATTTGTAGTATCCATGTTATCGGATCTTTGCCATCAAACTTCCTCATGTCGATCTTTGGAATATAGTGGGTCTTAAATCCAACATTAGAGTCTATGAAACCATGATTAAAATTTCTTTTGTTATCATCATGAGTTTCATCTACTGCCCTTTCGCCATTAAGAATCATTTCTTGTAGCAACTTTGTCAATCCTTCCTTCAAACCTTCCATGTCTGCTTTTAGACCATTCTTGATGTCTTCCATGTTGCCTTTCATTTTTTATTCTATACCATCGATCTTAGCTTCCATGTCATTCTTCAAACCATCCATCTTAGCTTCCATGCCTTTCTTCAAACCATCCATCTTAGCTTCCATGCCTTTCTTCAAACCATCCATCTTAGCTTCCATTCATTTTTTGTTACTTTTTGTAAAGGCGACATTTGTTGCACTTGGTCTCGTAATTTTGATATATCATGTTGCATTTCTTCGTCTGCATGCGTCATAATAGAGATTTCTGAGGGCTTAATGGGTGTGGGATTATTTTTGGGAGGAATTATAGAACTTGATACTGATAGCAATGCTTCAATATGTCCTTTGGAATCACTTCAACTAATTTTTTAAAACAAAAATTATATGATTTTTTAAAACAATACACACATTTTTCTTGCTTTTGAGGAGCTCAATATTAAAATTGATATCTCTTTGTGATTTTGGATCCCTATGACTTGAAATTCAGTCCTGTAGTATCCCTCTGAGTCTTCTTTCCAATCCCATAGGTCAGATGTAATTTGGATTCTTCAAGACAAAGTTATGTCTGATCTCCAATAATGACCTAATTATGGACTGGTTCATGTGTCACGTGTCATTGTTTCGACCTTCGGCACTTTCGACCACTTTTTACATAATTCCAATCCGATGTCGAAAACGAAAGTTATGACAATTTTCCCTCGACCACCTTTTTGAGATGAAATTCTGGCGCCTACAAAAACCCCAACTTCTAGATATCATATCTCCAAAAATATTTTGAACTAAGGTCTGAAATTTTTACACAAAGTTCATCATGATTTCAGCTCCACAAGGTAAAAATTTCAGCTTCTTAAGCCTCATAGAAACAAATTTATAGAGAAAATTCCAAGATGACCTGTTTGAAGAAGAGAAACCCTAGAATCCCAAGATCTGATACCAAATGTTATGATACCAACTCACAAAATACAAGAAAAAATAGATCAACGACTTAGAAATCAGCCTCTTAAAGGGGGAAACCTTCTTTGCATTACATAAATAAAAAATTATTGTATGGTTCAAATGAAAAAAACCTAATTTCTATATGTAGGAGTCTAAGGGGTCCCAATATAATCAGAGCTTGTAGAACAACAATAATGTAAGGGCACAACAATAACAATGGTGGGCTTCTATGGGGAAGAATCATAACACTATGGGCACTACATGGGCACAACAATAACAATAAGCGGGCTACACTAACCATAACAATAAAGGGATACACTAGTATTATAGGGACCTAACACAAATAAGTGAGAATCAAAATATAATTACAGCTATGACAAACATGTCAGTGCTACAAGTATAAATATAGTTTTGAGAAAGAGAGAGAGAGAGGAATTTCCATGGCCCAAATATATGTTTGTTCACAAAATCTCACATGACGAAGTCCCATTTTCTACTATAATAATTATTTAAATATTTTTTTACAGTTTTTAAATATCCAACCCATCTATCTTAGCTTCCATGCCTTTCTTCAAACCATCCATCTTAGCTTCCATTCATTTTTGGTTACTTTTTGTAAGAGTGACATTTGTTGCACTTGGTCTCGTAATTTTGATATATCATGTTGCATTTCTTTGTCTGCATGCGTCATAGTAGAGATTTCTGAGGGCTTAATGGGTGTGGAATTACTTTTGGGATGAATTATAGAACTTGATACTGATAGCAATGCTTCAATATGTCCTTTGGAATCACTTCAACTAATTTTTTTAAACAAAAATTATATGATTTTTTAAAACAATACACACATTTTTCTTGCTTTTGAGGAGCTCAATATTAAAATTGATATCTCTCTGTGATTTTGGATCCCCAAGACTTGAAATTCGGTCCTGTAGTATCCCTCTGAGTCTTCTTTCCAATGCCATAGGTCAGATGTAATTTGGATTCTTCAAGACAAAGTTATGTCTGATCTCTCATAATGACCTAATTATGGACCGGTTCATGTGTCACGTGTCATTGTTTCGACCTTCGGCACTTTCGACCACTTTTTACATAATTCCAATCCGATGTCGGAAACGAAAGTTATGACAATTTTCCCTCGATCACCTTTTTGAGATGAAATTATGGAGCCTACAAAAACCCCAACTTCTAGATATCATATCTCCAAAAATATTTTGAACCAAGGTCTGAAATTTTTACACGAAGTTCATCATGATTTTGGCTCCACAAGGTAAAAATTTCAGCTTCTGAAGCCTCGTAGAAACAAATTTATAGAGAAAATTCCAAGATGACCTGTTTGAAGAAGCGAAACCCTAGAATCCCAAGATCTGATACCAAATGTTATGATACCAACTCACAAAATACAAGAAAAAATAGATCAACGACTTAGAAATCAGCCTCTTAGAGGGGGGAACCTTCTTTGCATTACATAAATAAACAATTATTGTATGGTTCAAATGACAAAAACCTATTTTCTATATATAGGATTCTAAGGGGTCCCAATATAATCAGAGCTTGCAGAACAATAATAATGTAAGGGCACAACAATAACAATAGTGGGCTTCTATGGGGAAGAATCATAACACTATGGGGACTACATGGGCACAACAATAACAATAAGCGAGCTACACTAACCATAACAATAAAGGGATACACTAGTATTATAGGGACCTAACACAAATAAGTGAGAATCAAAATATAATTACAGCTATGACAAACACGTCAGTGCTACAAGTATAAATATAGCTTCGAGAGAGAGAGAGAGAGAGAGAGAGAGGAATTTCCATGGCCCAAATATATGTTTGTTCACAAAATCTCACATGACAAAGTCCCATTTTCTACTATAATAATTATTTAAATATTTTTTTACAGTTTTTAAATATCCAACCCTTGTGAGACAAACACACTTTACCCATGTGTTCCAAATGTTTGTTACCTCTTCATCACTTTAGAGGTAGTTGGAAATAATTATGCTCTCTTTCAACAATCTTACATCTTCTTTGTCATCGATCACCCCATTCATGAAATTGGTGTATTGTCTGAAAGCAAGCACACTAAGGGTGGCAAAATTTTCAAATACCATTATATTTCCAAAGAATATCTTTACCATTGGTAGGATATAACTTGTCTCTTGTGAAGTATAAATCAAAATTTGATTGAATAGCAAGTTCAACTAGAGAGGGCAGTATATATTTAACGAAATATTTAGATTCCTCCCTAGTTTTGATTGCATTTTTATCAACAAGAGCAAGATATGGTAAGAACAACTTCATCACAAATTGTACAGGCCTTGAGTTGAGCACTTGGAAAGGCAACTTTGTGGGAAATTAAATAGGTTCAAAGTTAATAGATGAGAAAATATTTGATAACAAACTAAAGGCTTTTGAAATGATTGACATGTCAACAATACTAAGTGTATGATTTCATTTTCTTGTTCGGATGGATTTGGATTTTTATTTATTACTCAAAACGAGAATAATAGCATTATAATAATAATCCAATTTTAAGGTCTAGACACCAAATTGGTGTATGAGGCCCTTTTTTTATGGGATAAAGGACCCGCCTTTGAACAACGATTTGATTGATATAGTCTACAGAGGTGCACATACTTTACTCTCCTCTGGATTTGAACCTAAGGCCTCTTACAAGCAAGCACATGCTCTTAACCATTAGGCTCACTCAAGTTGTACAACATCTCCAACAAGTGTCCTCTCTCCTTTATATGGAAAATTGAACTCTTGGAAAAGTGATCATTTTTGGCACACTGAAAATCTCGATAGACCCTCCCGAGGGGATCTAAATCGTCAGCCTTATACGCGAGGCCTAACCTCATGGGCGTCAAGGAAATTCAATCATGTGACCTCCCAACCTACAAAGTACTTAACAGCGGAGGCTCAACCAATTGAGCTAACCCTTAGAACTCAAATCCAAAAGCTTTTATAATAGAAGAAACAATAATTGATTTTTGAGCATCACCAAATCTTTAACAATACAGTTCTCAACAACAACCTGTTAGATTTATAACTTACCATAATTATTTGACATTTGTAATAAAGCTTTAATTAACTTGTCTAACAAAATAAAAATTAAAAAACAACAAACCAAAATAACAAATATCATATTTCCATCATAGATAAATGATCTTGACAATGGCTTATTAACACTATAAACAAGTTACAGTGTAACCAAGAAATGATAGATATGTACACCTTACAATCTAATCAAGAAATGATAGATATGTAATATTCCCTAAGATCAATGCTTTATATATTGTAAAAAATAGTAATCCATGCAATTATGGCATATCTTATATATGTTTATTTGATCACAAAAAGAACTTTGACTTTTGTTTAAAAAAATAAATCCATATAATCATGGTTGATTATATATATGTTTATTTGATCCAAAGCGAACATTAACTTTTGGTTTGACTTTAACTTTTGTGGGAACACTACCCTTTTTCTCATGCTATCAATTAGAACTTTACAAAACAGCCAGGCCCCTTATACCCTAATTGACCAAGGAATCAATTTAGTGAGCTCACCCTCATGAAAACTCCAATGTTGTCCCATCTTAATATATTTTAGTGATTATTTGGGTTTACAAAGTCGTACCTATGTTCTCTTCGTATCAAACTTTACATCATTTTTTTTTAGCGGTGGGGCTAATAATAATATGGGTTGTCAATTTTGAATATTCTCATATATAAAAAGATAGTTTTAGCCATGTTCATTGGATGTGGAAGGCAAATATTTATTTGAAATAAATCACATGGTTCTAACTATTACATGGTTTTAAACTAATATTAAGAAAACCAAATTAGTTTACTTGCTTGAAAGCATAAGGAAACATTCATAGTATAGCATATATTCATTTGCACTCGGAAGGGAGATACATATTTAAAAATAACTTAGCACTCCTTAATTGAATCCTAATAAATGTTTATTTGGATTGGGAAGGTAGAAACACGTTTCCAATACTTATTTAAAAATAACTTTAGCACTCCTTAATTGAATCCTTATAAATGTTTATTTGAATTGGGCAGGTAGAACCACGTTTCCAATGATTTGGCAATACTTAATTGAATTCTTGTAAGAGTTGCTTTCATTTTAAATTGATTGGATTCTGTTACTTCTCAATTTATAAATGGGGAGGAGAATTGAATTTATAAACGAGGAGGAGAATTGGTTCAATTAGGTCACTTATCTTTAAAATGGAGTAAAAGTTACTTTCAAATAATTTTTTTAATTTTTTTTTAATAATAACTTTTTTTAATATTTTTATTAGTGTATTATTTTAAAAGATTATTTTTATTTTATTTAGAAAGTTTATATATAAATATTGAAATGTAATATAAATATGCAAAACTCAATAAAAATATTATTCATAATTTAAAAATATTATTAATAATTTAAATTTTTAATTTAATGAAACAAATATTATTAAAATTATTATTTTATAATATTGGTAATATTATTATTTTTTAGTATTATAATTATTTTATCTATTTTTATTTGGATAATAAATTATAATTTTTTAATACCTAAAATTTAAAATCAAAATAAATATTGTTAAAATAAAGGTAATACTGATACTTATAATCTTTATAAATATAAAGGGGGAGCGCGTGGCTAACCCTATCTGCCCTTGTATCGTCTCACTTCTCCTCTCTTGTTGATTTTTTACTCCTTTGCACGTGCGCGTGTTGGATATGTTTTTGTCGCAGTGTCTCGAGCGTCAGTTTGGTGAGTTTATGAGGGGATGGAGCTTCATGAGCTCTATTTCATGCCTCTTCCTCCTTGCTTGGTTCGCCTACACATGGAATGAGCAAATTGTGGTAGATTTATATGTATCTTAGCTCTTCCCATTTCCATTTCATCTACTTTGGGCACCTTCACCACATCTGCAAGGATTTCTGAAGTTTTTTGCTAGGCTTTGCTGCCCTTTCAACTTCCCATGCCATCGTAGGGGATTTCTATGCAAGGATGTTTGGTTCGTGGAGCTACAACATTTTCGTGTTAATTTGGAAGCTTAGTGACAAATTTCAACCATGAGATTAGATTCCTCTTTTCGAGAGGACCAATTTTGACTATTGAAGAGCTCAAATTGAACAAAGGAATGTTTACTTTTGAATTGAAACCCACAATGTCACATTTGATCAAGTCGGCCCTAACAGGGAAATGGACACCATTGGAAGCCTATAAATACAAGTGACCTCAAGCCCATTTGGACATCACCAAACATTTTCTTCTTTTGTTCTTCATTGATTGGTTCGCATAGGTCTGAGGTTGGATCAAGGAATGTGGTTCGTCCAAGTTCGAGATTACAGGGCCCAAAGCTCGCATGTGTTTTAGGTTTTGGTTTCCGACCTCAGGCTACACACACGAAATTTTTAGCTACAACCATAGGTAGGCAGGCTTATTCGTGCGGTTGGAAGGTCTCAACAACGCGCGTCCTTCTTCCTCCATGCAGTTGGGCACTAAGGTTGGATTATGACATTTGATCGCAGATGACCGCAAACAAGAAAAGTTGTCTCTGATCTGGATTAATGTTGGGAACATATTTTTGAATGTTGTTGGGTTAATTTCGCTGGATGATTTTGTATTGGGCTCATTGTACTCTCTGCTGAACATTTTATGACAATATAATAGAAGAAGACTTACAAAGGGTTTTCCCTGTAGTGGGTTTTTCCCTGTTCATTGACCGAAATTCGAGCGTCTCTTGTTGATGTGTTGATTGTCTCCTTTGTAATTGCATTTACTATTCTATCTTCAATTACTGTTAATAAGTGGAAATATTAATTATTGATGAAATAATGATAATTGAATAATTGAATTGGGATAAAGTAATTGAAACAACATAGAGCAGTTTGAAATTTTAGCATGGTATCAGAGCTAAGGTGAAGGACAATCCCAAAAGGAGACAAGATTTGAAGCAATCATCTTTGGAAAGTTGAAGGAGCATATCTAGTCAAATGAATATGTCTTCCTCTTTATTCAAGGAACATGAGAAGTTGGGTGACTCATCTAATTTTGTTGCATGGAAAATTAGGTTGGAGATCATAGCTAATAACAATGATGTTTTGGAATTCATTCAAGGGAAGGTACCTGAACCTACATAGAATGCTTTTGTTGCTACCAAGAACAAGCACACAAAAGGTGAGTTAAAAGCAAATCAAATTATAGTTGATGGTTTAAAAGATAATTTACTTGCATATGTTGCAGATTTAAGGAAGTCTAAGGAAATGTATGATAAGATAGTTGGCATGTATGAAGTCAACAATTTGAATGAAATCCTCTCCTTGAAATATCAACTGAAAGATATGAAGATGAATAAAGGAGTATTTGTGTAATCCTACATTATGAGGATATCTCATCTTAGAGATTAATTGCAAAGAGTTGGAGAATCTATGCCTGACAAGGAATTGGTGATTGTATCTCTTAGAGGTCTCCCTCAATACCTTCTTGTCATTTGATGAGATTGTTGGAAATCTCACTCAAGAATAATCAAGGATGATATCAAGGGGCATGATTCAAAAACATGAAAAGGGAGAGCTCGCTACATTTGTCACTCAAAACAAGAAGAAGAAAGGAAAGGGAGATCCATCAAATTCAAGGAAGCCTCCTCCTTGAAGCTCAAAGAGAAGGAATGGTAGATAATCATCACGCATTGAATGTCTCAATTGTCACAAGAAATGTTAGTATGCTCAAGATTGACCCAAGAAGAACAAAGGTCCACACTACAACACTAGAAGCAACAATAATAGGTTTGATGATCATAGGAATGATAGTAATGGAAGCGATGAAAGAAGAAGAAGATATGCTCCAAGTGATCATGAAGAATATCATCATCCTCGAAATAAGTCAAGATACTCCATGTATGAAAGTAATGTTGGCAATCAATCTGAATATATTCTTATTTATGCACTCACTAGTTCTTCTCCCCCAGATTCGTGGGATAGTTGGTTGGTTGATAATGGGGTGACTCATCATTTCTCTAGGTATAAGGAAGTTCTCTTTCATTTGGTAGAGAGGGAGTCTAATTTGAAAATTATTCTTGCAAACAACTCCACTCATCGCGTTAAAGGATTTGGGTCTGTCTCATTTGAATTCCGGAGAATCTTTTTTTCTCCATGATGTGATGTATGTGCCAAGATTTAAGAAGAATTTGGTACAATATCCGCTTTGGAATACAAAGGGATGATGGTAGCCTTCATCAAGGGAAAGGTTCTTACTTGGCCTATTAGATCACCTATGAGAGATGCATTCACATTGGGATCAAGATTTGAAGAACTCTATAGAGTCACTGGTAGACATTTTCTAGCATTGGTCCACGATAATAATCATCTAAGTGAGATATGGTACCAAATAGTGGCCCATCTGCATTATGATGCTCTTCCGAAATTGAAGAAATTGGTCTTTGGTATTCCCGATGTTCAAGCCAAATATGATGGAGTATTTATTGATTATGCCAGTGGAAATAAGACAAGGAAACCATTCCCTTCTAGTAAGAACAAGGGAAATGAAATCCTCCAACTCATTCATTCTGACTTATGTGGTATGATGCTCTTACATAATATTCGTGGGCATATCTATTACATCACCTTTATTGATGACTTCTTAAGAAAAATGTGGATATATTATTTGAAGCACAAGGATGCAACCTTCAAAATATTCAAGGAGTTCAAAGCTTTGGTCAAAAACTCAAACAAGGAAGAAAATTATGATCTTCAGGTCTGACAATGGTGGAGAGTAAATTTCGAATGAGTTCATAAATTTTTGCAAGAAGGAAGGTATCAAGAAAGAGACGATTATGCCCTATACTCTCTTGAACAAAATGTAGAAGCTGGAAGAAAGAACAGGTCTATTGTAGAAGCCAATTGTGCCATGCTACATGATCAAAAGTTGTTGAAGTTTCTTAGGGAAGAAGCAACGAATGTTGTCATATATGTTCAAAATAGGGTGCCTCATCAAGAATTGGAAAACAAGACCCCCGAAGAAGTGTTCTCAGGTGTCAAGATTGATATTGGCCATCTCCGTATCTTTAGTTGACCCGCATATTTCCACATGCCAAAGGACAAAAGAAACAAGATGGAAGCCATGAGAAGAAAAGGTACATTTGTTGGATGTTATGAAAATTCTAAAGCATTTAGAATATATATTATTGGTCAAAGGAAGGTCTAAATTAACAAGGATTTAACGTTCGATGAATATGTTGCCCTTGGGAAATCAAGGGACCTTCCTCCCCCTCCTCCTCTTGAGAAGAAGAATGATTATATGGATATTTTGGATGGCCCTTTCGTGCCTAAATCTGAGACAGACATTGTTGATGATCCCATGGATCCCATAGATCCTCCTCCATGTGATCCTTCTACCAGGAAGAGGCCACTTTGGCTCCATGGCATATTACATGATGACAAGAGACATGTTCCTGTTCAAATATCATTTAGAGAAAGCAAGAATCCATGCATGTACCAGGGATATGTTTCATCTATGGGCATTATGATTCAAGCTTAACCTCCCACCTTTTAAGAAGCCATGAAATAAAAAATTTGGAAGGATGTTATGGCTGAAGAATATGAATCAATTATGAAGAATGACGTATGGGATGTTGTGTCAATACCGAAGGGGAAATCTATGGTAACTTCAAAATGGCTATTGAAGATCAAGCATGGCCAAAATTTGCTTCAAGGTACTTCAAGGTATGGCATTAATTTTGGTTTTATATGTTGATGATCTATTCTTGGTAGGTAGTGAGCCCCTGATGATCAAGTGTAAGAGGGAGTTAGCCTCTAAATTCGAGATTAAGGACCTTGGACTCATTCACTACTTTTTAGGCCTTGAGTTGTGGGAACTGCCCGGTGAGATTTTCATTTCACAAGGAAAATATGTCGTGAAGTTGTTGGAGATATTTGGAATGACAAAATACAAGTCCATGCCCACACCAATGGAAATGAAATTCAAGAAGTTAGGTGGAGAAGTTGCAGGCCCTGATTTGGCGAATCCATCCGAGTACAGACAATTGATTAGGGCTATAATATTCTTAGTGAACACCTATCCGAACATATGCTATGCAGTGAACACGTTGATTCAATTCATGATCGAGCCTCTCCATGTACATTGGATTGTTGCCAAACAAATTTTGAGATATTTCAATGGGATGATCACTCTTGGTCTGAGATATTTTTTCGATGATGTTCGATTTCATGAATATAACGATGTTGATTGTGTAGGAAATGTTGTCGACATGAAGAGTACGTTTAGGTTTTTTTTAAGCCTTAGATCTGCCATGATATATTGAATGAGCGGGAAGTAGAAGATCGTAACATTAAGTATTGTCGAGGAAGAGGACATTGCCGCTAGCATGGCTAGCTGCAAATAAGTTTGGTTGAGGAAGTTCTTTGGATAGATATTTGAGTATGTCCTAGACACTATAGCCATATCTTGCGAAAACAAGAGTGCAATATGTCTGGCAAAGAATCTCGTATTTCATGACAAGTCCAAGCACATAGAGATCTCATATCATTTCATTCAAGTCTCCATCATATATCGACAAATGAACAAACTGTCGATACTCACCAAGGATTTTCCGAAAGGGAAGTTCTTGGTCTTCAAAGAGTTCCTTGAACCCATGGATGTGACCCATCCTGATAAGGGGCACCACTAATCGAGAACACTGAGTCGACTCTTCCCCCATGTCTGAGCTCCCAGGGTGAGGAATCAAGATTGATGGCTCTTGGGGTTGAGGGATCTCTAGATAATAGGGTATCACCCCTATCTGTTACTCATAGAGTTGGATATGTTTCTCCCATATCTTGGTCTATGTAGATTATACCCCAGTTGGCATCATACCCACAAGTTGGGCTTGTTAGGATTACCGCTCCCCATTTGGCCAACGGGTTGAGAGAGAGCTTGGAGCTGTGTCACCCAAGTTGAATACGATGTAGGTTTTCTACCACATGACTCTTGAGGGTCGTTGTTGGGAAGAACAAGGAGAAATAGGATGGACTATACATTGCATTGACACAGGGTGGAATATGGTTGCTCCCCTATGCAATGGCTTCTATTTCTTAACATAGGGTCGAAGATGTTTGCTCCCCTATCTTATGACATCAGGTGAAAGCATCCCATAGGACCTTCTTCATTGTCCTGAGAGAATGGTACCTAATGCTCCTCGATGATTCTTCTTCTTTATATTCAAGAGTGTTTCAACTAGAGTTGAGCAAATATTGGACATGATATGACAACTAGATACATATGACTATTACCTGATGAAGTTGGAATTTCTCCTTAGTTGAGAGGGAGTGTTAGTTTGGTAGCTCAGTGACAAATTACAACCATGATACTAGATTCCTCTTTTCAAGAGGACCAATTTTGACTATTGAAGCCCACAATCAAGTCAGCCCTAACAAGAAAATGGGCACCCTTGGAAGCCTATAAATACAAGTAACCCGAGGCTCATTTGGACATCACCAAGCATCTTCTTCTTATCTTCTTCATTGATTGGTTCGTACAGGTTTGAGGTTTGATTGAGGAAAGTGGTTCGTACAGGTCCAAGATTACAGGGTATGAAGCTCGCACATGTTTTAGGGTTTTGGTTTCCAACCGCAGGCTGCACATAGGCAATTTTCAGCTACAAGCGTAGGCTGGCAGGCTTGTTCGTGTGGTTGGAAGGTTTGAACCACACGCATCCTTCTTCTTACATGCAGTTGGGCTCTAAGTTGGATTTTGACATTTGACCGCAATTGACCGAAAACAAGAAAAGTTGTCTATGATCTGGATTAATGTTGGGAACATATTTATGAATGTTGTTGAGTTAATTTTTCTAGATGATTTTGTATTGGGCTCATTGTACTCTCTATTGAACAATTTATGACAATCTAATAGAAGAACAATTATAAATGGTTTTCCCTGTAATGGGTTTTTCCATAGTCATTGACCGGAATTCTGGTGTCTCTTATTGATGTGTTGATTGTCTCCTTTGTTATTTCATTTACCACTCTATCTTCAGTTATTATTAATAATTGGCAATTAATTTTTGATGAAAGATCTTTAATTGAAGAATTGAATTGGGCTAAAGTAATTGAAACATCATAGAGTAGTCTAAAATTTTAACATGCCGTTGGTAACATGTTCTTCACCTGAGTTTGTTGCGTCATCCTCCTATGATAAGTTGAGGGGATGAGGTTTTTAACCCCTTTTCGTGCCTTATCACACCTCTTCCTATATAACCTCGACACAGGCTCCATTTGAGTTCGTTGCATACTTCTTGAGGTTATTGCGACCTCTTTGGTGTGGGTTGCGGGCCCTATTTTTTTTTTTTTACAGTCATGTTGCTTATTGGATGATTGTGTTTTTATGGGTTTTGGGAGGCCTGCGCACCTTATTTTTTGTTTTTGATTTTGGTAGCTTATGGCATGTGTGCCAGTTTATTTGTCGGTCGGACCTATGTGCCTTGGTTTATTATTGCATAGGATCAATGTTCTTGTTTGTTAGAAATTCGTTCTCTACTCCTGTGTTGACAGATACTTTGTATTGGAGAAAGATACTCATTTGTAACTTTACAACCTACACACTTATTGTATTTACAAAATATTATTTTTATTTTAATTAATAAAAATTACATATTTTTCTCCTAAAAATTCTTTATAAATAAAATGATTATTTAATTAATCTTGAAATATTTTGATATAAATGAATTTATTAAAAAAATTACAAATTATAAGTATTCATTTTAACATATTTTACTTAATAACTCGTACCTAATTCAATCTATTTAATTATCAAAATAAGAATAACAAAATATTTTATTTGACTTGTATTTATTTAATGGATAAATCTTACTAATCTTTAAAAATAATAAACTTCATTATCAACAACGCATTATATTTATTTTAAACATTAATTCATTTTTCATGATACATGCATCTTTATTTGATTTAATTAATAATTAAAATTTACAGTGATTAGCAAATTGCCCATAATGCTTTGGTGTTGAAGTCAATATTTTTTATATTTAATAATCTTAATTTTAAATTGAAAAAAATAAATAAATTCATATAATTAATTATTTTTGATCTTTATCAACTAATTATATTTATAAATATATTAGAAATATACATCAATATTATATTTATAAATATATAGAAATCCACATCAATAATATTAGTGTTAAAAATAATTTAAAAATATAAAAAATTTAATATATTTACAAAATGTTTTTTTAAAACTAATTTCAACATTATAACAACTCTACAAAAGCAAAATTTGACAATTACACTAGAAAAAAGGGACAAAAATGTGTCCTATTTCAATATAAATAAAATAGCTCTAATATCATGAAGACTTCATAAAATGGACATATTGAAACGATACTAATTTTTCTTTAAACAAGTTTATATATATTTTGATTTTTCCAAATATGTAAAGTTTCTTCTCATTAAGATTAAAATTTATGTTTAATGGATAATATTGATTTGGGGTAGGGTAGACTTCCCCTAAGTAAGTTTTTGTTTGTTTTTTTTTTTTTTTCAATAATAAAATATTTCCTCCATAAATACATTTGCGTTACAATCACTTTGCAACGATCTCTGCCTTGAGGCTCAAATCTTGGTTTTTCATTATGTGTGCTAACATATTGTTCTAGGTGATTTTTCTCTAGGGTTCTGACTTGTTTATGCCTTGGTTCTGATTTCTTTCTATCAAAACCCTGTCCAGGGCACTTCTCCAGGTTACAGGTGTCTTTTTCATTTATCCCAAGCTCATTTATCATCTTTGTGGAAGATTGTGTTTTGTTGGTTGGATTTAATGTTTGTGGTAATGTGCAGTCCAATGGCTTATTCATTGGACAATGAACTATTAAATTATGGGCCCAATACCCCATGTTGCAAACCTATCTTCATAACCCACAGTGAATTGATTGTTGCAAGAAATGCTCTGTCGGATTTGTCATGCGCAAATATTTCCAATCTAGTAATGTTTTATTCCTCCAAAGAGGTTCTTGAAGGTGGTAACTTACATGATGCTCTGCCAACTATAGATTCATCGAGACATACTCCTAAGACCAAGATCCTTAGTTCATGCTTTTATTTTTTACCCTTCCCAAAACATCATTTGAAATCTTGCAAGGAGAAAGTTAAGATGGTGCTAGGTGAGGATATACCACTATCCGACATCCCTTTGCCGCAAGAGCATGACCTAGTGGGGAGATTTGTAGGAAAGGTGGTTCACTCTATAGTTATGGAAAAATGGTTGCAGGATAATTGGAGGCTTTTGCTAGGAAACACACCCCAATTCCATATGTTGGAGCATGGATGGTTTTGTGTTATGCTTTTATTTGGTGTGGAGGCAGAGAAAATCCTTCGAAAGATTGGAATTAGGGTCCCTTAGCGCTCACTCTTCAGCGATAATACATCGATTTTGAGTCTTCCATTAGCCAATGTTGACCCAAATGGTATGGGATCTCCTGCTTGAACTTCCCTTGATAATCAAGAATATCGAAATTCTAAAGGAGATAGGTAACCATATCAAATGTTTTGTGGGAGTCAAGGAAGATTGTTTCACCAAAATTGATTGCAAAGTAGCATGGCTGAAGGTTGAAGTAAATATTAAAGGCAGTCTTTTATAATACATAGATATATGTTATGAAGGTCACACCTCGGTCTAGAAAATCGACTATTGGAAACTATCTTTCGTGTTTTTTACCTATCACATGGACGGTCACCTAGTTGACTCTTGTAAATTCAATTATCCTCCAATGAAAAAGTGGATTAAAAATTTGGTTTTGTTTCAAACATAGGACCCTCCAAAGTCTTCCACCGCACCAATGGTGGAGCCCTCTCTCATAGAGGGACTGACAAAAAAAAAATTCCAATAGGCTAAAAGATTCGGGTAAAACTTCTACGAACACCCTTTGTGATACAAAATTAAAAACAAAACTACGTGTCGATTCTAAAAATAAGGAAGTCTGTGAAAGAATTAAAAATGACTCTCATATGAAACACTCATCTTCCCCTCTTTTCCTTCCCTAGTCTTCTTCACTTGTTATATCTCCTCCATGATTGCAACATCCACTTGTTAATTACTGAGATTCTTCGACCTAGGTGTCAAATTCTATTAACCGTTATTCGGAGAAAGCATGTATTATCCCTAGACCCTCAAAATATTCTTCAGACTTCTCTTAGGCTAGTAAGGGAACATGCCCTTTACGTTCTCGCCTTAAGTGGTTAAAAGATTCTACCTCACATGGAGGTGTAGCTCTGGATTCTTACGTCGGTCATGCGGGTAGAAAATATAACCTTTAAAAAGCACAAAGCAAGGCGCATGAGGAAATCCAACAAGGTAAATAGGCCACCATAGACAGGGCTTTTAGAGCATGAGGCCCATTGGGGCCCCAAAATGAAGATCTTATCCCTGGGTCGAGGGCTCCCCCAAATATTATCTCTCAAGCATCTTATCCATAAGAATAATCCAAATGTCATCATGACTCAAGAATCTATGTCAGATGGGACAAAATCCAAAGAGATTCTATCTCCCTGATTGGAGTCGTGGAATTTTATAACAGTTGATCCCTAAGGTATATCAGGTGGTCTTATAACTGCATGGAATCAAACTTTATCCTCCATAATGTCTTTTTCTCCTCGATACATTCTTGTTGATGTAGAATTTAAAGATTTATGCCTAAAGTTTCATCTTTGAATATCTATGGGCCATATATCGATCTTCAACCCTTTTGGGAGGATATGAATAACTCAAGTGTTCTCTATGGTCATCCCCTTATTATTGGTGGAGATCTGGATTTCATTATTTCTAAAAGTTAAGTGTGGGGTTTCAATGCTAGAAAGCATTGGAAAATCAAGGGAAATGAAGATTCTCCTTACTTAATAATTACTTGTGAAGCTAATTTTCTTATTATTTATTATTTTAGTTCTTTTTCATGAAGCAATTACTAGCAAAGTAAATATAAGAGACAAAAACACCAATGTAGGCTCCATGCCAAGGCAAAACCCGACTTCTTGGGGAAAACCAAAACAATTGCCTTATATAATTTAGATCAAAAGTGAGACAACTTCAAGACCTAATGACCAAACCTGCTAGCTAAAAGTAAACTCTTGAAATGAAGTTCTTTTAGTAAAAAAAGGAATGCACCTTCTTACTATATAGAATATACTTCTATTATTTTGGATCACTACAACGATTAAACTTTCAGTCTTTCTGTTGTAACTGCAACCTTTCATACCTTTGTTTGTCACTATATTTTTCGAGTGTATAAGATACTATTACAACTTTGAATCACTATTATGACTTGCTCTTGGATGATAGATCCTAGGATTGTACACCTGCAACTTCATACATTTGGATGGAGCCTCTGTGGCTTGGGTCAGTGTAATACGTCTGCCACTTCATACTTCTTATTTTTTGGGTTTTTTAGCAGACTTCTTATACGAACCAATGCTAGTTGTCTTTTAGAATTGCAATGTGTGTCCAAAAGGGATCTGAGTCCCATGATATATATAATATTGTCTTTCGACTAATGGACTGTCATTTAGGATGAATTAAGTATGATCTTGACGTTGACTTCTCATAGGGAGACTTGGAGTGATTTCATAGGCTGATATGATGAGCATGAAAAGGGCCTCCTTTGATTGACTTTTAGCTAGACAACAACATACTAGAGGCATGCAATGGATGCCTTGTCCTATTTTATCAATAATCTAAGCATGAAACCCATGCTTCATAAACAAGTAAATAATTTTATTTCTTCTTTACATTATATATACATAATGACATGAATACAAAGACATTTATGAAGATCAATTGCTTTGTACAAACCTTGAACTAATGCTTCATATTCGACTATATTATTTGTGCAATCGAATTCAAGTTTGTAGGCTAACATGGTTTTTTCTCCTTCTGGGCTTATCAAAATACGGCCAGCTCCTACACGATTTTCAGATTTAGAACCGTCAAAATAAAGAGTCCAAAATAAAGAATTAACTACTGGTTTATCTACAATTTTTTTACATTTCGAAATGTTTGTCTAAGAAAAATTATCGATCTGAGAAATAACTGCGTTATCAAAAAAAGGTGATGGTTGAGCATTGAAATTTCCCAAAAATGATTATGTTGAGTAATTTCCAATAATATTATTATTGAATGCTATTGGCTCATTTATTCCTTTAATATCGGTGACTATATGTTTCATGAACTTTTCACGGTCTACCCGGATTTGATTTGGTTTTCCATTGTATGGTAGCCACATATGTGACCAGTCTGTTGCAAAATATCCATTCAAAGCTTTTCAGACCAGTCTCTGCTTAATACTAAACAATAAAACTCAGGAATATCAGCCACCAATATATTTATTATTTGAGAAACCTTGGGGTTTGATGACAATCTGATAGAAACAAAATTTATTTCTCCCACGACCTCTACTTTAGTTCTATCAAGTTGTACTATGTGAACATGAGAACTCTAAGGAGTTATGTTCAACTTAGCACAAACTGATTTTGGCATTATATTAGAGGAATCCCATGAGTCTATTATGTAATTATTTACATTTTTATTATAGATCTCATAGGTTAAGAGAAATGGAGGAGTATGAGATCACCTATCATAATCAAATCTGTAGCATCTAATTTAGTTGAAGGAGAAGGTGGTTTAACCATTTAATTAGCAGCTTGCACTACTACTGGAGCAGGTAAGGCTGAAGCAGGAACCACATTCAAGTCTCTAAGTAATATTTTTTGTTGCTGCTTTAACTTAGTAAGTTCGTGAATTGAATGTTGGCCATGTTTTTCTTCATATCTTCGACTACATTATACTCAATAGTGTCTGAGACTACCACTATTTTTGACGTAGATGGAGTATCTGAAGTGTCAGGACTTGTTTGAGTAGCCTTGGTAGTAGAATTTTTACTTACTGTTTTATCCTTAACACGCGTTGAATTCTTTTGTTGTTGATTTGGCTGCGTTTCTTCAGAATATTTTTGCTCCTTCTACTCACAGGTAAAGCTTCTTGTTGTTCTTCATTTCGTAGGATAAAATCCCACATTCCATTTAGTTCAACTTCTTCTTCTTCTTCATTTTCTTCTTCCTATGTTTTCTCTTCTTATGTATCTCGATCAGACTCAGCGTTAGATATGATATTCGGTGGTTGAGTATTAGAGGGTTGATTTTTCTTGAAGGATCTGAAAGTATTTTTTGAGCTAGAACTTTCAGCGAATTGTTTCTTGATATATGCCATCTCATTTGTCATAGTATTTAAAACTTTTTGAAGAACTTCTACATCAAAAGGGTCTGTAGAGAACTTCTTCTTTTAATCATCTTTGAAGGATACCTTTTTTTTATTTTCTATCTTCTTGGGAATTCTTCTTCTCAAGAGCGATTATGTGTTTCTCTACAGATAAAGATTCCTTCATGTTTTCTGCAAGTGTAGTCAATTCTGCTCTATCAACAAAAATGGCTATATTGGATGGAAGGGATGAAATATACCACTCAATTTGAACTTCTGCACCAGGAACTGATGTAGCGGGAATTTTATTGAGAAAATTATTAAACATTGAATTAAAATCCTTTATTTTGTCCCTCGATTTAGCCTTTAGATTTGATAAATCATTGATGAGCGTAGCAGTGGTCCTGTCATCCCCAAACTTAGCTCCAAATTGTTCTTCGAACATATTCCAGCTAGTTATAGAGTGGGCAGGTAGTGAAAAATACCAAGATCTTGCAGATCCTGTGAGAGTGCATGGAAATAATCTTACAACACAATCCTATTCAACTACTTCCTTTAAACTGATGACTAGCATATAATTATGAATATGTTCTTCTGTCGGAAGACCATCATCAAGATTAAATTTAGGTAACCATATTTGAGGTGATTTTGGTAGAACATGAAGAGTAGGCATGTTTACAACCCTTGGATTGTTCCATGGTCGTACATTTGGTGGACGCACTTGGCCTGCCATTGGACCTTGGGTGGATGTGATGGATTTAATTTGAGTTAAAGGGATAGTAGACTGAGTACTGGAACTAGTTAAAGTAACACTGATTGTTGGAGTGGAAGTGGTGGAAATGAGTTGAGGTAATAGAGGTGAATGAAATAATATCTCGCTGGCGACTGAATCTAATTGAGTCCACTTTATTCTCAATCTAGAACTATCGATGGGAAAATTAAAAGGAAGGATTCCTGTCTTTTGACTTTCTGATCGAGTTAATATTCTTCGGGGTTGTAAAGAAGATGAAATACTAATCTCAGATGTTTGAGAAGATTCAGGCTTTTCAACAAAATTGGATACTCTCCCTAAATTTTCTATCAAAGACTGAACTTCAGGGGAATTTTGATAAAAATCGAGAGACAATATGGGTTGAGTATCACTAGGAGACTTAGGAAAAGGATGATCAACTTCAGATTTTAAAGATGAAGATATAGATAATTTTCTGGAAGTTAATGGGGATCTAGAGGGAGAGATACTTTTGTATTGACCTTTAGATTGATTAGACCTTCTTTCCATTGACAAGGCCCTCCTTCTAGTGCCAAAATGTTAAGGCCTCAAAATTCTGTTGCCAAAACATAGGGGAAAACCACCCGATTCGGACCTTAAAGCAGCTCCTTTTCCGTTTGGTGTGGTGGCTCCGACTGGGGATAGTGGGACCAATTTCCCTATAAGTATGATTTTGGGGTGTGTTTTGATTATATAATATGCAATGGAAAATGATTCTAATCTATCACATGCATCTGTCTAACACTATCTATTCTACTATATTTCTGGGGTGTTTCTTCCTTTATGTGATCTAAAGAGATATCTTTAAACTATTATTAATGTAGATTATTTAACAGTTGAAAGAGATGAAAATTATGTAAGATGATTCTTCTAAAAAAATAGCTTGATTACAAGAATTGTGAAAAATGTATCGCATTCATATGTGTGATTATATATCAGATAAGAAATCACAGACAAATATTAGTACAGAAGTGCATTTAACATTTATCTATAATGACGTTTCAAATATATAATGCAATAAAAAGATGATTGTCAATCTAGAAAGTAAAACTTAATACAAGTGACTAGAAATACCATATGTACGAAGTCCTACTCATGTAAACTGACAGTAGATATCTGCTCCTCTTCACTTTAAAGAAATTTAAAGAGTACAATAGTGCAACATCAGTTAAACAACTTCAAATGTCAAAAGATAACAGATTGAGTTCCTTTAATTCATCAAAGCATTCACAAACTTACAAAAGTGCATTCTTTGAGAATGTTTTTGAAAAAATTATGGACCCTTCTCTAAATGCATTAGAGGGGTTTAAATACTAAACTAACTATGTTTAAAAATATATTATTACATAAAAATAGAGGAGGTTTCAAAAAACCATCCTCGTAAGACAAAATTTAACTACAATCTAGGAAAATAAAGTAACGATATGGCTATGAATTCTTATCTTTCATTTGGATTTGCCCTCGAAGTTGACAAATATCTAGCATGGGTTTGAGTTTAGCTGGCTGCAAAATCCTTGATCTGACTTGTCCATTGAATACCGCATTTGAGAGTGTTGGTTGAGATCTTTTTATTGAATCTGTTAAAGACTACAAGGTCTAGTACTGATGATAAGGTTTGATCATAAAATTCCAATAATTTTATTGATCAAACTTATTTACTTTTTTAATCATTTCTTTTTGCATCTCCACCTTTTGTTTCCACTGTGTTTCCAACTATTTGACTTCTGAGAGCACTTCAGACGTGCACTCTTTGATAAGTTTTGTTTTCAAAAGCTGTTCACATACAGATTCAGTAATTTCCTTTATTAACCTTGATGCTTTTGTTCCTACTTTCTCTGCTTGCTTTATTTGTGCTTCCCTATCCTTATATAATATCTCCTTGTAGAAATTATCTACCTAGGGTAGATCAACTTCCTCGCCTGAGTCTGATGCTTGCCATTAAATGTGTTCATTGATTTAATTCTCGATCTTCTCACATTCAAGTTTCTAGATAGCCACTTGCTGGATCAGTATTTCACTTGAGTCACAATATGAGCTAGTGCTAGAAGCTTGTTGGCAAAATACTTCTTGTTGTTACTTTAGCTCAACATTTACATCCAATGCCTCCTTTATGAATTGCTTTAACTATGGTTGGCTTTGTAATATGTTCATTGCTGCTTCCAGTTGTGTTTTCTTCTCAGTGAGTTGTACTTGGTTCCGCAAATTTAACCTTTCAAAATTATTTTGAAATTGGGACATCTTTAATTCCATTTTCTCGTTGGAGTTAGACTTTTCTTGTTCTAACAGTCTGTCTAATTCTTGGATTCTATCTTCTCTCTACTTCGATAACATTTTAACTTCAATGGCCTTATCAACAGTGGCAGTATCATATGCCCCTGCAAACTATGATAGTTTGGTTAAATGCTCAGTAGGATCAGTTAGAGGATCCTTCCATAAAATGTCAACAGATTCATTTGTAAGACCTGAGACTGTATCATCAATTCTTATCCCTTTTCTTCTCTTAACTATAGCCTTATGACTAGGACTGTAGAAGACATCCAACGAAGGGATTTCCTTAACTTGTAACATTTTCTGCTCTGTAGGATAAGCCAGAATGATCTCTCGATCATGAATTTCAGGAACTTGTTGTAGTGGAGTTACAATTTCCACCAACTTCTCAGAATTTTATGGCGTTCTGAAAACTGGTAGATTGATCAGTACTAGGAATTATTTGAGGAGTTTTTATTGCTTTAGAAAACTCATCCCATTCACTCTTTAAATCCTTTGGCTGATATTTTTCTGACTGATCAAGTGTATCTTGACTGTGCTAAACTTCTTAGGAAGATGATTATGTTTTATTACTTCCTCCTTTCTCCTACATCTCAATCTCTTTGATTACTTGATTGCTTACCTATTATGGGTTCTCATTTCTCTTTTCGGATTCATTTTCAGAATTACCCGAATTATGAGATTGATGTTTTGATTTCCCTGACTCATCTTCAGACATGTCTTTAACTTCATTATCCAAGCTAATACTTGGATTTGGTCTGTTAACATCTTCAATAGTCAATAAATCCATAGGAATCCTTTCTATTCTCTTGCTTCTGTATGCTTGGAAAGCTTCCAAGTATTCTTGATTGAGTTGACTGGATGCAAAATTTAGTACATATGAAAACTTTTCGATACCTTGAAAGAAATCATCAAACCTATCTATCTCTTTCACAAAAGGTTTTACTTTGAGCTCTGTGATGTAATTTTTAATCACATCATTGCGGTCAAATGGCTGCTTCGGCATTATAGCCAAATTCAAAAGATTAACATTTGAAACTTCCTTGTAGGCACGACAATATTAAAAAGTGCAAAAGTACCGCACTATAAAGGAAAATTAGGCCAAATGGCCTTCTTAGCATCTTTAAGCTGTTTTGAAATACCATTTATAACAAGCTGGTAGGAAATCTTTCTAGCAAGTAACTTGTCAGGAACATAATATGGCAAGATGTGAGGAGAAACATAATTCCCAAACACTCTGACATATGTGAAACTTTCCTTTGCAAACCATCTAGCAACGGGAAAAATGTTTATACTGGCCTCTTTGGAAACCCTAGGGGATTTCTCATTGAATATAATCTAGTGCATAGGCAACATGACTCTATGGAAAATTTTGTAAAAATGTAAATGGAAGTCTGATTCCCAAAGGGCTCTGTGGTAATTGTGAATTGGAGTAGGGTCTTGGGTCATCCATTTCCATCCCATGGCAGGAAAAATAGAAGAAAATCAAATTGCATCCATGACATAGGCACTCATGTAAAAGGGGGGTATTTCTCTAGATGAAACACTTATTTTACTCCTATACTCCATAATGTTTCTGGCTAAATTATTAGATATGATATTTTCTCAATTCAAAATGAAGGAATTGACGATTGCGTCAATTAATGGGACCCAATATACATAAAACCTAGTGGTATCAGGTTTTTCATATAATCTACACAACATATCGGCAACATAACAATAAGGGGAAGGAATTTGTGCTATTGGGTACGTAACAAGTTTATCTCGTTTAAGGTTTCCTTGGTCATCCTTCCATTCTTTTATGACTTTTATCAGGTCTGGAATTTTTGCTCCAAATCTTTGAAGAAAAGTTTTGTCATAGTTCTGTTGTGGGGCGGGTAAGTGATACGTTGTTCTTAAATCTTCTGCCCTGAATGAACCAATATTCTCACCCTTTGAATCCTTGAATGTTATGTCTTCTATGTTCAAGTGGTAAAATACTCACTTAACCATGTTTGTATAGGGGAGAATCTTTGGCCTTGCTACTATCTTATAGATGAACGAGCATGCAACGTCGAAATAGGTCGGCTCTGAAGGAACTGACGCACCTACTGTAGCAACTCTGATTATTACCCTTGGATTTTCATCCTCGAAAAGCTTATACATTTTTTCCCACAAAAAATTTCCGCAATACTTGTTGCAAGTGGTGTCTGAGAATAGGGGAGACATTTATGATTCTTCGGTACGTGATGCTTGGGAAATTTCTTTACCTTTCTTGCTCATTTCTATTTTCCTTGCTACATTAATTGGTTTCTTGATTTCAAGCGAACATAGAAAACATTAAAAATATAGAGAACAGAAAGTTGGATATAATTAAAACAAATCTAGCGTTCAATTATTTCAATATGCTCGAAGTAAATATGAATCTATCAAAATCGTACTCCTATTAAATGTTGTTAATCACCGATAATCTTTTAAATCAAATATCTTACACATTTTCACGTGAAATGTCTATCGATCAATTTAAGACGTTATATCTCATATTTAGTTTGATTTGACATGAATCATTTCACATGCTTGAGCAATTAACTACCATTCATCGCATATCGCAACTTATAACTATTTCCGTTTGTTATGTTACCAATAAATCTCGCAAAATGTGATCTGCGCAAATCGCACATCACAATTTTTATGCTGTATTTTAACTTGATTTTAGTTATATCATACGAAATGTGATATGCGCTTTAAGAAATCATGCGACTGCTCTTAGTCGGACTTCAAAGTTTTATGTTTACTTGTTTATTGGTTTGTCGGGTCCGTTTAACCGCAACTTTCACCGAATTGCTTATAAGTTTGATCGTTTTATAATGTGTGATGTGATTTTTGTTTACAATGGTGTTTAAAGCGTTTGCAAATAAGAGTTTGAATATAACTTCGTAAAGGGTCTAGTGCATATCGCGGCCCACATGACTTAGTAAATTTTACGTTGTTTAAGCTTGTAAGCTATGCAAATTGCGATGCGTGCTAAGGAATGAAAGCAGAAAAGCAAAAAGAAACTTTATTTCCTAAAGTTTTTTTACTTAAGCTAAAAATTAAACAAAATAAATTTCCTATTTATTTTAAAGGGTCCCCATTTAGTAAAACTAAATGGGGGTTGTTGTATAGCACAATAGTATGATAACTTGTTTTCGGTTATGACTAGATTCATCAAGGAATTAGAGTCCCTTGAGAGATGATATATGTACGTACAATAAGGTAAGGCAACTGGTATATTGTTATGTTTATTTATGCACTGACAGTTGTGTGTTTATGGAAGTATGATGCAGGGAATTACATGGAAAGAGATTGCCATGAAATATTGAAGAAGGTTCGGGTTGAGTTTTCCCTTGGAAGCATTGGGAACCCATGGGGATTGAATCATGGTGTACATTGTTATTTTTGTGTTTTTGGTGCTTTATGATTTTTTTGCGCTTGATTTGCAGTTTTGTTTGTGTTTGGTGCATGGAAATTCCACTTTGTTTGTGGTGTTGTATTATTGTTTGGTTTTATCTTGTTTACTTCTTGTTCTTACCTTTTATGTTTTGAGGGTCTTGGGAATTGGTTTTGGAAAGAGGAAAGTTAATGGAGTTTGGGGAGAGCTGAATGAAACCCAACAGGTAATGTAAGACCTAGATGAAGCCCAATGCATGAGTAAAGGGCAGTTAAAGGCAAGAGCATGACAACCAATTGGATTGGTTAGGTACATTGGGGTAAATGGATAGTAGTAGGACAATCACGAGAAAGGTAACATGAAAGGTGAGGTGAATGGATATGAGGTGTCAAATGCCTTAGCTATGTTGGGAACTTTTGTTCTCAATGTTATGCATGCCGTGCACAGATAAAGGGAGTTCACTTAACCTTGAAATTATTATATTTGGTAATGGTGTTGTGATTATGAATATGCTAAAAATTATGTGTGTGTGTGTAAAAACCCTAGTGAAAATTTAATGTAATAAAGTTAAAAATAATAACCACGATTGATGGGACACTTATTCCAAGATGAATGTCAGGAAAAACATCCTAGTGGGTGCTCATTTCAGTTATTATGGCTAAAGGAAATTGGCAAAGGCAATGGAAAAGGCTTTGGTAAGGCATGTGGCATTAATTAGCATTTTCTTTATGAAAGGAAAATAGGAGAAACATAAGGTGAAAGGTCACAAGTTGCATGTGGGGAGGAAATTGAAGGAAAATAATGGAAAATAAAGAAAATAGAGGCCTCATTAATAAAAAGGCTTCTGAGGATCAGTTGGCAAGCTTTTTGGCTCAAACCTTTTATCAGTTCAGTTTTGGAGCTATCTCATTATTCTCTCTCTCTCTCTCTCTCTCTCTCTCTCTCTCTCTTGGACACTTAGAGTTTCTTGGAGCATTTTGGCATTGGAACAAGAAAGGAAATAAAGCAGGAAGAAGGGGCAGGAATCAAGCAGCTACAATAAGATTCTTTGCAGGTATCGATTTGCATGTGTGTTTTCCTCGCTAGATCTAGCATGCATGGTATTGCATGTGGTTATTTTATGTCTTAGAATTGGGTTTTTTCCAGGTGTGACAGTGTTTTTATCCTAGCCTTTCCATTTCTGATTATCCACGGTGTTGTTGGGTTCTCATGTTTTGGTTTACCTGCATTATCATATGGATTCGAAGCTGAGTGGGGTGGATCTACGAATCGATATAACATATGGCCTAGTAACCTCTAAACCAAATTGTGGGTTGCAGTAAAGTTGGATAGTCTGTTGCCTCGGTGGGCCTAGGAATCCTCGACCGGTGAATGCCTGGATATACGGTAAAGCCTAGAGGTGGTTTGCCTTCCATCAGGCCTAGGAGTCTCGGGTTGAGATATACTATAAATCCTGGAGAGTATGTCTCGGTTTAGGGCCTAGTGATCCCTAATTCATACTGTGTATTATGGTAAAGCCTGAGAGACTACGGGACAAGAAAATTCCTCACAGTGTAGGTGGATATAATCCCATGATATACATGCTTGTGTTGGCCTAGTGATCGGGTGGAGATCACAATAAAGCCAATTATGACATGTTTATTGTGTTGGCCTAGTGATCCAATGTGGATCCTGGTAAAGCGTGATTTATATTGATGAGGGTGAGGTTGTTTAGCCTCGAGATTCCCTGGTTGGTTCCTTCAGTTTGAGTCTCACATTCATGCTTGGAATATGGCACGAGGGTGATTGGCTGAAGAGAGATTTCGCTCAGCCAATCTATGGTTGGGTGGAACGTGGTAGTCCCATCTCCGGTTGGTTTCTACATTCATTAATGAGAAACTAATTCCTTTGGAATTTGATGTATAAATGCATCGGTTTATATGTGGATTATATGGTTGTTGTATCCATGGTAACTTTGTTGTTATTATGTTGGTTATAAGCATGCATTTTAACAATGATCATTTATGGCTATGCCCATGTTTTTACTTGTAAATGAATGAAAAATGTATCTATGGTCAAATAGATGGTAATGCAGCTAATGATGGAAGGGAGCAATTCTTATTAGCAATTGTCATATATGTATGAGACCCCTATGTTATGTTTTGTTGTTTATACCTGTAGCTTTCATGTTTGTGACATGTTTGGTGAAATGCTTGTCATGGATAGTAGGTTCCAGTTTAGTCCTCATGGATGTTTTTGTAAATATATCACTGTTTAGTCATTATAATTCATCTTTGAACATTTCATGAAGTTTTGGGCATTGAATTGGGTTATGGACCTGAAAAAGTGGCTCAAATTCCGGGGACACTGGCATAGAACTAGGTAATTTAATCCCTGGATGTTGGCATTTGGGATTATGCATGTGTCCAAAGCCCCATAGATACTAGCTTTCAGGCTTGTGCATGCATACAGAGGTCTAGGAGCTAAAAAGGTTGGTGGAACCCAGGGGCAGAATGCCCGAATGGTTGGGTTGGCTCTTGGGGGTGTTATTGTTGATGTACAAGGTTCGTGTAATGTGTTTCTTTAGATTCCACTTCCTTAACGTCACCTAGGAGGTTGAGTTTGATAATAGTAGCCTCTTGTCCCATGTTTACCTCGGTTGGTCGATTACTTGGGTAGATGTGGGAATAGGGTGTTACAGAGTTGTATCAGAGCATGGTTCAACCCTTAGACTAGATGGGCAGTGTGTTGTTCATGCATCTAAGTTAGTTTCATATGTGTTCCTTATACTTTTATTCTATGTGCTCGTTTCATTTTCATGGTGTTTATCATGGTTGTAATGATGTCGACATGTGAATTCTTATGGTGGGACGTGTTGTCATGGTTGTATATGCATTTCTTATGCATGTCAGTGTCTATATGTTGTTATGCATGGATTGTCATGGTTAATGTTGTTGTGCATAAGGTCATTGTATGAAATTAGGTCGTAATGATGATATTGGTATGATATAATGCTAATGTGATGGTTAAGATAGAGCAGGAGATGCAGATCATTAAAGTGATGTTACAACAATGGACTTTGGGGTAAGAGCATATCATCATACAAGTTTGTATATTTGGCTTGCAGGTATGTGATTCATGGTTGTTGTAAGCATTAAGGTTACTTATGTGTTTTCCATTCCATTTTTATTTTGGTTACATGTATGATAAATTCCAGTTGATCAATGTAGATGGTTATGTGTATGCATTTCATTCTATTGATTTTATGGTTACATACATGATAGATGTTAGTTAATTAGTGTGATCATATGTACATTCATCCGTTAGTCAAGCAGGTATTAACTTGGTGACTATGTTATATGTTATGAAACCAACTCCAAAAATAGAAGAAAAGAGAGATCAATGCCTTAGAAATAAGCCACTTCGAGGGGGCAACCTCATTTACATTACATAAATGAACAATTCTTGGATGATACAAATGAAAAAACCTCCTTCTATATATAGGAGTCCATGGGGTCACAATATAATCCTAGCTGACCTAACAATAATAATGTAAGGGCACAGTAATAACAAAATTGGGGTTACAGGGGTACAACAACAACAATAAGGGGGCTACACTAACAACAATAAGGGACGACACTAGTAATATAGGGACATGACATGCCCCTCTCCTTCATAAAAGTGTTGTCCTCAACGCTTGAGTATCTCTGGGTGCTTCTGTATAAAATTATCATCCTACCATGTAGAATCTTCAGTGAGTAAGTTCTTCCACTTGATAAGATACTCTGAAATTGATTGATTTCATAGTTGTCGAGTTCTTATTTCTGTGACTGCTTCAGGTTCCAATATTTTTTTCCTTCCTCATCAAGTTTTGGAAATATTGTTTGAACTAGAATTTTTTCACCTATAACCTTCTTTAAGCATGAAACATGGAAATCTGGATGCACTCGTGAAGAAGCGAGAAGCTCCAATTTGTATGCCATAGTACCAATATTTTGCAACACCTTGTAAGGACCATAGTACTTTTGGTGATAATTTATTATCCTTCTTAGCATGCTTGAGGGAAATTTGTTTTTATGGTTGTAGCCGTAAAAATACCCAGTCTCCTATATCAAAACTTGTCTCACTGCGATGTTGATATGCCTGTTGTTTCATTCGATTTTGTGCCACATTTAGGTTATCCTTTAAGAGTTGGAGAACTTCTTGTTGATGCTCGATGTGATCTTCCACTGCTTGAATCTTAGAATTTTCTCTTAAATATGATGTGATGGACGGTGGATGATATCCATAAAGTGCCATAAATGGAGTCATTTTTGTTGCAGTATGGAAGGAAGTGTTATACCACCATTCAGCGAGAGGTAACCACTTGACCCATTGTGTTTGTTTATCAGATACAAAAAAATGAATATATACTTCCAAACATTTATTCAATATCTTAGTTTGACCATCGAATTGAAGATGATAAGATGAGCTATGAGCTAGTTGAGTACCCAAACAAGACAACAATTTCGTCCAAAAATTTCCAGTAAAAATGGGATCTCTGTCACTTACAATAATATTTGGGTTTCCATGTAGATTTTGAATCCTTTCCATAAATGCAGTAGCAACTGTACTTGCTTTAAATGGATGAGATAATGCACAAAAGTGTGCATACTTGGTAAGTCTATCAACTACCACCATGATGACACTCTTTCCTTCAAACTTAGGTAAACCTGTGATAAAATTCATTGAAATCTCCTCCCAACGTTGACTTGGAATGGATAAAGGTTGTAGAAGTCCCGGGGTCTTAATTGTTTCCACTTTATTCTGCTGGCAAACCAAACATTTTGCCACAAACTTTTGAATATCAGATTTAAGGCCATCCCAAAAAAATTCTTTCTTCACCCTGTGGTAAGTTTTTAAAAATCCTGAGTGTCCTCCTAAAGGAGAAGTGTGCAATTCCAAAAGAATCTTTTGTTTTAGTTGGGAATTATTACAAAGATATAAGCGATCTTTTTACCATAAGGAATCATTTTTCCAACTAAATGTATCAGATGTACTAGGATCTTGCTGCAACTTTTGAACGAGTGTCCACCCTTTTCATCCTTCTTCCATTCATACCTTACTTCGGTTATCCAATATGGTTGGATAATAGAAATGGCACAGAGCAATGCTTCCACCTCTTCATTATTTCTTGAGATTGCATTCACAACAACATTTAGCTTCGCTTTTTTGTAGATGATTTCAAAGTCATAATCCAGCATCTTTGTAACCCATTTTTGTTGCTCTTATGAAGATAGTCTTTGTTACAAAAAGTGTTTAAGACTATCATGATCATTTTTTACCTTGAAGTGTCTTCCCATTAGGTAAGGTCGCCATTTCTTTAGTGCATGTAATATTGCTAACATTTCCTTCTCATAAATAGCTTCCTGTAAATACTTTCATTTGATTGGACGACTTTCAAAAGCAATGGGTCTTCCTTCTAGCATTAAAATATCACCAATTCCATTTCCTGAGGCATCACATTCCACAATAAAGGTTTTTGTGAAGTTTGGCATAGCTAAGACTGGTGCTAGGCACATTGCCTCTATAAGATGTTCAAAGGCCTTATTTGCTTCAGGAGTCCATGAAAATGCAGCTTTCTTCAATAATGATGTTAGAGGTGTTGTTATTCTCCCATAATTCTTAATAAACTTGCGATAATACCCTGTTAACCTGAGAAATCCTTGCAATTGCTTTATGGTTGTGGGGACTTTCGATTCCTTAATGGCTTTAATTTTGTCAGGGTCTACCTTAACACCCTCGTCAGATACAATATGACCCAGATATTCCACCTCTTTTACTCCAAAGAAACATTTCGATGTTTTTTCATATAATTGTTTCCCCTCTAATATTTTGAGCACCTTGTGAACATGTTGAACATGATCCTTCTAAGAGCTATTGTAGATTAGTATATCATCAAAAAATACTAGCACAAATTTTATAAGGAAGGGTTTGAAAATGGAATTCATCAACCCTTGAAATGTAGAAGGTGTGTTGTTAAGACCAAAGGCATGACAAAAAATTCATAATGACTCTCATGAGTTCGAAATGTTGTTTTTGGAATATCTTCAGTCTTCATTCTAATTTTTTGATATCCTAAACGAAGATCCAACTTGGTAAACTAAATTTCTCCATGTAATTCATCCAATAATTCATCAATCATAGGAATGGGAAATTTATCTTCAATAGTGAGCTTATTGAGCCCCCTACAATCCGAACACATGCACTATGATCCATCCTTCTTGTGCACCAACACTACTGGAGCAGAGAAAGAACTTTGACTAGGTTGAATTATACCAGCCTCTAACATTTATGTAATCATATGTTCAATTTCACTCTTTTGGGCATAAGGATATCTATAAGGCCTGATGTTTGGAGGAACACTTCTTGGAATCAAATGAATAGCATGATTATGATCACGAATAGGTGGGATTCCTTTGGGAGTTTCAAACACCTTAGAATGATTGTCCAAGACTTTTTGGAGATCGGGAAAAATAGACGATTTTGATGTTGGAACTTCTAGTGATCATAATTGTGAAATTACGCCTCGTTGCTCTTTATTCAGAAGCTTTGTCATGACATTAGAGCTTATTATCTTTCTTGGCTTCCCTGTGATACCCCGTAATTCGACTTCCTTTCCTTCTGAAAAAAATTTCAAGAAAAGTTCCTAAAAATTAAAAGCTACCGTCCCCAAAGATTGTAACCATTGTACTCCTAGTACAACATCAACACCTGCCATTGGAATGGAAAGCATTGGACTATTCCATACATATTCCCCCATGGTTAGCTTGATATTATGACATTTTCTAGAGAAATTTATATTTCCTCCATTTGCAACCATCACTTGACATTCTGGTGTTGGGTATAGGAAACAATTCAATTCCTTGGCTACCTTACAATGAATAAAATTATGGGTACTAACTGAATCAATCAACACTATTACCTTTTTCTTCTTGATATGTCCTTCTATCTTGAGACTTTGAGGAGTGGTAATTCCTGCCAATGCATTACATGATATGGTCAGACTCATTTCTTCTTCTTCTAGGGTTGGTTCCTCGTGTATATCCTCTTCTTTTGAAGTTTCTTGTTCATTTTCTTCCTCCTCTTCACAATGTATGTAAAATAATTTATTCTCAGCACACTTATGGCCTTTAGTGTATTTGCTATCACAACTGTAGCAAAGCCCTTTTGCTCTTTTTTCTTCCAATTGTTGTGGTGTTAACCTTGTAGGTTGTGGAAGTCTAGGAGTAGCAACACTTCCATCTTTATAGATGTGAGTGGTAGGCTTCCTTGTCGCCATAATTTTACATTCAATTTTTCTTGCCAACCTGAATGCCTTCTCCAATGAATCAAGTTCCCAAATGTGAACCTCATGTTGGATGTTATCCTTTAAATTCCTTATGAAGACATAAATCCTGTGTTCCTCTGGAATATCAGTTACCCTTATATTCAATTTTTGGAAGTCCTCAATGTACTCCCTCATTGAAACCTTTTGTTTGATTTTTATCATTTGGATAAAAAAGGTGTTGCTCTTTGTATCCTCATAATGTGCTATCATTTCCTCCGTAAAAATTGACCAAGTGACAATTTTTTTACGGGAGCAAAGCCATCAATACCATACAAATGTGTTTTGTTCTAAATATAAAGTTGCAATGCGTACCTTTTGTGTGTTTTTAACATTATTGAGATCAAAATATTGCTCCATTTGTAGTATCCATGTTACGGGATCCTTTCCATCAAAATTCCTCATATCGATCTTTGGAATATGGTGGGTCTTCCATCCAACATTAGAGTTTATGAAATCATGATTAACATTTATTTTGTTCTCATCATGAGTTTCCTCTACTATCTTTTCGCCATTAAGAAACATTTCTTGTATCAAATTTTTCAAACCTTCCATGTCTACTTTTAGATCATTCTTCATGTTTTCGATCTTAGCTTCCATGCGATCCATCTTAACTTCCATGCCACCCATCTTAACTTCCATGTCAGTTTCCAGGCCATCCATCTTAGCTTCCATGCCATTCTTCAAACCATCCATATTATCTTCCATGTCTTTCTTCAAACCATCCATCTTAGCTTCCACGCCTTTCTTCAAAATTTCCATTTCATTTTTTGTTGCTCTTTTCAAGAGAAAATTTTGGTGCACTTGCTCTTGTATTTTTGATATGTCATGTTGCACTTATCCGTCTACATGAGTCATAGTAGAGCCTTGTGAAGGCTTAATGGGTGTTGAATTCTTTATAGGGGGCATTTTATAACCCAATACTGATATATATTCTACAATATTCCCTTGTAATCAATTCAAACTGATTTTTCAAACAAGAGTTATGCAATTCGGAAAAGAAAAAAAAGAAAAAAAATACACATCTTTTTCTTACTTTTGAGGAGCTTCATATTGAAACTAAATTATCTCTGTTATTTTGGATCTTCAATATCTGAAATTTGATGTTATTGTAGCTCTCTGAATCTTCTTTCGAATGCCATAGGTCTGACCTGATTTGGATTCTTCAAGGCAAAGTTATGTCCAATCTCCCACAATGACCTAATTATGGACTGGTTCAGTAGAGTGAACTTGTACAACGTGCCACATGTAATTTTTTCCTCCTTTAGCTTTGAAATTAATACATAGGAAACTAGATTCTATGTACTTGCGGTCACTTTTAACAGAATTCCAATCCAATGCTCAGAGAGAGAGAGTTATGACGATTTTCCCACAATCACCTCTTTGAGATGAAATTCGGGAGCCTGAAAAAACCCTAACTTCCATATATCATATCTCCTAAAATATTGTGAACCAAGATTTGAAAATTTTACACGAATTTCCTCAGGATTTTGAATTCGTGTGATAAAAATTTCAGCTTCTGAAACTTCATATAAAAAAATTTATAGTGAAAATTCCACGATGATCTATTTAGAGCAGCGAAACCCTAGAATCCAAAGCTTTGATACCAAATGTTATGAAACCAACTCCAAAAATAGAAGAAAAGAGAGATCAATGCCTTATAAATAAACCACTTCGAGGGGGCAACCTCCTTTACATTACATAAATGAACAATTCTTGTATGATACAAATGACAAAACCTTCCTCTATATATAGGAGTCCATGGGGTCACAATATAATCCTATCCGACCTAAAAATAATAATGTAAGGGCACAATGATAACAAAATTGGGGTTACAGGGGTACAACAATAACAATAAGAGGGCTACACTAACAATAATGAGGGACTACACTAGTAATATAGGGACCTGACATTATATATTGTTGATGAATATGTTATCTGTTAACTTGTAGTTAGCTCAACAAGTTTGTTATATGTTGTTGATGAGCATGTATATGTTAGCTTGTAGCTAGCTCAATGATTATGTTATATGTTAACTTATTTTTGTTAGATGTTTGTTAACTTTATGATTAGGGTTATAGCATTAATATCTTGATTTTATATATAGTTAGGGTTATGATATTCAGGTATGAGTCGATTTATTTGTGATATTATGTCATACTAATCTAGACTGATTGTGCATATGTAATTTTTATGAAAGAAAGAAAATTGTTTATGAGTTTATGATGTGAACATGTTAGCTAGTTTCCCACGGGGCTTTGGTTCGATGGTGAAGGGTGCTTTATTAAGGCACTCCATGTGATAGGTCATTGGTTCCAATCCCCCCGTGGGTGTTGACTTACAAAAAAAAAAAAAAACATGTTAGCTAGTTATTGTTATGGATATCATATTTATGTTTGAGTTGAGGTGTTGTGGATTTATATCGTGCTAATCTAGATCGATTATGCAGACAAGATAGCCTCTCCTAAGATACATTAGGGTATGAGTTGGCTTATGTTGTTTACTTCGTGCTTGATTGTTTGATTTTGTCACCTAGTTGATTTGTTTAACCTTGTATGTTTATAGTTTGTTTGAATGTTTGAGTAATCACATGATATGAGTTATATCTATATGATTGCATAAAAAAATGATATTGTTTTGAGATCGTCGTACCAACATTTTGAGATAGTTGATATGAACTTGAGTGCAAGTAGGTGATCATTGTAGTATTGTGATCTTGACTATTAGGTTATTATGACATGGTTTTTAGTCTTTGTAGAGGTTGATTTTAGTTAATAGATATGATGTCTTGATATTTGGAACATGTGATTGACATGCGTGAACACTTGCAAGGCAACATGCTTCATATTAGCATGACAAAGTAATAGTTTATGTGTTTATATAAATAATAGATGGGTGATATGACGATACATAGTAGGACTTGATTGCAGCAAGGTAAGTGGTGAAAGAAAGGTATTTGGTAAGAATTCCTTTAACTATGTTTGGAAACCCTAATTCCAAACGAATGAGTGCTTTGCATATAGGAAGTCTTCTTAACCTTGATCTTGTTTGACATTATGTGGATATGTGCTATAGTCATGAAAAATTATTTGACATGTATAACAGTTGGTTTCTAGTTATGGCTGGATTCGTCAAGGGAGTGGAATCCCTTAAGAGATAATATATGTATGTGTTCAGGTGCAAGGCAATGTGCCTGACATAACTGTTGGGTGTGGAGCCTGATTATCTTCCTTATTTAGATGTATCGCTGTGTTGGCCCCCTGTTCTTAACAGGGTGGCAACATCGGCCGACGTTTGATCGCCATCACGGGGGTCCAGGGGGGAGGGGTGACGGTTCCCTTTTGGAGCCCCCCCTGGCGAGGGGTTTCAAGGGCAGCGCCCCCAAAGCCAAAAAAAGATGTAAACTTGCCTTGTAAAATATTGTAATTTCATAATCATTATGGGTCGTTCATTAGGAAGATGATCTAACAGTAGAAGTTATGTTTAATTTAGGGTTTTTTTCCCTAGAAAGAAACCCCTCTATTGTATGAGGGTATTGTATTGCGGCTGTGTATTGTGTGTATTTTTTGAACGAGAAATAGAAAGGGGGACTATGTGAGAAGAAGGAGGATATTACAATGGATCTATTGTAGGTTGTGTCTCTTCATTTTGCTGAATAATATAAAGGAAGGACTAGTTGTTTCCGTGGATGTAGCCCAAGTTGGGTGAACCACATATATATGTGTCTCTCTTATTTTATATGTTTTATGTGTTTGTGTTTCCTCATATTTTAAGTGTTCCATTGCTCTGTAATATATAATTTTCTAACAATAACAAGGTAAGGTAACTGATATATTATAATTTTATATTATACACTGACAGTTATGTGCTTATGGTAGTATGATGCAAGGGATTGCATGGCAAGAGATTGCCATGAAATATTGGAGAAGGATCAGGTTGAGTTTCCCTGGGAAGCACTCGGAACCATGGGGTTGAGTCATGGTGGTTGTTGCTAGTCTTGTGCTTTTAGTTTTTTGTGATTTGTTGCGCTTGATTTGTGGTCTTGATTGTGTCTATTGCATGATCATGCCACTTTGTTGCGATGTTGTATTGCCTTGGTTTTCATGGTATTCTTCTTGTTTGTTCTTGTTCTTGCCTTTTATGTTTTGAGAGTCTTGGGAATTGATTGGGAAATAGGAAAGTTAATGGATCTCGGAGAGAGTTTTCTGGTACCCAACAGGTAATGAAAGACATAGATGAAGCTCAGTGCATGAGTAAGCGCAACAGGAGGTATGAATATAATAGTCGGTTGGACTGGTTGGGTCTATTGTGGTAAATGGATGGTGACCATACAAACATGAGAAAGGTAACATAAAAGGTAAATTGAATGGATTTAAGGTATTAGATGCCTTGGCTAAGTTGGGAATTGTGGTTCTCAATGTCGTGCATGTTGTGCAAAAATAAGGAAGTTCTCTTAACTGAGACCTTATGATATCTAGCAATTGTGTTGATCATGAATATGTTGATGTTTATATATGTATACATGTATGTATGTAGTGTCTGGCAGGGTCATCATGGATCATGATTGTTTAATGCTAATGTGTATATGTATATATGTGTGTATGTATGTTGTTTTCTGACACGATTTTTTTTTATGCTAATGATTATATATATATGTATGTATCTATGTCACTGTGTGACAAGGTTTTCAAGGATCTTTCTTGTGGATGACTGATTGCTTATGCAAGTGAATGACATGAAAAGGTTCTTGGTATTATGAGGAATCAAGTGGGAAGAGTAGCCTTGACAAATATATGAGGTCGGTATCATGTGGATGTGAATTGATATTATATGCTTGTATTATTCCTATGTTTAGGTTATGGAGAGGTAATGCTGAGGGGTACATCAGCGAAGTGAAGGTAGTGTGATCTGCGACATGCTAGGATAAACATGGATATTGGAAAGACACTAGAATAAATGTTTCTTGTGGGGTTAGTGTGTGGTATATGGATGTGTAGTACTATTGTTGTGTATATGTTGTGCCCGTTGTATATGTGTGTACATTGCATGTGCAGTGCTGGATATAGATGGTGTTATGTACATGTTGGATATGTGGTGTTGTGTGCAAATGGTGTTATGTGTATGTTGATATGCGATGTTGTGCACATATATTGTTATGTACATGTTGTATATGCAGTGCAATGTACATATGGTGTGGTATGCATGTTGTACATATGGTGCTTTGTGCATGTGGTATTACGTACATGTACGTATGGTGTTGTGTGCAGGTGGTGTTGTGTACATGTTGTGCATGAAACGTTGTGTACATGTGGTGTCATGTACATGTCGTGCATATGGTGATATGTACATGTGGTATTGTGTACACATTGTATAAGTAGTGCGATGTACATTTGGTGTTGTGTACACATTATGCAGGTGGTTTCATGTACATGTGATGTTGTGTAGGTAGTGTTGTGTATAGGTGGTACTGTATACATGTTATGCATATGGTACTGATATATATGTGGTATGGTGTGCATGCCGCACATGTTGTGATACAGGAATGTGGTACTATGTATGTGCATGGTTTAGTCGCGGTATCATGAGATGTGTATTCGTTTTGTTGTAATATGTATATGTATTGTATTGTACACCAGATGTATGTGTATATATTGTGTTTTGTTGTACATCGTATGTAGGTGTATATATTATGTTGTGTTGTACACCAGGTGTAGGTTCATGTATTTCATGGTGTTGTATGTCGTGTATGGTTGTATGTGTGTGATCCACACTATGTGTATGTGCACATGGTTGAGGAGAAGGAACTGGGTGTTTTTCGGGTGTGGCAACCGATACGGTGTGTGTTCAAAAGAACGAAGGTAGAAGTAAGGACCGATAGAGGATAAGTATCAAGTATTTTATTTCAGTTTTATTATGCATGTGATCTATGATTTTGATTTATGATGATTACATGTGAGATATGATTATGGTTTATGACGATTGCATGTGATTCATGATTTTGACCTATGATGGTTGTGTTTTTAGCTAACCATATGTGATGTGTTAGATGCCTTGGCTAAGTTCGGAATTGTGGTTCTCAATGTTGTGCATGTTGTGCAAAAATAAGGAAGTTCTCTTAACCGAGACCTTGTGATATCTAGAAATTGTGTTGATCATGGATATGTTGATGTTTATATATGTATACATGTATGTATGTCGTGTCTGACAGGGTCATCATGGATCATGATTGTTTAATGCTAATGTTTATATGTATATATGTGTGTATGTATGTTGTTGTCTGACACAATCATGTTTTTTTTATGCTAATGATTATATATGTGTGTGTGTGTGTGTGTGTATCTATGTCACTGTATGATAAGGTTTTCAAGGATCTTTCTTGTGGATGATTGATTTCTTATGCAAGTGAATGGCATGAAAAGGTTCTTGGTATTATGGGGAATCAAGTGGGAAAAGTAGCCTTGACAAAAATATGAGGTCAATGTCATGTGGATGTGAATTGATATTATATGCTTGTATTATTCCTATGTTTAGGTTGTGTAGAGGTAATGCTGAGGGGTACATCAGCGAAGTGAAGGTAGTGTGATATGCGACATGCTAGGATAAGCATGGATAGTGGAAAGACACTAGAAGAAATGTTTCTTGTGGGGTTAGTGTGTGGTATATGGATGTGTAGTACTATTGTTATGTATATGTTGTGCCCGTTGTATATGTGTGTGCATTGCATGTGCAGTGCTGGATATAGATGGTGCTATGTACATGTTGGATATGCGGTGTTGTGTGCAGATGGTGTTATGTGCATGTTGATTTGCGATGTTGTGTACATAAATTGTTATGTACATGTTGCATATGCAGTGATATGTACATATGGTGTGGTGTGCATGTTGTACATATGGTGCTATGTACATATGATGTTGTTTGCATGATTGTACATATGGTTCTTTGTGCATGTGGTATTATGTACATGTTGTACATATGGTGTTGTGTGCAGGTGGTGTTGTGTACATGTTGTGCATGAGACGTTGTGTACATGTGATGTCATGTACATGTCGTGCATATGGTGATATGTACATGTGGTATTGTGTACACATTCTATAAGTGGTGCGGTGTACATTTCATGTTGTGTACACATTATGCAGGTGGTTTCATGTGCATTTGATGTTGTGTAGGTAGTGTTGTGTATAGGTGCTATCGTATACATGTTGTGCATATGGTACTGTGTAATATCCCTGGCTCAAGCCACCGTAAAAACTCTCATAAAATGAAGTTTCTTAAATAATTAAATATTATTTATTATTATATTGATATTACATGAAGAATATTTTTTTAATTGTTGATTATAAGAATATTTGAGGAATTATTTCTTAATTATTTTATTTATAAGAATTTATATTCTTCTATGGAAATAAATTATATTTCCAAGTTGGTATATTTTATGAGTTTTAGAAATAATGATTAATAGATTTGGAAAAAGTATGGATAAGTGATATTTTGCTCATAAGGAAAAAGAAAATCTACATTTAAAAATAAAAGCATGAGAGATTTATGGAGTTCTTTTCTGATTTAGGAAAAATAAAATTTATGGAGGCTTTATGGAATGATTTTATGATTTAGAAAAGTCGGAATGCTTTTATGATTTAGAAAATCTAGAATTCTTTTATGATTTATAAAATCTATTCCATTTTATTAATTCTATTGATGATAAGCCTATGAGAGAAATAGAAGAGGGGAATGGGAGAATACATGGAGAATGGAGCCAAGGAAGAGGAAGAGAGTATTCCAAGCATGCATCAAGAGATAAGTAACCATATTCTTTGAAAATCGTTTTGTTTGCATATGGGCCATGATGATATAATGAATGAATTTATTTGCAAGAAAAATTTCATGTGATAAAGAATTAAGATTAATTATTTAGTAAACCTCTATACAATTTTTTTTCATAGAGGAATAAGTGTCTTATTCATTGAATTATGAGAATAATTCATGTGTTGTGAATTGATAAAAGATTTTCATGGCTAAATAATTCTGTGAATTGCATGAGTTATTAGAAAATAAGGTCTAAGTATGACTTTGTATCTCCAAAACTGAAATAGATAGGAAAAAAGTGAAAGAGGTTTTTGTAAAAGAGGATGTTATGACCAAAAACCTCTTTTATATTTTAAAAATTCATTTCCCATGTCTTGAAAACTGTGTCCTAAATGGATGTAAAATAACAGGGAATTAATTATTACTTAAATTTGGAAAAATGAGCTCCAAAGATTCATTTGAATATTCCAAACCGTAACGCCTGTGTAAAAACGTTATTTTTAATGAACCCATTAGAAACAAAAACCTCTTTCGGTTTTCCAATAATCGTTTCCATTTGGTTGGAAACCATGTCTAAATTTGATGACAAAAACAGGAAATTATTTAATATTTAAATATGAAACAATGGGCATTGAAGATTCATTCGAATATTAAAAACCATGACACCTATGACAAAAATGAGAGAGGTTATTCTTATTATGTCTGTTTCAAACAAAAACCTCGTTTGGTTTTATGAAATTATTTTCCATATGTTCACCATACACATCCAAATTGGATGACTAAAACAGGAAAAATTGAGTGAAACATAGTGCTTCCATTTCATTTTTCAATGAGATAAGAATAATTGTTCATTTACATATAGACGTAATAATTATGTTGATGATTATTTACAAGGTATTAATTTATATAATTACCAATTATATGCATTAAAAGTTTTAAAGAGAAATATTGGACTCTTGAAGAGATTATGTGCTTAGGTGCACATGAATAAAATCTAGTATATTTGATCTACTAGAAATTATTATGTGATTTTACATGCATGAGGAGTTTGAGTCACGTAAAAATATATAAATAAATTATGTGAGGGGTAGCTCACATAAAACCTTTGTGTAAAAGACAATTGGTTGTGTTATTTGAGAAGGATTTGTTATTCATGTTATTTCTGGAGGAAATACTACAAATCTCTCTAATATGTGAAATGATAAGAAAATATTATCTATTTCATGCATAATAGCTATTGAGTTATCTATATTTTGGAAAAATAATAATTAAGGTGTTAAATTCCTTGGAAAATAAATATATATAATCATATGCAAGGAAGCAAATATTGAGTTATAACTTTTCAAAAAGAATAGAAGAGAAAAATATATCGTTGTATGCATTATTGGTTTAGATTCTTAGAGAGGAAAAATAGTAATCACATGCTTTATTATGTAATATTATTTAGAGAAACATATATATGCTTGGATGCATGGAAAAAGTATAGTTTTGGGATTATATCTTTTGGATGAGAGGGAAATTTCCCTTTGTATGCATGGAAGAATAAGTGGTATGCGTTTGACCCCTGGGAAAAGTAATGTGTTTATTTTACTATGAAATATGTATTTAGTTTAGTTTGGAAAGAAATATATGTTTTACACGAAAGAATAAAAAGGATATCTTATTACATGCACAAAATTATAACTAGTATGTTAACTTGGTTTGAAATAAAGCTTGGATTGTTATAAGTATAGCCAATGTGAATAGATCTTGTGTAGAAAAGATGTCTTTGGAAAATAACATGCATTCATATGCATAAGTATAAAACATGTTGTGTTAATCCCTTTGGAAAAGAAAACATAAGAGTAGACAAAAAATAAATTGCTTGTTGGGATAATTATCTTGAAAGCTTGTTATGCATTTTTATGCACAATATTATTATATAGTATGTTATATTTCCTTTGAAAATAATATGAAAGTGCATGCAATATTTCTTTAGCGGTTGCTAGAAAGATGATTATTGATAGTGATCTATTTGTTAATAATACATGTGAAATGATGCTAAAGAAGGCATTTAATGTCAACCTCGTTATTTTTTATACATTCATACAAATATTTTTTGATATGTCACAAATAGAGATTGATTATTGGTTTATTAATATTTTATCTAATCATGATATCAAGTGTGTTGATGACAACAATGGCACAAAAGAATGACGACTTCAGAAAATGATTTTTCAAGTTTAACATTGTGGAAGATAAAGAGTTGTTAGTCCATGCAGGTTTACTAGTTCCAATTGCATGATAACCCATTGAAGGAAACAATCTGACTACAAAGACAAATATTGAGGATTCATAGGTAAATGGTATCATGATGATTGTAATAGCTTATAACTAGTTATGTTTCATTCAAGATTTATTTTCTATGTAAATTTTTTGACAATGGTCAAGGGATGGACTCCCTTATAACCATTGAGTGAGGGGTGACAACCCTCATGAGTGTTTAATAATAAAATTAAACGTTTGTTGGTTTTCACCCTACGAGGTTTCCAAGGTATATTGGTCTCTAATGATGTAATTGTTCATTGTGCCGTTTTCATGATGTTAATTTATTTCATGGTGTGATGTTTATATTATCAATAGGTGATCTACTAATTGAGTTAAAATGATCATGGGATCAATACATAGTTATAGCAGGAAATTTAAGTTAATATGCTACAACAAGGAAAATTAATGGTTGTGTAACTCACTATGATTTTTTTCTAAATATTTCTCTAAGTGATGATGATGGGTATTTAAATTGTTAATGCACAAATACAGAAAGTAATTTATAAGGTTACGCATTCGTAAATGTTGAAAACAATTCCTAACTCCACGCATTTTCCTGCGAGGTTATCAGAGAATGTTACAAATGGTAATAGAGCAAAAGTTTGAAAAATTCGTGAATTTTGGGAATCATTATGCAAAAAGGTAGTAGTGGTGTGATGCTAGTGAGCATCATCTCATGTATGATTTTAATTAAACTTGTAGTATACTACAATTAACATGAGATGCATGATGCCTGATTAATGACCGCATGAAAGAGTAGAAAGTTATAATGTTTCTTTAAAAGTTGTTCTCATAGAATTTGGATATGGATGTGGATAAAATACAACAAAACCTCTATTATACCTATGAACCATCCTGAGCGCTCACCGGTTATATTGAAGATTAATTACCAACCTTTGCATGCATAATATTAGAAAAATTATTATGGTGCATAAGAAAAAAAAGTGGAAAAACATGACTAAAGTTACCATGTACTGCCTATAAAGAATGAATACATGTGTGGTTGGTGTGATAACTAAATAATTTAGAATTTGGAGTTGACCCCGAAGAGGACAATGGAATATTGTAAAGAAAAAAAAAGAACAAAAATGAATGAACCTCTTTAGTTGTTAAAAATAAGCATTGAGTGAAGTGGAACTCACAAAGTGAATTTAAATTCAACGAAAAACTCATATTAGCATAATTGTGGGTTTCCTTTCTTCATGTAGAGCGATAGAGGAAATTTTGCATTCCATGTGTTCAAAAAAACTGGTAAATGAGATCCACAGTTTTGTTGTTTTAAATAATTACGTTCGTGGAGGTTTTGGATGTGATTAATCTTAACATCAAGTGGTTTTCATACCTTGATATCATGTAACCCTCGTGTCGATTCCAAGAAAAAGATATGTTCATACTTGGATCCATAATTTGGTCAAATTTTCTCATTCGACGCTCTTGTAGGGATTGTTGGTTGTGTTGTTTGGAAATTTTTTTACCATTGATGATATTAATATGATTCATATTATTCTACAAATTATAGTTTTACTATCTCTCTGAGAGTTTAAACATATTTATAAAAATTTATTTCATGTCTGCTAACTAGTCCCTCAATGGCGGTAGATTGTATGTTTGCCAACTATTTGGTAGAATGTCTCATTGACCATAGATTGTATGCTTGCAAATTGTTGTTAAAATTTCTCAATGGATGTAGATTTCATGCTTGAAAACTGTTTGATGGAATGTTGGATTGGTTGTAGATTGCATGCTTGCACACTATTTGATAAAAGTCTACAATAGTTTTATATTTCATGATTGCAAATTATTTTCCCAAAATTCCTCAATGGTTGTCACTTACATGGCTGCAAGCTAATGGTAAGGAAAGAAAAAATCACATTTTATGTCCTATGGTTGAATGGGACTATTATTTCTCAACAATAATTATGGTTGGTAAGGTGAGACCTTAAAGAAAATATCATGTGATGGTATGCAAGATATTTTAATGTATTTTTTCTAAGTTACATGATTATTATTATGTGGAAATTTGGAATGTATACCACCTATATTACATGTGATGAATTTTTGTCAATGTACTTTAAAAAATTGTAGGACCCATGTTGAGAGTCAAGTATAGATGCATGGTGTACATAAATGTTCCTTTTCCTTAATGATAATATGCAAATGGAAAATCATGTAAATTACAGTGGATTTGTAGACATTGACTATTTTTAAACATTGAATTTTTATTGGATTCAATGGCTATGGAAGCCATGATGGGACTGATGTAATGAGGTAATATTTTATTTTATTATTGAGTTAATGAATACATTGGTTGGGGTATTCAGGAAATAAATCTAGATATTTAGAAGACTTCTTGTTAGCTTATGAAAAGCTATTGGTGGTTAAGTTCAACATGGAACTTCCCTAAAAGTCTCCTAAAAATCCCTAGGAGAAAATAATAAAGAGGAAATATTAACATAATGGGAGAGAAAGATTATGTTAATGACTTAGTTGGAGATAAATACTAAGTGGGGTAAAATAAAGCATAGCGGGAGAGAAAGGCATGCTTTAAAGAAAAACAAGAGTATCTTTTTCGAAAAATATAAAACAAAAAGGCCTAGGCAAAAAGGTTGGTAGACCTTAAAGCAGGACGCTGCTAAAAATCTGCTGGGAAGAAATCACCAAGGAATCAATGAGGTTGTTGATTCTAGTGGCAAGTAGATCTTACCTCGGTGGGTAATTATTGGATATATTTCACGGTTGGGTGGAATATGCTCGGTTCCTCAATAACTCCTAGAAATTAAGTACGGTTAAACGAAATTATGTCTATGTTTTGTTACTGATTTTAAAATTGTCTAAATATGTTGTATGTTAGAATAGACTGTAAATTGCATGACTCAAAGTTGTTGCATATCTTGTAGTTTTGCATGCATGAAATATAAAATTATTTTAGCAACAATTTCAAAGAAATAGGTTGTGTTTGTCGGCTTTTATGAGCAAATGAACATGTCAAATATGACTTATCTATGTATGCATGCATAGAGGAAATTAATTGAAATATATAGGCATCTGAAATAACTCATGTTAGATAAACTAATGAGTTATTGAACTTTAAATTCCTGACACACTAGAGGAAAATGGCTGGAGATTAATGCCATGAATTTGAATTTGAATGAAATTACTATGGGAGAGAAAGACAGTAATTTGCAAAGGAAATGGTTGGAGATAAATACCATGAGTTTTAATTTGATTGAAATTATTGTGGGAGAGAAAGATAGTAATTTGCAAAAACATTAGTGGGAGAGAAAGACTAGTGTAACTCCTAAATAAAAATACAACATGCACTTGATAGAGTTTTTCTTATCTTTTGGATGATTAAAGGGCTAAGTACTCCTTGAGTTTTTGTGGAAGTATTATGATTTAAGTATTATTTTACATTTCCTAAATAATTGGTAATGAAAATTAAAGGTTAACGTTTCAATAAGAGAAGAACATCGAGGACGATGTTCTCTTTAAGGGGGGGAGTTTGTAATATCCCTGGCTTAAGCCACCGTAAAAACTCTCATAAAATGAAGTTTCTTAAATAATTAAATATTATTTATTATTATATTGATATTACATGAAGAATATCTTTTTAATTGTTGATTATAAGAATATTGGAGGAATTATTTCTTAATTATTTTATTTATAGGAATTTATATTCTTCTATGGAAATAAATTATATTTCCAAGTTGGTATATTTTATGAGTTTTAGAAATAATGATTAATAGATTTGGAAAAAGTATGGATAAGTGATATTTTGCTCATAAGGAAAAAGAAAATCTACCTTTAAAAATAAAAGCATGAGAGATTTATGGAGTGCTTTTCTGATTTAGGAAAAATCAGATTTATGGAGGCTTTATGGAATGCTTTTATGATTTAGAAAAGCTGGAATTCTTTTATGATTTATAAAAGCTATTCCATTTTATTAATTCTATTGATTATAAGCCTATGAGAGAAATAGAAGAGGGGAATGGGAGAATACATGGAGAATGGAGCCAAGGAAGAGGAAGAGAGTATTCCAAGCATGCATCAAGAGATAAGTAACCGTATTCTTTGAAAATCATTTTTTTTGCATATGGGCCATGATGATATAATGAATGAATTTATTTGCAAGGAAAATTTTATGTGATAAAGAATTAAGATTAATTCTTTAGTAAACCTCTATAAAATTTTGTTCATAGAAGAATGAGTGTCTTATTCATTGAATTATTAGAATAATTCATGTGTTGTGAATTGATAAAATATTTTCACGGCTAAATAATTCCGTGAATTGCATGAGTTATTGGAATATAGGGTCTATATATGACTTTGTATCTCCCAAACCGAAATAGATATGAAAAAAGTGAAAGAGGTTTTTGTAAAAGAGTATGTTATGACCAAAAGACTCTTTTTAGATTTTAAAAATTTGTTTCCCATGTCTCGAAAACCGTGTCCTAAATGGATGTAAAATAACAGGAAATTAATTATTATTTAAATCTGGAAAAATGAGCTCCAAAGATCATTTGAATATTCCAAACCGTAACACTTGTGTAAAAACCGAGAGAGGTTATTTTTAATGAACCGATTAGAAACATAAATCTCTTTGGGTTTTCCAAAAATCGTTTCCATTTAGTTGGAAACCGTGTCTAAATTTTATGACAAAAACAGGAAATTATTTAATATTTAAATCTGGGACAATGGGTATCAAAGATTCATTCGAATATTAAAAACCATGACACCTGTGACAAAAATGAGAGAGGCCATTCTTATTATGTATGTTCCAAACAAAAACCTCTTTTGGTTTTATGAAATTCTTTTCCATATGTCCACAATACGCATCCAAATTGGATGACTAAAACAGGAAAAACAGAGTGAAACATAGTGCTTCCATTTAATTTTTCAATGAGATAAGAATAATTGCTTATGTACATATAGACATAACAATTATGCTGATGATTATTTACAAGGAATTAATTTATATAATTACCAAGTATGTTCTCATGATGCATATTCATTAAAACTTAAAGAGAAATATTAGACTCCTGAAAAGAGTATGTGCTTAGATGCACATGAATAATTATCTAGTATATTTGATCCACTAGAAATTATTATGTGATTTGACATGCATAGGGAGCTGCAGTCATGTAAAAAGATATAAATAACTTATGTGAGGGGTAACTCACATAAAACCTTTGAGTAAAAGGCAATTGGTTGTGTTATTTGAGAAGGATTTGTTATTCATGTTATTTCTTGAGGAAATATTACAAATCTCTCTAATGTGTGAAATGATAAGAAAATATTATCTATTTCATGCATAATAGCTATTGAGTTGTCTATCTTTTGGAAAAAGAATAATTAAGGTGTTAAATTCCTTGGAAAATAAATATGTATATTTGTATGCAAGGAACCAATTATTGGGTTACAACTCTTCAAAAAGAATAGAAGAGAAAAATATATCCTTGTATGCATTATTGGATTAGATTCTTAAGGAGCAAAAATAGTAATGAGAAACATATATATGCTTGCATGCATGGAAAAAGTATATTTTTGGGATTAGATATTTTGGATGAGAGGGAAATGTCCCTTTGCATGCATGAAAAAATAAGTGGTATGTGTTTAACTCATTGGAAAAGAAATGTGTTTGTTTTTCCATCAAATATTTATTTAGTTTCTTTTAGAAAGAAATATATGTTTTACATGCAAGAATAAAAAGACTATGTTATTACATGCACAGAATTTTAGCTAGTATGTTAACTTTGTTTGAAATAAAGCTGGCATTGTTATAAGTATAGCCAATGTGAATAGCTCTTGTGTGGAAAAGATGTCTTTGGAAAAGAACATGCAATCATGTGCCTAAGTATAGAATCTATTGTGTTAATCCCTTTGGAAAAGAAAACATAAGAGTAGACAAAAAGGAAATTTCTTGTTGGGATAGTTATCTTGAAAGTTTGTTATGCATTTTCATGCACAATATTATTATATAGTATGTTATCTTTCCTTTGGAAATAATATGAAAGTGCATGTGAGATTTTGTTAGGGGTTGCTAGAAAGATGATGGTTGATAGTGATTTATTTGGTACTAATGCATGTGAAATGATGCTAAAGAAGGCATTTCATGTCAACTGGGCTATGTTTTATACATGCATAGAAATATTTGTTGAAGCGTCACAAATAGAGATTGATTATTGGTTTATTAATATTTTATCTAATCATGATATCAAGTGTGCAGATGACAACAATAGCACAAAAGAAGGATGACTTGAGAAAATGATTTTTCAAGTTTAATATTGTGGAAGATAAAGAGTTGTTAGTCCATGTAGGTTTACTAGTTCCAATTGAGCGATGACTCACTGAAGGAAACAGTCTAACTATCATGATGATTGTAATAGCTTATAGCTAGTTATGTTTCGTTTAAGATTATTTTTCTATGTAATTTTTATGACAATGGTCAAGGGATGGACTCCTTTATAACCATTGAGTGAGGGTGACAACCCTCACGAGCGTTTAATAATAAAATTAAACGTTTTCTAGTTTTCACCCTACGGGGTTTCCAAGGTATATCGGTGTCTATTTATGTGATTGTTCATTGTGTCATTTTCATGATGTCAATTTATTTCATGATGTGATGCTTATATTATCAATTAGGGATGTACTAATTGAATTAAAATGATCATGGGATTGATACATAGTTATAGCAGGAAATTTAAGTTAATATGCTAAAACAAGGACAATTAATGGTTGTGTAAGTCACTATGATTTTTACTAAATATTTCTCTAAGTGATGATCATGGTTATTCACATGGTTAATGTGGAAATATAGAATGTAATTTATAAGGTTACATATTAATAAATGATGAAAATTTTTCCTAACTCCATGCATTTTCCTGCGAGTTTATCGGGGTATGTTACATACTGATATACATGTGGTATGGTGTGCATGTCGCACATGTTGTGATACATGCATGTGGTACTATGTATGTGCATGGTGTAGTCGCGGTATCGTGAGATGTGTATTCGGTTTGTTGTAATATGTATATGTATTGTATTGTACACTAGATGTAGGCGTATGTATTTTGTTGTGTTGTACACCATATGTAGGTGTATATATTATGTTGTGTTGTACACCAAGTGTAGGTTCATGTATTTCATGGTGTTGTATGTCGTGTGTGATTATATGTGTGTGATCCACACTATGTGTAGGTGCACATGGTTGAGGAGAAGGAACTTGTTGTTTTTCGGGTGTGGCAACCGATCCAGTGTGTGTTCAAAAGAATGAAGGTAGAAGTAAGGACCAATAGAGGATAAGTATCAATATTTTATTTCAGTTTTATTATGCATGTGATCTATGATTTTGATTGATGATGATTGCATGTGAGTTATGATTATGGTTTATGACGATTGCATGTGATTCATGATTTTGACCTATGATGGTTGTGTTTTTAGCTAACCATATGTGACATGTTTATACATGATGATTTGATAAAACAACTAGTTTGACTTGTTGTGACAGGAAGTAAACAAAATTTTAAGTGTACCTTATTGACAAGCTACCAATTAGGTATGTTGGGAATTTATTTCAATTTATTTTAAATGTCATGGAAATTATGTGCTTGGTACAGGAAAGCATGTAATGCCCGGTTTGGGATGGTTGAAATTGACTACAAGAACTAGTAGCATCAAAAAAAGGAATTGGAACATGCAGTAGTATGTTGGTAAAGCACTTCAAGAGTAGGGCCATTGTGGGATACTGGTACCCAATAGTGTCCATTGATTTCCATGAGCATACTATGACCAGTATGATGGTTGAGGCAGGTATATTCTTTGGTTTTTATATCTTCCGATGCGAGGAATCCTTGCCAAGGGATGGATTGCCAGGGGTAGGGGGTGCCAGCAGAACTTGGAAGGTGTGGGACTACATGGAAGGTTGTGACCAGATTTCCCAAGGGACTGTGTAGCAGAGAAGGGAAGGTCGGGGTGGATTTTTTTTTTTGTCATTATAATTTCCACATGGAATCAGATGCATACTAGGAGTGTGCCCTGAAATAATGAGACAATAATTGTTCACTGAGAGGACAAATGCCACAAGATTGTAGCATTTGACACTGGATGCAGATTTGACTTGGAAATGGATTATGGACTTCCTGAGAAAGAGGTGAATCCTAGTATTACTTTGAGGGTGGAGGTGTGAACCTCTGGATTCCCTTGTTGTTGATTCAAGCATCATATCCTTTTATTTGTTGGTTGAGAAAAGGTGTATATGTGTATAATATTGTAAATACTGTAAGGAGATGTGTTATAAAGCTCCAGTACACGGTATGATTTTCATGATGGTTTTTGCTTTTGAGCAGGTTATTCATTGTAAACACTGCAACGAGCTAAGTTATAAAGCTCCATGGGTAGTATGTTTGTTTTTCAAAGGTTTTGCTAAGGTATATGTGTGGTTACACCGAGGACGGTGTCCCCCAAGGCAGAGGGTTTTGTAACAGCCTTGGTGAAAATTCCATGTAATAAAGTTGAAAATAATAACCACAGTTGATGTGACACTTATTCCAAGCTGAATATTGGGAAAAACATCCTAGTGGGTGTTCATTTCGGTTATTATGGCTAAAGGAAATTGGTAAAGGCAATGGAAAAGTATTTAGAAAGGCACAAGGCATTTATTAGCATTTTATTTATGAAAATACAAGAGAAAAGGAAGGTGTAAGGTCGCGTTTTGCATGTGAGGAGGAAATTGAAGGAAAATAATGGAAAATGAAGAAAATAGAGACCTCATTAATAAAAAATATTATGAGGATCAATTGGAAATATTTTTGGCTCAAATATTTTGTCAATTTAGTTTTGGGGCTCTCTCAGTATTCTTTCTCTCTCTCTCTTTCTCACTCTTGGAAACTTAAAGTTTCTTAGAGCATTTTGGAATTGGACCAAGAAAGGAAAGAAAACAAGAAGAATGAGGAAGCAAGAAAGGAGGAGCAGGAATCAAGCAACTACAACAGGATTCTTGGCATGTATCGATTTGCGTGTGTGTTTTCCTTGCTAGATCTGGAATGCATGGTATTGCATGTGGTTCATTTATGTCTTGGTATGGTTTTTTTCTAGGTGTGACATTGTTTTCAACCTAGCCTTGCCATTTCCAGATATCCATGGTGTTGTGGAGTTCTCATGTTTTGTTTTAGTTGGATTGCTGAATGGATTCAAAGGTGAGTGGGGTGGGTCTACGAATTGATATAACACATGGCCTAGTAACCCTTGAACCATATTGTGGATTGCGGTAAATCTGGATAGTGTGTTTCCTCGATGGGCCTAGGAATTCTCCATCGGGCCTAGGAATTTCGGGCTGTGATATACGATAAATCCTAGAGAGTATGTATCAGTTTAGGGCCTAGCGATACCTAATTCAGACTGTGGATTGCGGTAAAGCATGAGATACTAGGAGAGAGTAAAATTCCTCACGGTGTAGGCAGAGAGAATCCAATGATATCCATGCTTGTGTTTTCCTAGTGATCTGGTGGAGATCACGATAAAACCGGTTATGACATGTTTATCGTGTTGGCCTAGTGATTCGATGTGGATCATGGTAAACCCTAATTTCTATTGATGAGGGTGAGGTTGTTTAGATTTGGGATGACTTGGTTGGTTCTTTCAATTTGAGTCCCACAGTCTTGCATGGAATATGGCGTGGGGGTGATTGGATGAAGAGGGATTTGGCTCAGCCAATCTATGGTCAGGTGGAACGTTGTAGTCCCATCTCTGGTTGGTTTCTACATTCATTAATGAGAAGCTCATTCCTTTGGTATTTGATGTATAAATGCACAGGTTTATATGTGGATTCTATGGCTATTGTATCCATGGTATTTATGTTGTTATTATGTTGGTTATAAGCATGCATTTTAACAATGATGTTGTATGGCTCTCCCTATGTTTTTACTTGTAAATGAATGCACAATGTATCTATGGTAAAATAGATGGTAATGCAACTAATGATGTAAGGGAGCAATTCTTCTTAGCAATTCTTAGATAAGTATGAGACCCCTATTCTCCGTTGTGTTGTTTATACATGTAGCTTTCATGTTTGTGACATGTTTGACGAAATGCATGTCATGGCTAGTAGGGGTACAATTTAGTCCTCATGGATGTTTTGTAAATATATCATTGTTTGGTCATTATAATTCATCTTTGAATTTGTCATGAATTTTTGGGTAGTGAATTGGGTTTTGGGCTTGAAAAAGTGGCTAAAATACTGGGGACGCTGGCACAGAACTGGGTAATTTAGTCCCTGGACGCTGGCATGTGGGATTATGCATGCATCCAGAGCCCCATAGATGCTAACTTGCAAGCATGTGCATGCGTCCAGAGGTCCAGGAGCTAAAAAGGTCAGTGGGACCCAAGGGAAGGATGTTGAATGGTTGGGTTGGATCATGGGGGGTGTTATTGTTGATGTAAAAGGTCTGTGTAATGCATTTTTGTCGATTCCACTTCCTTCAGTTCACTTAGGAGGTTGAGTCTGATCATAGTAGCCTCCCGTCACATGTTTACCCCAGTTGGCCGATTAGTTGGGTATATGTGGGAAGGGGTGTTACAGTATGTATGTATGTATTGTCTGATAGGGTCATTAGGGATCATGATTGTTTTATGATAGTTTTTATATGTATATATGTATGTATGTATGTCATTGTCTAACAAGGTCTTCAAGGATCATTCTTGTGCAGGAATGGTTGCCCATGCAGGTGATGGGCATGAATAGGCTCCTAGTATCATGACAAATCATGTGGGAAAAGTAGCCCTGACAGATCTATGAGGTCATTATCATGTGGATATGATTTGATATTATGTGTTTATACTATGCCTTTGTTTATGTTATGGACAAGTGATTCTGAAGGATACAACGACGGAATGAAAGTAGTGTGATTTGTGACATGTTGAGACAAGCATTGATAGTGGAAATAGGCACAGATCTGTAATTTATATTATGGGTGCACGCCGTAAGGTGTGGGAAAGACACTAGAAGCAAGGTTGCTTGGTAGAGACAATGTGGCCTCTAGATGTGCAATATTGTTTTTGTGTACATGTGTTGTCGTGCACATGTTGCACAAGTGGTGTTGTGTACATGTCATGCAGGTGGTGTTGTGCACATGTTGTGCAGGTGGTGTTGTGCACATGTTGTGCAGGTGGTGTTGTGCACATGTTGTACAGGTGGTGGCGTGTGCATGTGTTGTTGTGTACATGTTGTGCAGGTGGTGTTTTGTACATGTTGTATATGTGGTACTGTGTTATGTGTATTGTGTAGTCACTGTATTGTGACATGTGTATTCATTATGTTGTACTATGTGTACGTATATGTATTGTGTTGTACACTGGGTGTAGGTGTATGTGTTGTGTTGTACACCGAGTGTAGGTGTATGTATTGTGTGGTACACCATGTATGGGTGTATTTGTGTGGTGCACATTGCATGTATATGTACGTGTTGGGGATTGGTTCTTTGGATGTCATTGTTGTTGATATTGAAGAGAAGAGAAGGCACTGGGTGCTTTTCAGTTTTGGAAACCGATTTAGTGTGTGTATGGAAAGGACAAAGAACAAAGGCAAAGGCAAAGAACTGATTGAAAGATAAGTATCAATATTTTTTATTTATTTTTAATTATGCAAGTGATTTATGATGGTTACATGTAATCTATGATTTTGATTTATGATGGTTGATTTTTAAGCTAATCGGATTTGATATGTTTATACTAATGATTTGATCGAAGAGCTAGTTTGACTTGTTGTGATAGAAAGTAAACATAATTACCAGTGTACCTTATTGACAAGCTACCAACGAGGTATGATTCAATTTTATTTACATTCCTTTTGAATCTAATGGTAACTATGTTCTTGGTACAAGAAATCATGGAAATGCTTGGTTTGGGTGGTTAGAAATGGCTACAAGAATGTTAGCAGTATGAGTGAAATGAATTGGAACATGGAACAAAATGATGGTAAAGCATTCAGGAGCAGAGCCATTGTGGGACACTGGTACCCAATAGTGTCCATTGATTTCCATGAGCATGCTATGATAGGTATGATGGTTTTGAGGTAGGGATATGCCTTGGTTTTTGGACCTTCCGATGCGAGGAAACCTTTCCAAGGGATGGATCTCACGAGGGACTATGTAGCAGAGAAGGGGATGCAAGTAGAACTGGAAGATGTGCGACTACATGGAAGGGGGTGACTATATTTCCCAAGGGAATATGTAACAAATAAGGGAAGGTTAGGAAATGAATTTTTTTTGGTCATTCACATTTACAGATGGAATCAAAAGCACATTGGGAGTGTGTCCTAGAATAATGAGTCGGTAATTGTTCACTGAGATAATAAGAAGCAAAAGGATCATAATGTTGGAAATTTGATGAAGGTTTGACTTTGGCAGTGGATTCTAGACTTCTTGGCAAGGAGGTGAATCCTAGTACTATTTTTTAGGGTTGAGGCATGAGCCTTTAGATTCCCTTGTCGACCGATGTGAGCATCATATCCTTTTATCTGTTGGTTGAACCAAGTGTGCATGAGTATATATGTGGTTGTTATTGTAAATATCATAATGAGTTGTGTTATAAAGCTCTAGTAAATGGTATGATTGTCATGTCTTCAACAATGGTCATTGTAAATACTGCATTGAGCTATGTTATAAATCTCAATGGGTAGTATATTTTGTTTTCAGTGGTTTATTGGTCACAACTGTCACAGAAAATCGAGGAACATGTTCACCCAAGGGGGAGGGGATTGTAATAACCACTGGTTGATTTTCCATGTAAATTCAAATAATACCAAGGTCATGGGACACATATTCCAAGCTGAATGGTGGAAAAAACATCCTAGTGGGTGTCACTTTCGATTTATTTATGGCTAAGGGAATTGGCAAGGAAAAGAGGCAATAATTGACATTTTATTTATGAGAAATAAGGAAAATAGGAGAAAAGAAAGGTGAAGAGACATTGATTTGCATGAGAGGCAAATTGAAGGAAAATGAAGAAAATAGAAGCCTCGAGGATAAAAAATCTTATGAGGACCAATTCATAGCTTTTGATAGTTTTATGTTGGAGCTCTAGTTCATTCTCTCATTCTCTAATACTCTTGCACACTTAGAGTATTCTTGGAGCATGCTTGGAGAATTATAGTATTCACTTAGATTTGGACAAAGAAGGCAAAGGAAAGTGCAAGGGAATAGTTGGATCAACAACTAAAACTGAATTCATTTGCAGGTAACAAGTTGGATTTGTGATTTCCTTGTTGATTCCTAGATGCATGGTTTATGCATATGATTTTTTTGTTTATGTCTTCTCATTTGCATGGATATTTTCCTAGAGTAATAATGGTTTTATTCTTGCCTTGCCATTTCCTGGATGGCCATGGTGTTGCGAGTTTTCCCACTTTTTTTTTTTTTTTTTTTTTCTGATTGGTGCTCAGATTCCTTATGCATGTGGGTTGGAAAAAAACGCTCTGGAATCCCTGGAATAACTTGGGTTAAATTATTAGTCCTGGAGCCTAGGTTGGGACAAATTCTCTAGAGCCCTTGGTGGGTTAAGTTACTAGTCCCTGGAGCCAGGTTGGACAAATGCTTTGGAGCCCTGGAAGGTTGTGGGTTGAGTTACTAGTTTCTGGAGCCCTAGACAACTTGGGTAGAGACCAATCTGGTTGTTGTTAGTGATGTCCAACCGTGGTGGTGGAACCATTATGGTTGAGGATTGAGGTGTTTTGGCCTTTGGAAGCCTTGTTTTGGTTTTTCTTTGGTTTATTCCATGATATCCCACATTCACACTTGGAATATGGCGCGGGGGGGGGGGGATTGGTTAAAAGAGAGATTTGGTTAAGCCTAATCTATGGTTTGGTGGTATGTGGAGGTCCCTAACTTGATTGGTATTTTCATATGTTAGTATGAGACATTTCCTTATTGTTATCTATGAGCATTTGTAGTGATTATGTTGGCGAAATTATGGCTAAGTTTCCATGGTTTCTATGTTGGTTGTATGAGATAAAATATCTATGTCCCATGACATGTTTTGATAAGTTATTGATTGGTTGATGAGTGTATGGACTAATAAGTGTCATTGCAGCTATGTGGAGAGGGTATAGGGCCTTATTCTCGGATGAATTTCAGACTATTATGATCATATTTACATTCATGACTTGTAGCTTACATGTTTGCCATGTGTTTGACGAAATGTCTATTATGGACTAGTCATGTCTTGGGTCAGTTCGTGTTCAATTTTTGTATGAAAATATTTTTCATTATGTCATTTATCATTTTAAGAAGTCACAAACAGTTATGGGAAGTGTTTTGGAGACTGGCCTAGAAAGGTGGCTTAGATCGCGGGACCACACCCTTTGAATTTGAGATATTGGGCTATAACTGGATGGAGGCAGTGTTGTGCATGCGGTTAGAGCCCTACAACTACACCCAGGTCTTGTCATGCATGTGATTATGGGCTTAGGGTTGTGAAAAAGAGCCCCAACTCAGGTTTTCGTCACCTGGGTTGGTCCTTTGGTCCTTGAGTGTCATGTAGCCCTAAGGGATGTTGTGAGTTGTCTGTTTGCCAACCCCACTTCGATAACTGGAGCTTGGAGATCGGGTCATGTTATAGTAACTCTTCATTTCATGTTTGCCCTAGCAAACCAATGAAATTAGGTAAATGTGTGATGGGTGGTTACAATTTTCTAATTTTGGACACTATCATTTCCTCATCTTATAAAATCAACTCTTGGGTGGAGGGCAGTGAACTTTTTTATCACTGTCCCATCCTCTACAAGATGGTTATTGATGAAATAAAATCTCTTATCCCCTTCTTATTCAACCATGTATGGTTACATGAAGATAACTACATTAAGATGATCAAACAATTATGGACACCACATAGCCTTGTGCGTAATGGATCCTACATGTATCAAATGATGAAAAAATTAAATTAGTTAAGAAGAAATCAAGGGAATGGGATAGGGAATACCCGGTTAAAGCATAAATTGATTTTAAAAAAATCAAACTATAGATACATGATATATATTCTTCTCAAAATGCAGGTTTCTAGCCCTTGGATGTCCAAAACAATTTGAGCAAATTAGAATGTAGAAAGAGGGAGTTATTGCCCAAAAAAGAAGAAACATAGTGGTTGCGCAGTTGTGCAATATGGATCAAGGAGGATGATAACAACACAAATATTTTCCAGTAATGTGGTTCATTTCTAGGAGAATAATTTTTGTGTATAGTTTTTGCTGGGGTTTAGGGTTTAGGAGCGATCGCGTTGCTGCCTGCGCATCTTGATCCGGGCCGTGTTCTTGCTAGGGCTTGCGCCCATGGAGGGGCTGGGCTCTCCCCAGGGGCCTCGTCCCCCTCCCCCGCCCTCTTCTGATGAGGCTTTCGATCGCTTATTGGCAGGGCTTCCTAAGAATAAGAATGTTGAAGCTGCTAAATTTGTTAAGAAAATTGACGAAATACCTGAGATCTCTCTTCCAGCAGAGACTCCGATTCAGGTTGCTTTATCACTGGTTGAATGAGCTCTCATAGGCCAGTTCACAGGGCTTTGGCCATCTCCCAAAACCACTGAGAGCTGGGTCAATAGAAACTGGGCGCCTCTGATCAAAGAAAGTGTTACTTCATATTTTTTGGGGAGAGGTTACTTTCTCTTCGAGTTCACTTCAAAAGATGAAAAAGATCTGATCTTCCAGAACGGCCCCTACTTCATGGGCCCCCAGGGTTTGTACCTAAATAAGTGGACTCCAGACTTCGATCCTGCTGTGGATATGCCCAAAGCAGTCCCGGTGTGGGTTAGACTCCCAAATCTGCCAGTTCACTGCTGGAATTGGGATTCTCTGATGCATATTGGAAATGCCCTTGGGAAGTTCATCGATCGAGCAAACAACAAGGACTAGTATGACTGCGCTAGGATCTGCGTGGAAGTAGATCTGGAGGTTGGGCTACCAGAGGCCATCAAAATCAAAGTCGGAAGCTGGACGCATGTGCAGAAACTGGACTATGAGCAGCTGCCCTGCAAATGCCGGAAATGCCATGTCTATGGCCACTTCGCCAGAGGCTGTCCATCCAACAATGAGGTTGTGCAAGGGAAGGAGGACGGATGGAATCAAGTCAAGCGCTCCAAAACCTCCCATAAGGCTCAAAAGCCGGGAGGCCCTAGTGGCAAAGGTCCCCAACAGGCCTCTTCTCAGCAGATCTCGTCTAAGTCCGCTCCTGAAAGCAAGTTCGAACTCCTAAGCTCGCACCAAGAGGACACCCAGGAGGTGGAGGTCCCAAAGACAGCATCCCCGGACAAAGGGACTCCCTCTATGTCTTCCAAATACCCAAGTGTTGCAGAAATCTCAAAAGGAATACCTGTTGATGTCGAGGAAGAGGACCAGGATTCGGAAGATTCGGAGGAGGAAGGAGAAATAGGTGACTCTCAGGCCTCTGTTAGGAGATCCACAAGAGGTCGCAAAATAGATCGGGAAAAAAGAGAGCAGGAAACGTACAAGGACAAGTTACAGGGCAGCCAACCAACTCTGGAGAAGCTACTAGCAAAAAAGCCGAAGATGGTGAGAAACCAGCCCCAAGGCTCCAAGGGAGCCCAGCAGAACAAAGGTGAATAATGAAAATAGTCTCCTGGAATTGTAGGGGTATGGGGAGCAAGATCAAGGAAGAGGCAACAAGAAACTTAATAAGAATAGAAGCCCCGGACATATTCCTTATCCAGGAGACTAAGATGGAGGAAGCAGACTTCCTCCAAACAAGTAAAAGAATCTGGAGTAAAAGAAAAGCAAAAGCTGTCTCAGCCCGAGGAGCCTCTGGAGGGTTAGGCACTCTTTGGAATGATAGCAAGTTCTCGTTAATTTCTGAAATTTCAAACACTCACTGGTTGCTCCTAAAAATGCAGCATCTTGTCACTAAAGAATACTTTTGTCTCTTTAATGTATATGTACCGGTCAATGCTGGAGAAAAAAAGGCCTGTTGGGACTCTATAAGAAGCCAGGCAGAACTAGGGAACCTTGACAACATTATTATTGCAGGTGACCTCAATCTCACATTGCATTCCTCTGAAAAGAGAGGAGGTCGCATTGTGCGAGATCCGGCGAGGGAATGGGTAGAGGATCTTCTGCAAGATTGGGATTTGCTGGACATCAAGCCCTCTTCAGGTAAGTTCACTTGGTCAAACAAAAGAGTAGGCCCTGGTCACATAGCAGCAAGACTGGATAGATTTTTTGTTCAAAGTTCTTTTCTATTGCTTGGTTTAGATGCTAGTATGCAAATCCTTCCTTGCAGCATATCTGATCATAAGCCTATCAAGCTTGATCTCCGGGCTCACCCCGACCTTGGCCCCATTCCGTTCAGATTTAGCCCCCTCTGGGTCAAGGAAGCCAACTTCATGCAGATTGTCAAAGAAAGTTGGTCTCAGCCAGTTAATGGATCACCCTTCTTCGTGTGGGAAGAAAAACTCAGAAGAACGAAAGCTGCTTTAAAATGCTGGGCCAAAACTCTTCCTAACCCAACAGCTGAAAGGGAAAATCTCCAAAGTCAACTGGAAGCACACCACTTGCTTTCGGAAGAGGCATATGTAACTAGAGAAATCCTCGATAAGGAGATTCAACTCCAACAGCACTTCCACAAAGCCTGCCTGGCAGAAGAAGAGTTTTGGAGGATTAAGTCTCGTTGCCTTTGGCTCAAAGCGGGAGACATAAATTCCTCTTTCTTTCACAAGCAAACTCAAGCCAGAAAATGCTTCAACACCATATCTGAGATTAAGGATGACAATTCCAATCATAAAGATTTTGCAAGCATTAAACAAGCAGCTTTTCTTCACTTCCAGAAGTTGTACAGTGAGGATGTGAATCTGATTCAAAATTCTGATCTTCTGGACTGGGTCCCCCCTTCATTCTCTGCTGAGATGAACCATCTTCTAGAAGCGAAAGTCACCAAGGCTGAGGTCAAGAATGCTCTCTTTGCCATGGATCCTGATAAAGCACCAGGACCGGATGGATTCACCGCCAGATTTCTGCAATCCTGTTGGCACATTGTGGAAAAAGATCTCTACAAAATGGTTCAAAAATCCCAAGACTGTCAGAAATTAGGAGGTAGCACAAACTCTGCGTTCCTCGCTCTCATCCCCAAGGAGAAAGGCGCCAATTCCTTCAACAGATTTCGCCCCATCTCTCTCTGTAACATTGGTTATAAGTTGATCACCAAAGTAATAGCAAACAGGCTGAAATATCTTCTCCCCACAATCATTCCTGAAAATCAAGGGGGCTTTATTCACGGTAGACAGTTAGTGGACAATTTCATTTTGGTTCAAGAGGCAATTCTCTCAAGCCAGCAGCGTAAGGAAAGAGGTATGGTTGTCAAACTGGACTTAGCTAATGCCTTCGATCGAGTCAGGCATTGTTTCCTTTTGAATGTTCTGAAAAAATTTGGATTTGGGGAGAACTTTATAAACTGGATTCGGGCCTGTATCTCAGAGCCTTAGATTGCTCCCCTTGTTAATGGCAGAGCAGCGGAATTCTTCAAAGCCTCAAGAGGACTAAGACAGGGCTGCCCTCTTTCTCCCCTTCTGTTTGTCCTCCAGGCCTCTGTTATCAATTTCTATCTAAACAAGAAAATGCAAGAGCAAGAGATCACAGGGCTTTGCATTGCCAGAGGAGTTAAAAGCATCAACCACGCCCTCTTCGCCAATGATACTTTGCTGCTGGGGGCTGCAACACTACATTCAGCCAACAGCTTTAAAGAAGATATAGATGAATATTGTATGGTGTCGGGAAGTAGCCTCAACAAGGGGAAATGCCATATTTACAGTTGGAATACTCCTCCCAGCTTGCTCAGCTCCATTGCAAGGTGTTTTGGCTTTGCAGCCTCTCCAGCTTGGACTTCTTTCAAATACCTTGGGCTTCCTATCTTCCTCAAGAGGGCCTATAGTAAGGATTGGCTCCCCCAAGTGGAAAAATTCAAAAATAAGCTCCAGGCTTGGGGGCTCACCTGGCTCAATATTGCGGGCAAGTCTGTCCTCATCAAAGCTGTCCTATGCAGTCTTCCCCTATTTCAGTTCTCTGTTCTACTGGCCCCAATTGGCATCCTTCAGAAAATGGAACAGCATATTCGAAACTTCTTTTGGAAGGGGGGCAAACATAATGAGAGGAAATTCCCTCTGGTTAACTGGGAGACTGTCTCCAAACCGCTGGGGGAGGGGGGGCTAAACTTCAAGAATCTCTCTCTTCAGAACATAGCCATGGGAGCCAAGCTGCTCTGGAGAATCATTGCGCCCAAGCCTTGCTGGGCCCAATTAGCACTCTGGAAGAAATATTTTAAAGGCAAGAGACTCAGATGCCTAGATGGTCCTCTCCCCCAAGGCGTCTCTCCCTTTGCTAGACTCTGCTCCAAAGCTGCCCCCTTGATAAGCTCCAACGCCTATTGGATTCCTGGAAACGGTAAGAAGATAAATATCTGGACAGATCGTATTCTGGGTCGTGATCCAATTGGTGACTGTTCCTCTTTGAACGCGATTCGTTGCGAGTTGACTTCTGCTGGGAAAACTACACTGTGGGATATCTCCACGTGGGATGGGACGCATTGGGCAGGCTGGAATTTCTTTGACGTGCCTCCGGAGCTCCTTCAGGATTGCAATTGTCTTCGCTCCATGCTGAACGGTATTTCCCCCATTCATCTGCGCAGAAGAGATTCGCGTGGCTGGGGTTTACTAGCTGCAGGTTACACGGTAGCCCAAGGCTACGCAAAGCTCACTTTGAGGCCTCACGTCCCCCCGGACCCTGCCCCTTGGACTGCGATCTGGCGTCTTCACTCTCTGCCTAAAATCGACATGTTCTGTTGGCTCCTTTGTCACAAGAAAATTCTTACAGATGACAAACTGCAGAAACGAGGTTTCCATGGTCCGTCCAGGTGCTCATTGTGCAGAGAAAATGTGGAATGTTCCACACACTTGATCTTGAATTGTAAATTCACTGTGCAGGTTTGGAGCGAGCTGATGGATTACTGGAACCCCAATTTTTTCCTTCCCTCCTCTATTCCTAATCTTTTTGCAAATTGGCAGAACAGTTACCCCGGTCCTCCACCCAAAAATAAAGTGATAAAAAGGCGTGGTCTGCCCTCCCCAAAATCTGCTGCTGGCAGATCTGGCTTGAGCGAAACAGCAGAATCTTTAGAGATACTAAGCATGATGTCAAGGTGGTGGCGGCCAAGATAAAATTCCAGTTAAAGGAGAGCTTGGATAATCAAAAAGATGCCTCAAATCTCACTCAATTAGATTCAGTCTGGGGTACCTCCCTAAACCTGCATTTTCTTCATGCCACCAGCAACATTTCCCCCATTGAAGATTGGCAAATAAGGGGGAAGAACAATGCTGAGTTTCAAGAATGGATCTCCAAGCAACAGGTGCACTCTTTCTTCTTTGATGGGGCATCAAAGGGTAACCCAGGAAGGGCTGGAGCAGGAGGTATTGTAAAAAATACTGAAGGTGTTTTGATCCACAGCTTTGCATGGGGTCTGGGGATCAACTCCAGCATTCAAGCAGAGGCACTGGCCCTCCTTCCATTTCATGAATGGCATCACTCAGCATTCAAAGCAGAAGACATGACCCAGCAACAAAGTCTTAATTGCTCTTGAATCCCAAATCTCAAGAGTTAATGTTTTAGCAGTTCCAATGATAATCAAAATATGACATCAACTCCTCCAGGATCTTAAATTAACTTTGATATCTAATAATTAATTTGAGAGAAGTGTTTAAAAAGTTAGCTACTATATTATGTGAGGAGATAACAACAAAGAAGCGATTATGAAGCAAACAAAGATATATCTCTGGACAATAATTGAGGCAGGGATGAAACATGGGATCAAATTATAATACGATAAATATTTCTTGCTTACAATAGTAGATAAGTTTGTTTATATTTTAAATAAAGAATCACAAAATTGTGTAATGATAAAGAGGCTGACATCACAGTCTGTATGCCATACAACTCTGCACCGACTTCTGGGCCCTTCCATCTCTATTTCTGTTGAAATAAACGTTTCCAGATCTGGACAGTTAATATATCTCATAACCGTTTCTGTAAAAAAAAAAAAAAACAACACAAATATTTTCCATAATTATGCTAACATGTGTAAAACATGAACTTGATTTGGTATATCAAAGATCATAACAACACATCTTTTACCTCCTCCACAACATTGGTAGCCTTTGGGTTCAACACTTTAAAGCCACGTTTACTCAACATGAAGGATGTCCTATCCAAGAAATTTTGGAAAATTTATCTCTTTTTCCATGATCCATTACTGAAGAAATGAATGAAACATTAGATGAATAGGTATCAGAGGGAGAACTATTGGAGCCATATCTAGCTTGGAAAAAGGGAAATGTCATGGTCCTAATGGATTGACCATCAAATTCTATAAGAGGTTTTTTGATCTCACTAAAGAAGACCTTCTTAAGGTTTTCAGAGAATCCCACTCTTCGGGATGTGTTTTGGTCTCTCTTTATTCAACTTTCATTGCACTCATTCCAAAAACTGAGAATCCCTTCTCCTTTGCAGAGTTCCAACCTACCTCTTGTTACAATCTTATTTACAAACTAATATCCAAAATCATTTCTTCCAAAATAGATCCTATTCCCAGTGATATAAGTTTGGAAGAGCAATTTGCCTTTCTTAATAATCGATAAATTCACGATGGTGTTTATATCGCTTAGGATACTCTCCACTCAATGAAGATCAAGAACATGATTGGTGTGATGATTAAGAGAGACCTGCCCAAATCCTATGACAAAGTAATTAGGCTTTTCTCTATTTAGTTATACCTCATATTGGAATGAGTATAAAAATTGTCACTTGGATTATGGCATGTGTCCGATCAATAAGTTTTTTTGTGATGATAAATGACCATCCCTTGTCATTTTTCTCTGGTTCTAGGGGGCTCAGACAAGGTTGCCCCATTTCTCCCCTCCTCTTTTTTTTTTTGATTTCAGAAGTCCTTAGTAAAATTATCCATGATGCAATCAATATAGAAGAGATAAAGGGGATCAACATATCAAGTTTTGTTGATATATCACACTTTTTGTTCGTGGATGATGTTTTTTTCTCTTCATCGCTGGAAATCGTTGCTACTTACACCATTTAAGAAAAAATTTGAACCACTTTTCCATGGTCACTAGGATGGTTGTTAACATTCAAAAGTCTTGTATGTTTCTTGATAACCTATTGAATTCTTTGTTAAGGAATATTAAAGATCTCTTTCAATTTCAGACTAAATCCATCCTAAAGGCAATAAAATACGCAGGTTTTATGTCGAAAGCTAACAATTACATGTATGAAGATTGGTTGTGGCTCTGCAAGAAAGTGGAGAAGTGTATTAACGTATGGACCAATTGCCTCTTATCCAGGGGGTCGACTGACTTTGGTAAAAGTAGTCCTCAAGAGCATTCTTGTATATTGGAATTATATTCTTTGGTCCCAAAGGGTATATTAAATTATATTAAAAGGTTGAGATTCAGGTTTTAATGGTTAGGTAAGGGAGATTCCAAAGACTGTCCACTGGTGTCAAGGAACACCATAACTAAACCCAAATCTCTTAGGGGGGTCTAAAGAATATTCACATTTTCAGTAACTCCCTTGTAACTCAGAGCCTATAAATACCAATAACACAACATTGTGGGGGTGGGTTCTGAAATCAAAATATTTGGGCAACAAATCCCTTTTAGAGTGGTATAGGGACCCTATCAAACCATGAATAAATGCCTCCATTGTTTGGAGAGCCCTTTATAAATATTTTCCTTTTGTTGGGATTAGGCTTCTTGGCATATTAGAAATGGAAATTACACTTATGTTGGCATCGATCCTTGGGAAAGGGTTGGGGATAGTTATAAGTTGTCTTAAAACTGCATACACTTACTCAGTTTGGCAGACATTAAGGCCTTAGTTGTTGTTAAAGCTTCAAATGATATTCCCGTAGGGAGATAGGCTTGGAAATTGGTTGAGTAACTGGCTCTTTTAGAACTTGAAGCTTCATAATGGAACAATTATATCAGCATGTGGGTGCCATCCCTCATTAAACTGGTTAACGCTGATCTCGAATGATTAATATGGTATAAACGCCCCACTAGTGGAGAATACACTACAAAGCTAAGATATAAGGCACATCTTAAAATTCTTCCAAATATCCAATCTAGATGTCGGTGGAGTTACATATGGAAACATCGTAGTCCTCTAAAGAGAAAAATTACTCCTTGGTTTTCCCTAGTAGATAAACTATTGACATGGAACAACTTACTGAAAAGAGTGTGGAATGGACCTAATCAGTGCACTCTTTGTCATTTAGAGGATGAATCCATTTCACACATATTTGTTTTATGTCCATATGTAAAGAACACTTGGAAATCCTTACGTCCTATTTTTTATCCTACTCAAACTAATTGGAACAAATAATCCCTTGAAGAATGCATAACAAAATGGGATTTTGATCATTTGGTCCATGTTTTTTCAGGCATTTCCAATTATTTTTGTTAAAAACATATGGTGGGAAAGAAATCAATTGATTTTTCAGAACAAGTTGTTCCACAATAAGTTACATGAAGTCTTATTGAAAAACATGTTAAGGAATTCAAAACAGAACAAAAAATAAAGAAGACTCACATTCATGCTACGCTTGAATTAAACAAAGACATTCCATGGGGCTTCTTTGATGGAACTAGTCAAGGAGACCCTCCTCTTTGTGGCATGAGAGGTGTGTTGTTCCTAAATCAACATCATTATTATCTACTCAAATACGCTACTAGACGTGGTTCAAATACCAAAGTTGAGTTTACTAGTTTATGGGTTGTATTGTATACAACTCGACTTCTTAATGTGAGGAAATTACAAGTTTTGTGCGATTCCAAATTTGTAATAGAATGGGCCAAATATAAACCACTTTGAGAAATATCTTCAAAAATGCAATCCTTTGAATGGACCTCATATATGCATATCTTTAGAGAATTGAATGAACAAGCTAATAAACTCTCCAAAGAGGCTCTTTAGTTGCCAACTGGTTTGTTTGGTCAATACGAATTATGGGATGATCAAGAAATCAATGGAATGAAATTCCTCTTATAGTCTTTATGTTTAAAAGTGCTTTATAAAGTCATATGATTTATCATTTTGGCTTTAAGGAAGATTTGGAATAATCTTTTTGATCTAATCAATGGCTAGAGTATTAGTATAATTGAACAATCCATTTAGATCACACTATTTATATTTCTCTTTATGAAATATAAGTTTTTATTGGGAAAAAAATTTAATAATATTAATTTATTTAAATTTATATGCGTGCATGTAATGGAAATTATGAAAATATAATATAATTTAAATGAAAAACTATTTGTTTCCGTGAATAAAATTAAATTATTATTAGAAGTAGTATTTGGTTTCATATATGATATTAAAACTAAATGTTAATAAAAACCACATAACTTTATTAAAGATAATTTAAGTTATGACCAAAAAGAATATTGATTTTAAAAAAATATATTATTTAGGTAGAAATTGTCTTTTTAGTCTTTGAATAAGACCTAACATATTTTTTAATCAGTTAAAAAGCTATAAGCATAAGACAAAATTGAAAATCTACCTTCCTATAAATCACCAACAAATATTTCAAATAATATAATTATTTCTTTAAATAATAATAATAAATTAACCCACACTTATATATTTATAAATGCCAATTATTTTCATTATCAATTACCAACTCCGTAATAAGTTTTTTTAGTTTTTCAAAAAGAATATATAGAAAAATTAAATTTGAAGTCCAAGTAACCTAGGTGTAATTTCCAAATTGTCATGCACATTCCATCTTTCACAACCTGCCAATCACAATTAATTATTAAAATATTCTACTTTAAGTTAGGTAGCACATTTCATTCTTTTTGTTTTGATGTAAGAGTGAGAATGCACTTTTAAAAGTTGAAGTCAGGGTAATGTGGTTGGCACAATGGCCTCTCTTTCACAACCATTATAGCAACACTTTTGACCAAAATCTAATGAACAGATTAGACTCTTTAGTTAGGTATAGTTGTCACATATTCTCCATAGTAAAAGGGACCCATTTCAATATTCCATGATCTTGAGATGTTCCATGGATGCACATGTGTGGAATCTTATGGACATTATATGTAACATGGCACAATAGAATCATAGCTCATCACACGTGGCATAAAGTTGAGCACAAATATTAGGGGGACACATATATTACTTATCTGCCCCAAATAGTTGAGTGAGGGCAACATAATCCTAACACTTGCCTTGTTAATGTACTATGGCCCAAGGACATGAATCCATGACCAATGGCTTAAATAAATAAGGCTTCTTTGTAGTACACAAAAAGTACCTTGACCCATCGTTGTACTTAGTTATACTACTAACACAAACAAAATTTAACACCTCACATTATATTACTTTGAAGCAAACATTACACAAATATTATTCTATATTTGATGTGTTTGCTTGTGGGTGAATTTTAAACTTCAATTTTCAATTTTATTTTACCATGTTTTTACTTATTTGGGAGTTTAAACTTCAACTTCATTATAATATGGTTTAATGCCTTTTAAAAGAGATCTGGACCCTTTATTCAACAAGACCAAAGTTTTTTACTATAACATAATTTTTATTTATTTATCGAGGAAGTAATTTTATTCATTTTCATATATTTGAATGAAGAATGAATGAGAAATTTTATTTTTAAGTTTTTAAATGAAAAGCAAACTATCAAAAATATAAAAATCAATAAAAATTAATAATTTTGAAAAAAATAAATTATTTATTTATTACACTCAATGTAATAATATTATTAATTAAGTAATTTATTAGGTATCATTTTTGGGATTCAATTGCTTTAAGTAAGTGATTCATTTATGACTATTTCCATGTGAGGTAGTTGTAAGTGACTAAGCACAACATGCATCAAGAGTGAAAAAGTGGGATTGAAACTAGTGAAATAAATCACATAGCATCAATCATCACTTCACAACATGCATCACGGGTGAAAAAGTGGGATTGAAACTAGTGAAATGAAGTGGGATTGAAACTAGTGAAATAAATCACATAGCATCAATCATCACTTCACAACATACATCATGGGTGAAAAAGTGGGATTGAAACTAGTGAAATGAATCACTTAGTATCAATCATCACTTCCAAGGCTTGCACCTCGTAACCAAGACTTCCGGGGAGGTCACCCATACCATAACTCCTCTCACTCAAGAACGCCTAACTGTAAAAAATTTCCACACAATCAAGCCCACTTAGCTTTTTACCCCATTTGCAAAATTTTACCAAATATTGTACCTCATGAAACATTCAAATAAAACTCCCTTTACTCATTTTAATTTACACATAAATAATTTTTAACAAAATACATATAACTTTACATTATTATTATTATTAATTAAATAATTTTAATTTATATAAAGCAATTTTAACAAAATACATATCACTTGTAACTCTCACAACTATATTTACAATTTAAAAGTTTTATATATGATAGGGAGAGAGAGATTTAAAAGTAGATGATGACGTTTGATGTTCCCTAAACTAATAATGTCTATTAAATAAAGAGGAAACCACTAAACTAATAATATCTATTGAATAAAGAGGAAACATATCAACTATTTTTTGACATTTCATTTGTATAATAGAAAGTGGCTGAGAGAAAAATACCAAGTTGATTATGGCTTTTCTAAGTTATGATATTTTTGAAAATAATTAAATTATGAAATCACGTAAAATTACATTTTATGTGATTTATGATATAGTTTGTTAAAATGGTATCTTGTTTTTCTCTACAAATCCAATTATATATCAAAGTGTTTTTGGATTAATTTAAAAACTCAGAGTTATGAATATGGGTCATGCTACTCATTTAACTAGGAAAATTATGAATATTGGTCATGATTTTGATAAAAATCATTTTGATTTTTAAATGTGACGAGGTTGGGAAAAGTATTTTGATTGAGAGAATTGAGATTGAGTTGCTAGTTAATGATTCAATTAACATTTCAAGTTGTATCTTAAATTTCACATTTATGAAAGAATGAAATTATCAATATTATTAATTTGTTTAGGTTCTAATAATTATGTTAACTTCTATATTTTTTAATTTTATATTTTGAGAATTTATAATAATTTATAGTTATTTTTAAAATACTAATAAATAAAGAGTTTTTAAAATTTTATTTTAATTATCTATAATTAATAAATATATTGTAGAAATTTAATCTCTACAAAATATCCATGTAATATTTTAGTATGAGTTACGATAAAGGCTTGAGATTTGTCTGGAGGTTAGTAATGTTATTTTTTTTTAAATTTAATTAAATAATATTTTTAAATAAAAATATATATATATATATATATAATATTTTGAGTTAGAAATGAATTATGGCTTTTTGGGCATGTGGTGTTGAAGTGGGGGTAAATCTCCATGGTTAAAAATCTTGTTGCATGTTTTCTTTTTAAATGTACATATGTTTAATTAGTGCAATGATTTTTTTTACAAGCTACGAGTCTTAACAATAAACAAGTTAATATGGAAACCCTCGCAACTTCCACAACTCAGGCCCGCTCTGCCATTTTTTGTGCATTTTGCATTTTCACTAGGATCCCCCCCCCCAGTGTCTATTTATTTGGTGATCTAATGAAAGAAGGCCCAAACCCTCATGTCGTGGACCTTCATAGTTCTCATTACATTGTTGGTAGGACAATTCGTTTCCCTTTCAAGATAATTAGGGTGTAAACAATGAGACCAAGCAAACTCCATTGAGGGGGTCAACACCAAGAATCAATAGACATTGCCTGGAGCAAGCACACTGTCTGCAAGTTTGCAAATTATTTGTTGGTTATCATCTCTAATTGGTATTGTCTATTTAATTTTGTGTTTTTATTCTTGAGTCTAGGATTGTAAGATGCATCACTAGGGTTGAATAATTTGTTGCTATTACTGCTGCTTCTAACCCTTTGGCTCTCCCCTTTACCCAAAACTCTCTCCCATTGCATTCCTTAGTCCAATTTCTTTTGTATCCTCCCCTTTGGTTAGCTTGGTCTTTGTTCACTTCTCTCCAACCTACTTTGCTCTGACCTCCCTCTAGTCCTTCCATTGTCTCAAACCCCTCTCAAGAAGTCTCAAGTGTTGGTTTCTGGTTCTTTCTTGGCGTAATGCCAATTTAGAGAATGTGCCCAAGATGTGGGTATGGGGGTTGCGGTTCCTCGGGAAAACACAAAGCCCAATCCCAAGCTTAGTTAGATGGTGAAATTTACCTTTTTGTTACCCCTCTTGAAGTTCAAGAAGAAATCCAACATCTTGAAGCCTTGACAACAATAGAACAACAAGGCCATCCAAATTTTATAATTCAAGTTAAATCTCTGGGTGGGTACCAGTCCTTGGCCATACTAGGGGCGTAGGAGCTAGTACCTTCATTCTGTCACCCTTCACTAGCAAAATAAAACTCTGTTGAGTCGTGTCACCAAAGAGAAATGCAATGATCACAATGAAATCATAGCTTACCTCAATGGCATCCAACGGATTCAAAGACACCAATGCTCTTATCTGGTTATGGTGGATGCTCGATTGTCCCACATTGAGAGGCGTCTTTAGTGTGGGTACCACTCTCCAACATGCCCAAGTGTGTAGGATCTGACCCCAACAATGTCCTCTAATGAATGATGCATGAACATGTCTTCAATTTTATGTTTATGATTAAGGAGCTTTATTTTATTTTCTTATATAGTTTATAGGCATAGTATGGTAATATTACCCAATAGATTATATGTAATGGTTTTGATGATGGTGCTAGACGTTTGCCTTGGTGCAGAGATGCTCAACTAGTAGGAACATTTTTGTTCATTTTGACAGGCAAAACACTGATACAACACCTCCATTGTCGTTGGTCTAGTTTCCCTTCTAGTAGGTCACCAAAATGAGGAGTTCGAATGATATGTTACGTATTTCATGATTTATGATTTAATAAAGGAAAATTAGTTAACAAAAAAAATTATAATTTAGTTAATTTTTATAATTTTTTGTTTTATTTATTAAACTTTTTTTTTTTTTTTTTTGGCAATGTGAGATCTATCATGAGACAAGTATTTTTATGCCTAATAGCTTTTACCAAACAATGATTTAGGAGAGTTTCTCTCACTTGATTTTTAGCATAGAAATAAAATGTTAAAAAAATCTAATTAATCTCTTCCTTTCTTAAAATCTAATAAACTATATAAATCTTAATAAATGTTAATCATCATCACAATAAAATTATATAAAATTAAATAATGTTAAATATCCTCAATTTTATTCAAATCTTCACAAATAGTTTAAACCCAATCTTCACAATTATATAAAATAACTCAATAAAATTAAAAGTTAAAAAGCAAAATTGTTCTTATCCAACTTAAAACTTCCATATTTATTTTGAATATTAAACTTCCCAACTTTTAATAAATCTCAATGATATAGTTTTACTGTAAACAACAATTAAAATGGATGCTTATATATTTGTAAAATAAAACCACTTCAAATCATTATCAACCTACGAAATTAAAACACACACAATCTATATATAATTCAATTTTATAAATATTATGAGAGGGTTTTAGTTTTAATTTGTTTTAGAAAATAATATCCAAAAATCTATGAAAATACCTCACCGTATTAATATAAATATTTAATTTTAAAATAATTAATTTATATTATTTTATTTTAAAATAATATTTTGATGTATTTTTGAGTGTTTTTATAAAAACATTTAATTTTAAAATAATAATATTTATATATATTTTATGTATTTTGAATATTTTTATAAAAAGTTTTGGACGAGATACTAATGAATTGTCATTCGTAAATTTCTTTCACAACTACTTTATGGAGTAAAGGGAACCTATAAATTAAAATATTGAAGTTAGACCACATAGCTATATTATAAAGCTTATGGAAAAATACATATTTATGTATCTTTAAATTTATTTTTGAATTTTAGAAAGTGTTATGAACTTTGTGTTTTAAGTGTTTTTTTTTCTTACTTTTACATTATCAAATTATATACATTACCCAAACGAACATATATATTATACATTAGTTAAGTGACTATATATTAGTTAAGTTAAATTTAGGCTTGGGCGAGTTGTAATTGTAGGATGTTATTTGTAAATATTTTAAACTAAACTTAAATTTACATGAGTTAGTTTTATTTACATTTACATGGCTTGTTTTATGATGTTATTTTAAAACTAATTATTTATTAAAAATATTTGTTTTAATTATTTTTTAATTTATATTTATATTTTTATTTGAATATATAAAAAAATAAAATAATATATATATATATATATATATATATATTAATTAAAGAGTTTGTTTTTCTTAGAGACAAGAAAATAGATTACTGATCTAAAATTTATATGTTTTTAGTAAGAGTGGGAATCTACCTCTTAAGAATCACTAAAAGATTTATTTTAAGTATTTCCTAATTTTTTTAATAATGGTGATGAGTTAACCTACATTCATAAATACTAGTCAGTAATGATTGTCTCTGTTATTTGTTTTACCACTAAATTATGATAAATTTTCCCTTCTTTTACAAAAGATAAAAAACCTATCCCTATAATGTATAATAAATATAAGTGAAATATAAGAACGAAAACATATAGTGTGCAATGTGCTATATCTCATAGTTCATTATCATTAAGCATGAATTAATGGTTTTCAAAATCATTTCCTCTCAATTTATCCATTGAGATGTTCAAAGTTTTGGTTTTATATATATGATGATTAAGAAATTAGAATTGATTTTATTTATAAATAATATTTTTCACTATTTTTTTTAAAGATAGACATTTATCTATTTAAATTTTTAAAATACAAAATTTGAAATGTTTCAAAAATATTTTTTTAGAAATGATCTTGATCACTGAAAAGTAAAACTACTAACTATTCTCCGCTCTGCCTCCCTCTGCGCCCTCTGATCGCGCCTGGGCTGCTGGCAGCTCCAGCGCGCTGTTCTGCCCTGTCCGGCCTGCCCTGCGACAGATCCTACCATGGAAGACCGCAGGACCCCAGATCCCCCTCCGCCTCCGGAGGTTACGGCTTTTAGGGCAATGATTGCGAATGCTCCCAAACGCCCTCCATCTCAGTCCCAGCAGAAATTTGTGAAAAAACTGGACTCAATCCCCACAGTGGCTCTCCCCGAAGGAGATACCTGCAAATCGGCTCTGAATCTGGCGGAGAGGGGTCTCATAGGCCAGTTCACGGGCCTCTGGCCCTCCCCCAAATCGGTTGAGGAATGGACTCAAAGGAACTGGAAGCCTTTGATCAAGGAGGGAGTCAATAGCTACTTCGTAGGTAAGGGTTTCTTTGTGTTTGTCTTTGAAAACCCGGAAGACAAAGGATTAATCTTCAGAAACGGGCCATACTTTATGGGCCCTCAGGGCCTTTACCTAAACAAATGGTCCCCTGACTTCGACCCCACTCAGGATGTTCCCTCGGCAGTCCCGGTTTGGGTTAGACTCCCTCACTTGCCTCTCCACTGCTGGAATCCAAACTCTCTCCAGACCATAGGAAATGCTTTGGGAAAATACATAGACCAGGCGGTAAGAAAGGATCAGTACTCATGTGCCCGCATCTGCGTAGAAGTAGATCTCGAAGAAGGATTACCGGAAGCAATCAAGCTCACAGTTGCTGGGTGGACGCATGTCCAAGAGCTGGACTATGAACAGCTGCCCTTTAAATGTAGGCACTGCCACGGGCACGGTCACTTCGCAAAGCACTGTAAGAAGAAGGCGGAGGAACAGGCGGAGAAACAAAATGGGGAACAATGGACCCTAGTCCAAAAAAACACTAGCTCAAAAAAAGGCGCAGGCAAAGGAAATATGACTGGAGGTCAACCAAGCTCCAAAAGCAACCAAGAAGCGAAAGCTCCTCCAAATGCACCAGAAGGAGAGCAGGACATACAAGCCAACCCAAATCAAGAGAACGAGGAACAACCGTCCCCTTCCCCTTGAAATAAAGAGAAAGAGGAAACAATTCAGTTGGAGGAAAATCAAGGCTCTCCCACTAATCCTTCCTACGCAGAAATAGCAAGGAAAAAACCAGTGGTTAGTTCTAGTTCTTCCGAAGATGAATTCTACGAGCGCCCTTCCAAAAAAGCAGGAAGGAAATCTCGTAAAGAGAAGAGGGAAGAAGAGGTAGAAATACTCAAGATTCAAGGAAGTCAATCCACAATAGAAATGTCTATTGGGCGAAATATCAGACCAAGGCCTTCCAAGGGAGGCCCCAACCCTCCTCTTTGTAAATAATGAATCTCGTCTCTTGGAACTGTAGAGGTCAGGGGAACCCCTCTAGAATAGAAGCAGTCAGGGACCTACTAAAATCAGAACCCTTAGACGTTCTTATGCTCCAGGAGACCAAAATAGAAGGGCAGGCCCTTCTAGAGTTAGGTAGAACAAAGTGGAACAAAAAAGCAGGAAAAGCAGTCAACGCAAGGGGAACCTCTGGAGGGCTGGCAACACTTTGGACGGATGACCTCTTTCAGCTGCTTAGGTCCCATGAAACCCAGCACTGGATATACATGGAGATGAAGCATAAGGCAAGTAAGTTGACCATCTCTCTCTTCAATCTCTATGTTCCAGTGACTTATTCTGAAAAGCGAAAATGTTGGGTTACACTTGAGGCCTTTCTTGAATAGACCAATCCCAGCAATATCATACTAGCCGGGGATCTGAATATTGTTCTGAAAGCAAAAGAAAAGAGGGGGGGGATCAGCTCCAGTGACCCTATGTTGGCCAAGGTTGAGGAGATCACCCAGCTCTGGGACCTTCTTGATTTCAGGCCCATTCGTGGCATTTACACTTGGAATAATAATCGGGTTGGTACGGAGCACATTTTTGCTCGTTTAGACCGTTTCTTGGTTCAAAGCTCCATTATGATGAACAAGAAAATAACCACCAAAATTCTGCCCAAGCTCTCCTCAGACCATAAACCCATCCAGCTCCATTTGGAAGATGAATAAGACTTGGGTCCGCTTCCTTTTCGATTCAACGCTCTCTGGATCGAGAGAGATGGATTCTTGGAGACAGTCAAGGCAGCATGGGCCAAACCAATCTCCGGATCCTCCAGCTACGTATGGGAGCAAAAGCTGAAAGCTACAAAGCAAGCTCTGAAGGACTGGATAAAAGCACCGGATAACAACCCCATCAATCAGAGAAAGGAGGCTGTGCAGTCTTTGTCGGATCTGCAAACTGATATGGAAAATAGAGATATCACATCTGAGTTGCTCGAGGAGGAAGTAAAAGCACAAAGAGCACCGTACCAAACTTTTCGTAAGGAAGAAGAATATTGGAGGCTTAAATCCAGAAGCCTTTGGTTGAAGGCCGGGGATCAGAACACTCCCTTCTTCCACCGGCAATATAGAGCTAGACTGTCGAAGAACTACATAGCAGAAATCAAAACAGCCGAGGGTCAAGTATGTAAAGGATTCAATCAAGTTAAAGTCGCTGCTGAAAACCACTACAGGAACTTGTTCAGAGAAGAAACTCAAAGCAATGACGAGGAGTTGGATGACTTTCTCTCCTGTGTTCCCTCCCTTATCAGTCCTGAAGACAACTTAAATCTCTGCAAACCCATTACTGAGGAGGAAATCATAAAAGTTATTTGGTCCATGGAATCAGACAAGGCTCCTGGGCCGGATGGGTTCACAATCCACTTCTACAAATCCTGCTGGCACATTATCAAGGCAGATCTGCTTAAAATGACAAGAGGATTCATGCAGAAAGCCAAGATTGGTGGAGGAACTAACTCCACTTATCTGGCTCTAATTCCTATGGACACCAATCCTGACTCCTTTGCTAGATTCAGACCTATCTCGCTGTGCAATGCTTCTTATAAAATCCTGGAAAAACTTCTGGCGAGTCGGATCAAGCCACTGTTAAAAAAACTGATCTCCAGCAACCAAGGTGGCTTCGTGGAGGGTAGGCACATTTTGGACAACGTGATCCAAGTACAGGAGACAATACACTCAAGTAAGCAACGAAAGGAGAAAGGTATGTTGATTAAACTAGATATGGCTAACGCCTTTGATAGAGTTAATCATAGCTTCCTATCTAAGGTCCTGCTCTCCTTTGGTTTTTCGATACATTTTGTCCATTTAATAAAAGCCTGCATTGACAGTCCATGGATTGCTCCGTTAGTTAATGGCAGACCCGCTAACTTCTTCCAAGCTCAGAGAGGTATCAGGCAGGGTTGCCCACTCTCCCCCTTCATGTATATCATAATGGCAGACTCCCTAAGTCGTAAGCTTACTGCTGAAAGAATAGCAGGACATATTCCGGGTCTCAAACCTTCAAATGGAGCTGAACCTTTGAACCATGCTCTCTTTGCCGACGACTCTCTCCTACTCGGAGGAGCCTCCATCAGAATAGCCAGAGCGTTCGACTCAGTCCTCAGAAAGTACTGCAGAGTTTCAGGAGCCTTGGTTAACGAGAGTAAGAGCGAAATATATAGCTGGAACATAGATCAGAATGAACTTACTGCAATCTCTGCTCTTCTTGGGTTTAAAGGTCAGGCAAACTGGGACAGGTTTAAATATCTTGGTCTTCCCATAACATCTGGAGTAAACAAGAGGTCGTTATGGAGCAATATAATCACAAAAATTAAAACCAAAATTGCTGCGTGGGGAGGCAACTGGCTAACTAAGGGAGGTAAAGTAATCTTAATTAAAACGGTGCTGTCTGCTCTCCCAATCTTCCAGGCAGCTTTCCTCCTTGCTCCAAGGAAGGTGATGGAGCAGATCTCCAAACTGCTCAGAGATTTTCTTTGGCAGGGAGGGAAAGGCAATGAGAGAAAAATGCATCTGGTTAACTGGGATGTGGTTAAAAAGCCATTGTATGAAGGCGGACTGCAAATTAGAGAACCCATGCTTGTCAATCTTGCTTTGGGAGGAAAGATTTTGTGGAAGATGTTCAACGAACCCTCTCATCCAATCAGTGTTACCCTGCGCTCAAAGTACGGTCCCACTAGTGCGCTCTCCAACCTACAGACAGCTAGTGCACCCAATAGCACGCTGGTCTGGAAGTTATGTTGTAAAAGCAGCAATTTTTTCAAAAAATTAATCTACAGGATTCCAGGAACGGCAAGCGTACGCATCTATGGAATGACAGTATAATGGGAAGTGAGCCACTTGCTCAGATGGAAGACATTGCAGACCTCGGGAATTGGCTGGAGCGCGCAGGTGTAAATAGACTGTATGATATCTCGACCTGGGATCAGCGTGGAGATTGGAACGGATGGGATTTCCACAGAGTGCCAGCACGGTTTTCCCATCAACAAGCACTGCTTGTCGATCTGTTGGATGATGCTGCACCTGTTTGCAGATCTAAAAAAGATAGCTAGGGATGGGGACAGTCTGGAGTCTATACCACCGCAGCTGGGTATAATTCTTTACAGGACATAAGGAATTGTAGTCAAACTAAGGAGTTTTGGAAGAATGTTTGGGAGCCGCTCTCCCTTCCAAAAGTAAACTTCTTCTTCTGGACCTTGGTCCATAACAAGCAGCTTACGGGGGATAATCTGCAAAAAAGGAAAATAGCTGGGCCTCACAGATGTGTGTTATGCTGTAACAATTCCGAAACAGCTCAGCACCTTTTCATGGAGTGCAGATTTGCTAAAGAGGTTTGGGTTCTCACGCTTCAGGACTTGCAGATTCCAGCCCCCCTGCAGAACTCTGTAGCAGACCTCTTTGCCTCTTGGAGTCAACACTATCCCCATCGAATCCCTTCCAAATCTTTCTGGCGTAGAATCTGGATAACGCTCCCAAAATATGTATGCTGGCAGATCTGGTTGGCTCGCAATCAGAAGATTTTTACAGAGCTGCTTTATACCCCTCTGCAAGTCGCTGCTAAAGCTAAATCCTTTCTCCTGGAAGCGGCTCAAATTCAGTATTTTAAAGAAGATCATTTGCTACTGCCCGAAGAAAAGCGCTGGCTTGGTATGCTTGCGCCCCATCCTTGCAAGTACCTTCAACCCCCGCAAGGTGACAATCCTGAATGGCGCATAAGAGACGAGGATGTTTTTTTTCAAAATTGGTGGAGGTCCCAAAACATTTCCACTATCTTTTTCGACGGGGCGTCCAAGGGGAATCCGGGTGCTGCTGGTGCGGGTGGAGTTATTTACTCTACTGGTGGGTATTCCAAAGATTGGTTCTGCTGGGGACTTGGCAAGAAATCCAACAATCATGCAGAGATCCTAGGGCTCCTAAAAGCTTGTCTTATGGCAAGAGATAAGGGAATCAAAGTGCTCCAAGTCTTCGGTGATTCAGAATTGATAATAAAACATATATACATGGAAACGCCGTTCAGCAATGCCAGCCTCAACAAAATTTTGGACAGATTGAAGAGAGTCCTCCGAGACTTTGACAAGTGTAAACTTCATCACATTCTGAGAACGTCAAATACTGAAGCAGATGAGATGGCAAACAAAGGCAGCTCGCTTATGAAAGGGCAGATCATTGTAAACAACATAAGCTCCGTACAGATGCCTTGAATGTCCTTATTGACAGTTAGATGCAGTAGATAGATCTCTGCTTTGTAAAAGGGGCTGCCTCGGCAAAGACCCACAACTTTTCTTACTTAATAAAAACATAACCGTTACAGTTAAAAAAAAAAAAAAAAAAATTTTAGAAATATTCAATCATATATATAATTTTTTTAATAAATAAAAAGAAGAAGAAAGAGTTTTCATTCAAATAGTTGCATGGAGATGGATCTCTTGTCCCACAAACAAGGCGGTCTCATACACCAATTTAGTGTCTGCTTGAACGTGACCTTAATATTTTTTATTTTTTTTTGTAAGTTGACAATGACCTTAAAATTAGATAATAATAACAATAATATTTAATATATTCGAAACTTTGAAAATTTCCTTACACTATCTTAATCCATTTATACTTTAACTATTTAATATTATTATTTATTATTTTCAATTAATCACAGTGATTAATATGATTTTTTAAACCTAATTTTTTATAGGTTTGAAGTTGAATAATAATAATGATATTGTTATTTATTATTTTCAATTAATCACAACTATTAATATGATTTTTTTAAACCTATTTTTTTAATATATTTGAAGTTGAATAATAGTAATGCTGATAATTGCTTTTGTTTAAACAAAATTTTGTTTATCACATTTATAAAATTAAATTAATTAATATGGTTTTTTAAACCTAATTTTTTATATGTTTGAAGTTGAATAATAATGATGATATTGTTATTTATTATTTTCAATTAATCACAACTATTAATATGATTTATTTAAACCTAATTTTTGTATATGTTTGAAATTGAATAACACTGATATTGATAATTACTTTTAAACAAAATTTAATTTATCACATTTATAAATTAAATTATTTAGTTTTTTATAATTTTTATCAAATAAAAAAAATTCTAAATTTTATATTTTTAATAAATAAATAATTATAAAATTTTATTTTATTATAATAATTTCATCACAATTTCAAAATTGAAGATAATATTCCATACTCGAATGTTTTCATGGAACTCAATATATTTGTTGTTGAATATAAAGCCCTAATACTATATATTTTATGCAATAATATGTTATAAAAACATCAAAAACAATATATCATTATTGTGCATAATAAATTAAAATAAAATATTTAAATTCTTATAAAAACTTTAAAAATAACATATCATTTTTTTTTATAAAAAAATTAAACTAAAATTGAAAATATAATATTTAAATAAACAATATAATATTATATTATTATAACAACATCAACCATCCCAAATTAATTATTCTTTCTTTTAATAATAATGATATTACAAAGTTAAAAAAAAAACTAACAATAAATTATAATATAAGATACATAAATTAATATGAGATAATCTTTTTCAAATACTTTTGATTATCATTATTATTTTTAGTAATTTATAAATTAAAAGAAATTGAAAACAAAATGTATTTTTTAGTATACCTTTCATATCATGGTATTGAATACATTTATAAGCATAATTGTAATGATATTTAAAATTACTATTTAATTTATAAAATTAAAATTAAAATAATTGATTTAAATTTAATATTATATATATTTACATATTATTATTATTAAACACAATATAATATAATTAACTTGTTTGCACTGAATACCCTTGTAGTGATATTTGAGGTTATTATTTAATTTATAAAATTAAAATTAAAATAGTTGAGTTAAATTTAAATATTATATTTATTTAAATATTATTATTATTATTAAACACAATATAATATAAGTAACTTGTGTGCATTGAATACATTTATAGTGATATTTGAGATTACTATTTAATTCATAAAATTAAAATTATAGTGATATTTGAGATTACTATTTAATTCATAAAATTAAAATTAAAATAATTGAGTTAAATTTAAATATTATATCTATTTATATACTATAATTAAACAAAATATAATATAATTAACTCGTGTTTATAAATGGAGAAATTAATAATTTAGCTTTAAATTATAATATCAATATAAATTTAATAACTCATAAATTTAATAATTTGGTAAAGTTGGAAGATGAATTATAACATTTAATTCTTATACTATTGTAAGATGCTTTATAATAATTTTGAGAAAAGTAAACAACAAATGATAACATTAACATTTAATTAAAGGGGAAATCAACTTGTATAATGTTAGGATCTTTTATGTTTTCTTTAGAATTGGTAATTTCCAAATCAATTAACTAGCTTGTTTAATTAAAGGAGAAATCAACTTGTATAATGTTAGGATCTTTTATGTTTTCTTTGGAATTGGTAAATTCCAAATCAATTAACTAGCTTCTTATTATAGAGATTTTGGAGTTCAAGTAAAACTACATCTTCAAAGCATTGAGAAATATTTTTTGTTGAGCTTCTAATCATTTCACTAATAATTAGATTTCTTATCGAGCTAATAATTTCTTTTCCATATATATATATATATATATATAATATTTATTTAAAAATGAATTTTTTTTATTTATTTTTAATACCAATTTAATTTTGAGGAATTTAAGTTGTGGTAGATATTTAACATCACATGACTTTTATCTAGTCTCAGTGATGACTAAGTACAAGAATATTAGATACCTTGAGATGTTTTTTTTTTTTTTTTTACAGAAACGGTTAGTATGATATATTGATTCCTAGCATGAATGCCTCAATTCAGATTACAAAATGCAAGGGCAATGCCCAGTTTTTCTCCCCAGCCAGGAACAAAATGACCCTTTCACTAATAAGCCAGTGATTTTTACAAGCTATAATACGAGCAATCTCCGCTATCTTCCCAAATTTATAAATACAAACAAACTGCTCCAATAAAAGACAATAGAACATATTAACCAGAAAGTTAAGGGATGGGATCCCAGCCTTCGTCTCCATCTCTTAGGAGGACTCCGAGGGAGAGGAGAACAACTTTGTTGGCTTCAGCATTAGCATCTTTGTTGTTATCTCTCTTTACATGATAGAAATTCAAGCTCTGAAAGGATTTCGACAGGGACCTAATTCTGATCATCAATATTGATAATCTTAAGTCTGAAAGAGAAGAATTGTCCACAATGGATTTTATTATTGACTGGGAGTCACCAAAAACAATTGCATCTTTGATACCAAGAAATTTGAGTTGCTTGAGACCTTGGAGAAGAGCCAGCGCTTCAGCTTGAATGCTGGTGTTGTGACCCACACCCCAGGCGTATCTAAGCTCAGTTCTACCATCAGCATTTTTGACAACTCCACCTACTCCTGAAATACCTGGATTTCCTTTTGCTACCCCATCAAAGAAGACGACGGTTCGTGCCTGTTTTGTGCAAAACTCAAGAAATTCTGCTGCATTAAGTCGAATTTTCCAGTCTTTTAGAGGAGTGGGAGGCCTTACTATGTCTTTGAACTGGAGGTAGAGGATAGCACTCCATTCAGAATCTTGCTCACTTAGATCTGCCCCGTCCAGCTGATCTCCCAAGCAATCTTTTAACTGGATTTTGATTTTAACCAAGACTATCTTGAGATCATTATTTTTGTCTCTGAAAATCCTCTGATTTCTGTCAAGCCATAATTGCCAGCAGATTATTTTAGGGAGAGCGAGCCAAGCAGCTTTGATGTGAATGTTCTTAGGAGTGATTCCAGGGTACGTAAGCATCTAGTTTGAGAACAGGTCAGAGATGTGATTGGGGAGGGCGAAATCAATACTCCATGGGCCTAAGACCGCTTTCCATATCTCTACAGAAAATTTACAGTTAAGCATCAGATGGATGGCATTTTCTTCATTTTCTCCACACAACGAGCAACGAGAAGGCCCAAGATAGCCTCTTTTCTGGAGCCTGTCATCTGTCAAAATTCTCTTGTGACAAAGGAGCCAGTAGAAAGTGTCAATTTTTGGGATCGAAGTCTGAGACCATATCCCCTTCCATGGCTTTGGATCAGGAGGGACGTGAGGGTGCAATAACATCTGCCTGTAACCCTGCGAGATTGTGTAACGCCCAGGGGTCGATCCCCAACCACGAGTATCAGATTTCCTGTTGTTTATAGGGGCCTTGCCATTTAAGTGGGCTAAGAAAACTGCGCACTCATTGAACAGGTTCTGATGCACCTCTAACTTTACCCAACTCTGCCAATCACCGTTCTCCCATTGAGAAATATCCCACAGAGTTTTGAAGCCAGCTTTGGACATCCATTCTCTCAACAAAACCAGAGATCGATCATCTGCCAGGGGATCGCAGCCCATGATTCGATCCTCCCAAATTCTGATGCGTTTGCCATTGCCAGGGATCCAGTGCGCATGGAGGCTAATTAAAGAGGATGCTCTTGCGCATAGTTTGTAGATCATCGAGCTAGAGTTTGCTATGGGATTGTCTAGACAACGTTTTCTCTGCCCACGGAAGTATTTTTTCCACAACGCTAGCTGAGCCCAACCCGGATTTGGGGCAATTATCCTCCATAACAGCTTTTCACCCAACACTACATTTTGTGTACTAATACTCTTGAAGTTCAAGCCACCTTCCATTCTGGGCAAGGAGATTTTATCCCAGCTTATTAAAGGGATTTTCTTCTTGTTCGATTTTCCGCCTTTCCAGAAGAATTTTCTTATGTGATCCTCCATTTTCCTCATAATGCCAATTGGAGCCAGCATAGCTGCAAACTGATAGACAGGAAGACTGTTTAAGACATCTTTTATGAGCATTGTCTTTCCTGCCAGATTGAGCCAACTGAATCCCTAGGAATGGATCTTGGATTTAAATTTTTCCAGCAGAGGTACCCAGTCTCTGCTGAGAGCACATTTTTGGAAAATAGGGAGCCCCAAATACTTGAAGGATGTCCATGAAGAGGAGGCAGCGAATCCAAAACAGCAGGAGATGGCTTGAAGCGTGCTGGCTGTAGTGTTCCAGCAGTAGATATGAAATTTGCCTTTGTTGAGGTTGCTTCCCGAGCCTTCGCAATAACCATCCACCACATCTTTAAATCTTTTAGCTGAGAGCACAGTGGCTGCACCCAGCAAGAGGGAATCATCAGCGAGTAACGCGTGATTTATATTTTTGACACCTCTTGCAATGCTCAATCCCATTATCTCTTGATCATGTTGCTTTTTATTCAAGAGGAAGCTAAGAACAGAAGCTTGGAGGACAAAGAGCAGGGGAGAAAGTGGACACCCTTTCCCCAGTCCTCGAGAAGCTTTAAAGAAATCAGTGGCCCTCCCATTCACCAATGGAGCTATTTAAGGCTCACTGATACAAGCCTTGATCCAGTTGATAAATTTGGAGCCAAAGCCAAATTTGTGCAGGACATCCAACATGAATCTATGTCTCACCCTGTCAAAGGCGTTTTCTAGATCTAACTTGACAATCATTCCTTTCTCTTTATGGAGCAAGCTTGAATGAATCGCCTCTTGGACCAGAATAAAATTGTCCACAATCTGTCTTCCCTGTATAAAACCTTCCTGATTCTCCGAAATAATGTCTGGAAGGATGATTTTCAATATGTTTGCAATCATTTTTGTTATCAGCTTGTAGCCTATATTACAAAGGGAGATAGGACGAAATCTATTGAAGGTATTGGTGCCTTTCTCCTCGGGGATGAGGGCAAGGAATGTCGAGTTGGTGCTTCCCCCAATTTTCTGACAATCTTGTGATTTCCAAACCATTCTGCATAAATCTTTCTCCACAATCTGCCAACAGGTCTGCAGGAATCTGGCAGTAAAGCCATCAGGGCCTGGGGCATTATCTGGCTCCATTGCAAAGAGGGCATTTTTTATTTCATTATTAGAAACTTCTGCTTCCAAGTACTGATTCTTTCTGGGGGAAATCATAGAGGGCACCTCATTCACTAGATTTAAATTATGCTCCAGACCCTCCTCTTCACTATACAAATTTTTGAAGTGAAGGAAAGCAGCGCTTTTTATGCTTCAGAAATCTCTATGCTTGATGTTCTCTTCCTTGATTTCTGAAATGGAGTTGAAGCATTTCCGAGCTTGGGCTTGTTTGTGAAAGAAGGATGAGTTCCTATCTCTTGCCTTAAGCCAAAGACTACGGGATTTAATTCTCCAATACTCTTCCTTTGCCAAGCTTGCCTTGAGTAGCTTTTGCTGAAGGTCAGCCTCCTTGTCTAGAACTTCTTTTGTGATCTCTGCATTTTCCGATTTCAGATGATGAATATCGAGACATTCTTGAATATTTTTCCTTTCCACTGCAGGATTGGGAAGGGATTTTACCCAAATTTTTATGGCAGCTTTCACTCTCCTAAGTTTTTCCTCCCATACAAAGAAGGCAGAGCCCTTGACTGATTGATTCCAACTTTCTTTTACCAGATGCATGAAAGAATGTTCCTTGACCCAATGAGGACTGAATTTAAAAGGAATAGGGCCTTGATCCATATGGACCAGAAGTTCAAGTTTGATGGGTCTATGGTCAGAAACGCTGCAAGGGAGAATATGCATTCTAGACTCTAGACCAAGAAGTAGAAAAGAGCTTTGAACAAGAAATATATCTAACCTTGCAGCAATATGTCCCGGACCGAGTCTTTTGTTAGTCCAAGTGTACTTACCCGAGGAAGGCTTGATGTCGATCATGTCCCAATCCTGTAGCAGATCCTCCACCCATTCCCGCGCCGGATCCCTTACTATGCTTCCTCCACGCTTTTCAGTCAACGATAAGATGATATTAAGGTGCCCTGCAATGATGATATTTGCCAAATTTTCAGAGTCAGCCAGTCTTCTAATGGAGTCCCAGCAGATCTTTTTCTCCCCTACGCTAACAGGAGAATACACGTTAAAGAGGCAGAGGATCTCATTTGTGTCAACGTGTTGCAGTTTTGAAAACAACCAATGGGTATTGAAGACCTCTTTGATCCTTGAGAATTTGTTGGCATTCCAAATAGTGCCCAGGCCCCCTGAGGCACCTCGAGCTGAGACTGCTTGACCTTCACTTTTCTTCCACAGTTTCTTACTAATATGGAGGAAGTTTTTGTCCTCCATTTTAGTCTCCTGGATGAGGAGTATATCAGGAGATTCGGTTCTTATAAGGCTTCTTATGGCTTCTTCTTTTATTCTGCTCCCCATACCCCTACAATTCCAGGAGACAATCTTCATCACTTGCTTTTTGGATGGTGAGCTCCTTTAGAACTCTGAGACTGATTTCTGGTCATCTTCGGTGTTTTTGCCAAGATTTTCTCTAGGGTTGGTTGGCTTCCCTAAAGTTTCTCTTTATAGGTTTCCTGCTCTCTTTTTTCACGAGCAGATTTTCGGCCTCTCATTGATCTTCTAGCCGAGGTTTGCGAATCCCCTATTTCACCTTCTTCTTCTGAGTCCTCCGAACCTTGTACTTCCTCAGTCTCTTCTATGAGTATCTCTTTCGATCTGTCTGCATTACTTTCTACTTGCTTTGGTCCTGAGGGGGACTCTTTGTGGGGCGAGTCTTCCTTCTGCTTCTTGGATTCTTTGATGTCTTCATTTACTGAGCTTAGTTGTGCAAACTTGTTTCCTTGTTCTTCCATGATAGGTGTTTGAATGACAGGGCCTGCCTGAGGGCCTTTGCCATTTGTATTTCCAGTTCTAGGGGCTTTATGGGCAGTTTTGGTCCTTTTGACCTGATTCCATCCTTCTTCCTTGCCTTTCTCCACTTCGCTATTCTTTGGGCAGCCTCTAGCAAAATGGCCATAGACATGGCATTTCTGGCATTTGAACGGAAGCTGCTCATAGTCCAGCTTTTGGACGTGAGTCCAACTACCGACTCTGATTTTTATTGCCTCATGCAGACCAACCTCCAGGTCAACTTCTACACAGATTCTAGCGCATTCATATTGGTCTTTACTGTTTGCTCGATCAATAAATTTGACCAAGGTGTTCTCGATGTGCTTAAGAGACTCCCAATTCCAACAATGCACTGGCAGGTTGGGCAGCCTTACCCACACAGGAACGGCTGTAGGGACGTCAACTGCTGGGTCGAAATCGGGCGTCCACTTGTTGAGATACAGCCCCTGGGGGCCCATGAAATAGGGACTGTTCTGGAATATCAGATCCTTATCCTCCTTATCAGAAAATTGAAACAGAAAGAATCCCCTCCCTAGGAAATACGAAGTAACTCTGTTTTTGATCAGAGGCGCCCAGTTCCTTGTAACCCAGCTCTCCGTGGTTTTGGGGGAGGGCCAGAGGCCAGTGAACTGACCCACCAAAGCACGCTCAGCTAAAGAGAGGGCGACCTGGATCAGACCCTCAGGAGGGAGCGAAATCTCAGGGATGTCTTCCAAACGTTTAACAAACTTTGCAACCTCGGTTGCTTTCTTCTTCGGCAGAGAGTCCAGAAGTTTGAGAAAGGCTTCAGCATCAGATGGGGGAGGCGGAGGGGGAGGAACCTGGGCTGCACCCAGAACCTCCATCGCTGCTACGGAGCCCTAGGTCGGGCGTTGGCAGAAACGCACATGCGCAGCCGAAGTTCAAAATCCCTCAGCGCTCCAAAAAAAAAAATCGTCCAAACTTATTATTACTTCTTTATTCTTTTACCTTGAGATGTTATATGGGTATGACCAATGAAATAAGACCTAAAATTACTTTTTCATAGACTAACAACTCAAAGTTCCTCACATGTAAATCCATGAATATTTACATGGATGACCATTGAAGTAAGACCTAAAACTACTTTTGATAGGCTAATAACTTATGTTTCTCATATGTAAATCCATGAATATTTAGTAGAATTTTTTTTTTTTTTTTCCCATATATATATATATATAGTTGTAAAAATCTCTATTAAATATTTATTTAAAAGATAAAATTTATAGTTTTTATTTTTATTTTTATTTTTTATACCAATTTAATTTTGAGGAATTTAAGTTGTGGTAGATATTTAACATCACATGACTTTTAACATCACATGACTTTTATCTAGTCTTAGTGATAATGAAGTACAGGGATATTAAATATCTTGAGATGTTATATGGGGATGACCAATAAAATAAGACTTAAAACTACATTTTGATAGACTAACAACTCAAAGTTCCTCACATGTAAATTCATGAATATTTACATGGATGACCAATGAAGTAAGACCTAAAACTACTTTTGATAGAGTTAACAACTTATGTTCCTCATATGTAAATCCATGAATATTTAATAGGAGTGAATGTTTACCCTCTTAGAATAATTAAGATTATTTTAAATAATATGTATTTTTAAACAATAATGATGAGTTATTTGATTTGCATCCATAGCAACCAAAAAGAAAACTCTTATTGAAGAAAAATTATAACTGTTATTGAAAAAAACCCACATTAATTGAAATAAACGCAAAAAATAATTAAATCATAAATAATCTTCAAATACTATAATTAAAAAAACCTTACATCACTTAAAATAAACTATCAATTACCAAAAACAAAATAAATTATAAATAATCCTAAAAAAAATTAACTTTCACTCTTACCCATCTTTATATCTGGACTCTTAACTTATATTAAAAAAAAAAGCTTATAACTCAATAAAAACACACTTTTAGATTATGCTTAACACCTCAACAATGATAAATGTCCTATCCACCAAATAAACTATGATAAATTTTTACAATTTTCAAAAAAGCGAAATTTATAAAACCTTTGTTTAATATACAACGTGAATGTCAAATTCTCTTTTCTAAATATGATATAATTTTATAATATTAAAAGTTGGAACGCTACGTACACAATTTACTACAGGTAAATAAATGCATTGAAAGTTTCCAGGATGTACCGTGCGCCAAAAAAGAGCATAAAATTTATAAATAAATAAATAAAAAAAGCACGGAAAATTTATAAATAAATAAATAAAAGAAAGCATAAATTGCACGTCAGTGGGGGAACCTTGCGGACAGTGGGCTTTCATAGGAGAGGCGGGCCCAGGAGAAACGGACGCCAAGAAATTATCCAAAACCGTTAATGCGTCTCCTTCCAAGTTGGCCCTGCTGACGGTGACGCCACCATCTTGTCCTTAAGCCAACTACTTATTTATCTTCATTAACGTAAGAACATCGTTAAGTAATTAATTACGCCTTTTAATGAGAGGGGAGGGGGAGCCCACATTTAGAGGTAACGAAGAAGACCTCGGAACTAGCGGTTGCGGTTGGCCCAACGTCCCCCAGATGTAGCGATTCTCTTACTATGGGCAGTGGATAAACTTGGCGGAAGAAGACACCTGCCGCCAAGTTTGGTCGGTTAAGGTGGGTTTGAATGTCAGTTTGGCTTAATTTAACGAGACGCTAATTGGATTTAACTCCTGCGGGTACGGCGTCAAATAGAGGGGAAGAAAGTAGGATTTGACATTAGATGTTGTTGTGATGATTGCTTGCTTTTGATGCTTTCATGCGTTCTCTAATATTTATTATTTACCGTGATTTTCAGGTTCCTCTGTTTTTGTTTCTGTTATGTTGTTGTCTTGTGTTCATTTCCTTCCATTTGCACTTCTCTTTCTCTTGTCTTCTCTTCTTCTGCTGCAACGACAATGGGCGTGTCGATGAGGGTTTTGCCGGGACAGCCCCGGGGCCGGGGATGGGGCATTTAATGCAGAGTGAGCAAGACATTGAAGTTTGATTCTGTTCTTGTTGTTTTCTCGGGGTTCTGATTATGTTTTTTTTGAGGTTCTCTTTGTTCTTGGTTTCCGTGCAGGGTTTGCGGGCGGTGAAATTTTCGCAGGGACATGTTGATGGAAGAGGCAAGGCACCTGAAGGTCGGGGACGCGGCTGGAACTTGCAACCGGTCGCCGATATTATGGTAGTATCCCTGTCTTTAAATTCAGCGACATCATTTATTTTTTCGGTTTCCCTGGCCGCCTCTCATCTTTGGTTTTCCTTATTTCTTCACCAAAATGATCGGAAAAAATAATATTTACGTTCACTGTAACAAAACGAGAAGTCTGCTATTTTTGTTTCTGTTCTTTCGAGTGCTGGAGGATTGAACGCCGTTTGAAAAATTTCCAAAAAACGTCTCTTTGGACACGGTCACATGGGGGTTAGAAGAGGCGGTTCAGTTTCTGCTTACCTCAGGTCGCAGTGACATGTATTCTGTCTTTTCGGTTATGTGGATGCTTTTCTTCTTGCAAAGTTTGTTCTTTTATTTTTCTTGGGAGTTATTCTAATGAAAGGACGTCTGTTATTACATCGTTTATTCGGGGGAATGTATTCATTATGTATTTTTCAGTAAGTTATTGCTATTTAAATGTAAGACGCCTAAATAAGAAAATTTGGGCTGCTCTGTCGTGCCGATGACTGCTTGCTGATGATTAAGATAAGCATCGGAGAGGCTTTGCACAACAATCTGTCAAGGATAAATTCCAGCAAGTTCAACTTGGAACATAGAAGTGGCGTACGAATTACATCAACAATTTCTTTTCAATATATTACACAGAGGCTTCTGCCTTTGAGATAATCTGCTCTGTTAGACTACGCAAGGTGCCCCTGAAAAGTTTACTTGGGGCGCAGGCCGCGATTTTCGGTTACCATCGCGAAACGAGATATAATGTACGTCATTGACTCTATCCCCCAAATTTATTCGAAAATATCAATTGAACCATGTAAGTGAAAATAAATGTTTCTCAAATCTACAATAGCCTAAGCAATGCAAAGTACAGAAGTACAGATGATAATATAAAATATAACAGAGTAATGCAAATAACAAAAATGGTGCTTGGATTATCTATATCACAGGAAACTAAATGCTTTAACGTTTCCCAAAATAACCATACGTTGGAAGATTTGGATGTAATTCCTTAGACTACCACGAAACGTTTACTCTGATAGGCCTTCCATTAGGTATTGTATTTTATGATGCTATTGTTGCACAGTTGTTTGGTGTGGGTAACCAATATACCTTTTGTTTGCACAGTGATGTCATGCTCTACGTCCTGTTAATGGGCCTGGTTGGAAGTCTTCACTTTGTGGATTCCCAGGGGTTGACAATGGAGATTGCGATCTCCTATAAAATAACTGGGCTATAAAACCAAAGTGGTCTCCGTGTCATGAGCCCCCATCTTTTCAAGTGGATGCCTGCCGGGATCCTTGACGTGATTTCAGAAAATTTGGATCAACTCCTAAATCTTTAGTTAGATCTTCAAGTGTCTCAAAATCATGCCGAAGTTGAATATTTGCAGTAGCTCGAGTAGCCAAATGGCAATATATTAATGATTATTTTTGGGCACAAAATGCATGATGCTTGTTGCTGCTAATTTCCAAACCTCGATTCTTTCGTGTTAGGGAATCAAGATGCCACAAAGACGACAATGGAATGTAAGCAAAAAAATTATGATTGATATGCTGTTTATTGTTACCAATTCAGTGTATGGAGTTGTATTTGGAGTCGATAATTCTGAAGCACCGAGTACTACCTTTGTAAAATCTTGAATACATGCAACATGCGTAATATTCACTTCTCCTCAATCTGTGCGTTTTGGGAAGCCATGTGTCAATCACCAAGTATGTGTCTGTTTTATTGTAGAGGATACTGTCACCTTCAAGGGCCAAGTGCCGGGCAAAATCTTGTTTTCATGAAACTGATGAACATTTTGTGATAGAAAAGATAAATTGAGTTCTGATACCCCTTGTAATAACCCCAGTGAGAAAGCACAAAAAATGGTATGGAATATGACAAATTAATGTGAATACTAACAATCATCATTCAAATATCTATATCACAGAAATCCAAAATTTGCATCATTATTCAAAATGAGTTAGTTCCGCTTACAATTATGGGCTGCACTCTGCTCTGCCCTTGAATAGATTGGAAGCACATTTCTTTCCCAAAAGGCCCTTATTCACATGGATCAAGGGAACAAAGTAACTAAAAAATGAATTATCACTTCTTTCATCCCAGATAGCATGCCTGACAATTATTCAAATTGGTGAAACTCAAGTTACAACCCACCTAATGATTAGCCGACATACTTTACCATCTTGTTGTTAGCTGACATACTTTAATTGTTCACAACATAACAGCTAACCACTAACATTTCCATATAATGTGTAAGTAAGCCACATCTTGTAAAGTTGTGCTCCGGACACAACATAAGTTGCACAAAACTTGTAAATGGGTACGGGTTTTGTAACTGGGGATGACATAGGTACATGGTACACCAAAATTTTAAAAAACATGCAGATGGAGAATTTCAACGATAAAAATTAGAATGAAACTATCAGGAAAATTAGAATGATAGACATAAACAGTAAGCATAATAGACTTCTCATGTATATATTAGTTGCCATACAATATTACATTATAAAGAAGCAAATATCAGGCTTGATGTGCCAAAATACAAAATGTGCAAAATAGAATCTCATGTATATATTAGCTGCCATAAATTATTATTTTATTGCATTATGCAAAATCCAAAATTAGCTTTATAAGCTAGGCTATATGTGCTAAAACAAAATGAGCCACTCTTAGCTGTCAAAGCCATCAAAATCATCAAAATCTTCATCATATGGCAGTGGACCAGCATAATACTTTTAGTCACCGGTGGTAAATGCATAAATCAAAGTGGACCCTTCAAGATTTAGCGCAGAAATGGAGAAGTCCAAGTCAGGAGTGTCAGGCTCCGCAGGGCCTCTTGTATATTCATTCCTACGGTAGGTAAGGCGAAATGTTGAATGCACACAGAAGGTATAGTCTGCTATTTGCGAACCCAACCTGTTGTGCTTCGCAGAGTGAATAAAACCGTTGGTGCTCCAGTTCCTCTCTGTTGAGGAATAGCTTACAATTTGTGAAAGAACATGAGTGGCAAGTGTTTGCAAATGTACAACACTCGATCCATGGAAAATCCACCACTGAATAGTGTTTATGGTCCTCCTTATCCAAGGCTGACATGTTTGGGAAGTCTTCCTGTTCAACAACAAGTATGCGAATTTTTCCCTCACTTCAGTATGTAGAGAAGGTGGAAATAATTTCTTTATTTGACACCGATGGCAACATCCATCATTATGTGCAGTCCTCTTCCCATTGCTTTGTGTAATTAGGTCCTGAACATAAAATCTGGGATTTATAATGTGCTCTAGAGTGTTTAATGGAGTATTGAATTGGCTCCCCCTGTCAAGAGTGATTATCCTCAAAGCCTCTGCAAAATTTTCATCAACAAAAAGAAAGAAGCATGGGAGCCTCCTGTGAACTGATTTTCAAGGTTTTCTCAACCATTCTATAATAGACATCTCCCAAGGGCCAAAACAGGTTTCTTGTGTCTTCATTTTTAGGAGGTTTAAATGTTGGTGCTTTGAACTTGAGTATGAAGTTGATGTTGCTCTAGAAATCCTCATCAATGAGTAGGCTACGCACCATACAAGTCCTCTATGAATTTGACTGTGTCCAGACTCCAAATAGCTCAATTTCAGTCACACAGCAAGACCAATTAATGTAGGCTTCACTTCTACTGGATTTTGAGGTAAATCTTGCCCCAACACATTTAACAATTTCAACTTGAAATAGTGCTGAAAGATTGCTTGAATTTGGTGATGAATTTTATAGTTTCTCTAGCCTCCCCTCTGAGCTGCTAAATCCATGGTATTCTAACCTTAACGTTTACAAAATAAGGTTCAATTGATGGACTATTAAGGGAGTGCAAAATATGTGACTGTACTTGCCATCCAATCAAGGCTGCAGCTTTGCAAACTGTGTATTATCTGTGATTACTTGCATCACGTTGGAGGAGTTAACCTACTCAACAGCATTAGTTAAAATGTTTGCAATAAAATGGTCATATTTGATCTCATTTGAGCAATATTCAATAAAGAACATTGCACCTTTTGGTGAATAAGCAATGATGTTGACCAATTGCTTCCTCCTTGTATCTGTTCAGACCTTTCACAATAGAAACCCTGTGTCACTCCTAAAGAATGAATGGGAGCAAAGAAATCCTCAATAATTTGTCTGTTTTTTTGGAGCAAAATGGTTTTAAATTTTTCATTGTTTTAACCTTTGCAACCTGAAGGGGCATTTTTAGTTGCCCTGACCAAGTTCTGGAAGTATGGAGAACAAACCACATTGAAGAGGATTTGGCATGTATAAATGGCCCTTGCTACTGTTGTCCAACATCTTCCTTGCGCCGAACATTAAACGCATTTACTAGTCTTCTGTCTTGAGCCACTAGGATTTTTTGAGGTTACTTGCTGTGTTGATCTCCTCCTCCTAGCCCTTAAAAAAATCTGAACAATGCATTGTTAGAGATATCCTGTAAACAGCCAATAATAAATGTAGAACAGTCTAAGGAAGGACAACATTAAACAAGAAAATAGAAGCACACTCAAAAGACAAGATGGAATTGGGATTAGAGTGGAGAAATCCCCATCTTGGGTAAAAATCCACTATTAAGAAGATAATTCAGTTCCAATTTCATCAAGGCTAGAATCCTTCTGTTTGACCAGAAGCGACAATGAAAACAACATTATCATAATCGTAGAAACTTCCAAACATTAACTACACCAAATCATACATTTGCAGTATTCAAAATGCTTGAATATTTACAACACTATCGGCTTTAGTAATCCTTAGCTCCAACTTGGTGGCAGCTGGAGAAAGGTTTGCAAGCTTGGCACTTGTTGATTTGAGCCTTTGGGAATTGGTATGCTTCTTTACGTATGGAACTTTTTTGTGTTCTAAAGTTTTTTATCATAACCATCAACACCATTATCTGGTTCATGCAAAAAATGCAGAGTCACTTTTGTGTAAGACCCCTGAAGGGCTTCTTACAAAGATTGCACTCTCATTTCCAAGAGCTGCCCCCTGGAATATGTACAAGTATTTTTGCAGGCCTTCAAAGGTGATAAATATCACTCTGCCTGCTTGATTTTGGTTTATAAGCAGGACAAAACACTTTGAGGGCTCATGGATTTTGTAAAATCAACATATGTTTCCCACTGCCGATGATGAATCTCACAACAGTTTTCTTGCTATCCACAACATTATTCTTGTTGGAATTTCTTTAAAAATTGCTCCCAATGTTGCAAAAATCACTATTGCCTGTTGCCGCTTCTATAGGAACTGCTAGCTGTTGTAGAAAGTGTGAGGAGAGAAAGATAAAAGGGCCCTCTTTTTAAAAAAAGGAAGCCCACTTGTTCAATTTCAACTTCCTTCACCAATCTGCATCATTTTGTCGACCTTGATTGTTGTTTTGCAAGTTAAACATATTCTGCTGGGATCACAATTGCATTGGACTCTTGTATTTACATAATGTTTCATTTGTAATTTTTAGATTGATTTTAGAAATTTCTGTGCGTCTATTTGAAAACGGGAAACTTTGAGGAGGTGAAATATGTCATGTGCCTAATATTGTATGCAATGCATGTCATTTTGGTTGTTTTACTTTTTATTAGATTGGTTTTCATTGTGAGTCATTAATTCAATGACTAAAAGGTAGAACTAATTTTAGTTGTCTTTTACACTAAAATTTTTGTTCTCCTCCATCTTCCACTTTTGAGGGGGCAAGGAAGGAAGAACTTGGTATGAATAAAAGTGGCTTTTGTGGAGTTCGAAGATTGTTGAGAAGTTTTAGTCTGTGGTGGCACATAGTGTTTGGACCACTTTTCAGAATGATTCAGAAAACCACCTATCAAACAACCATTACACAACTTGTAGGCCACCTTTCATCAAATTTTCAAATTGGACCCATATTGACCATAAACCCAAACAAACTGATGCATTGAATTTGAGACACTGTCATATTGCAAATCAACTGGACTTTTGAAGTATCAGGTCACTGAATACAAAACCCAACCAGAAACAATAAATATAAAATTATGTACGTGACTGTACTGAATAAGGCTCGTGCATATACGTGCTTTCTCTGTATAACACCTGAGTACAATTCTCAGAATACTGAATACTTAAATCATTAGTCATGGAACCATTCATAGACCATTTCATCAGCGACAGATCATTGAATCAATCACAGATTTATGATCCAAGTACAAATCATACACTCAGTCACACTTTTGTCCCATTAATTTTAACCAAGTCGCCTCAATCATGTATGCGACTGTACTAAAGAAGGCTCGTGCATATACGCTCTTTCTCTGTATAACACTTGAGTACAATTCTCAGAATATTGAATACTTAAATCATTAGTCATTGAACCATTCATAGACCATTTCATCAGCGACAGATCATAGAATCAATCACAGATTTATGAACCAATTACAAATCATATACTCAGTCACACTTTTGTCCCATTAAATTTAACCAAGTCACCTCAATCATGATAAAGACATCATCAACAAACATTAGCAAGTAACCAGATAACATAATTTGTGAACATCAATCATCAAATTTGTGAGCATCAATCAACAGATCAAACCCTGGTTTATGTACGCCACTTTCGTAAGGAATATTAGCGTATACATGTGCTTACCATGCACAACACCCCCATACAGATCTACACAAACTGGAAATTATTTCGCAAAAAATATATGCGACTCTTGAGAGGTGGATCCGTGTATGTACGCGATTATGCCCAAACATACCTGCATATAGATTTAAAATTTTTTCGCTGTAAACACAATTTCACTTTCCGCAACCTTGATTGTGAACACTACAGACTTCTGAATAAATTGTTTAGATCATAACATCACAGTTTTATCAATATTAAATATTTGCAGCAATTAAATCAATTAAGCATACATGTCGACATATTTCAGATCTTTCAGATCTGAGTCTTCTTCTTACTCCCTGGTGCACCCCTGTTTAAGATCAAATCATTCATAGACAGCACAATACTTGCACACTTTAACACTTTGATCTCCACCTCCTTATATAGCTTTAGCTTTAGCCAATACCTTAGGACAATCCCTTAGTAATGTCGTTGGTATTCTTTGATGGGATCAAATAATTGTTGTCGCACTCATTACTATGGGCTAATACTATGGTAAAGACCCCTGGTATTCAAGTTACCACGGTGCGGATTTTGTAAGTGACTTTTCTTCACAATACCAACATATGTATGCTACCCTTTTAAATATGATCTGCGTATACTTTCCCAAACTTCATATTCAACATCCATCTATCTCTGATCTATCATGTCTCTGTTCATCACTTCTGTAGCATTTGTTCCAGCCACAAGGCCCACGACGTAGATAACTTGTTGTGCCCCAACCTCCTTACAAAATCAGTCCTTGAGTTTGTGGAAGGTCCTACATGCAAGATTATTAGTAGTTTTCCAACACCTCTTCTTCCAACTCTTCGTTGTCCAAAGCTCAAACCTATGGGCTTCCAAAACAAAATCAATTATTAGCGTAAAAGAAAACAAAATAAAACACGATTATATTACAAACTAATGTACAAAACGCTAGCTCAAGTAATGGGAGTGAAACTCTATACTTGCCCAACTTAGAAACTGCTCTTGAAATAGCTTATATAACTTTGGAAGCTCTAAAAAGAAATATTTTTGATTTTAAATGAAGTAGATGATCAAGTAGCTAGAGGACGAGAAAACTCCTTCTTTGTCTTCCTTTGATGAAAGACTTGGGGTTGAAAATATCTGGGTCTTGGATCGCTTTGAATCTAGGAGTGAGTTGGTTTATGTGAGACTTCTCCCATGCCCAAATGGATTTCTTACACAAAATACAAATAGATCTTTCCTACACGCTTGAACAAATATCAGCTTGCAAAAAGGATTAGAGTATCATAATGAATAAGATAAACCAAACGTTTCTTCGAAAATGACTTGGCAAATTTATTTGTAGAATAGTACTCTAAATCAATGATATGTGCAAGATATCTTGCAAACATCAATCCAATCTAGATGGAAAATATAAACTAATATTGATCAAACATATAAATGAATTCAAATACAACATAAAGTTTATGGAAAGAAATGACCCCATAACGACGAGAGAACACTAGCCAAATAGCCCCAAAGTCTTGATTATATTAACAAATATGCAAGTACAAAATGGCAGAGTTTCCTCAAGCCAAATAGTTCATAACATGATAAATACAATAGCCCATGGCTTCGTTATATAGAGAGTTGGGAGCAATACCCAAGGACGAATGCATGTGAGAATTGAACTTGGAGCAAATCCCAAAGAAAGATGAGCCAAGTTCGATGTGGAGAAGATTGAGACACCCAGAGCAAAATCGAATTTCTTTTGTGCACACCAAGGGAAATCGAATTCCCCATATGATCTAGTGAACTCATCCATAAGCCAAACGAAGTCTTATGCTACATCAAGTCCACCACTGCAAACTCGAGCAAACTGAAATCTTACCTGTAGATGATCCCAATGAACTTCTGTGTAGGCCTCTGAGAACTGCGTGTTTCCTCTGAGTAAGTGCGTAGTCTAAGCTCAAGGAATAGTGTAAATCCTTTGGGTGAAGTGTTGAATGTTGTTGCACTCCAGATAGCTCGTGAGAAGAGGTCCCCACTTGGTTTTCAGTCAACTGTTTCTGTAGAATATTCCTTTTATGCTCAATTGCCTTTAATAAATTTGATTTTCCTTGTGTGTAATTGTTGTTTTATCTTTGGGAAATTTGATTTTGGTAAAATAATTGATGAATTAATGATGCAGTGTGCTCAGTGATCGATCCTCCACATGTTTGTTGACTCAACTCTTTGATTTAGAATAATTTCCAAGTCATTTCCACGTCATTTTGTCACATGGAATAATTTATTTCTCTCTATTCTATTTAATTCTAGCCTAATTAAATGCCACAATTTCCACTAAACTTAAGAAATGTGGGTTTTGAGGGACCAAAACTCATTATTAACCCTTCAAAGTGTGTCATAGTAGAAAGTTGAGAGTGAGAGGTGTAATTTTGATTACTCATACTCCATACAACTTCTCTAGACAACATTTATTACAATCCAATTACAATTTTTATTGCGATTTTCGACTTGTGGGAAATCTAAAAAATTAAAAAATCGCTACCTAGACCTAACCAAATTTTACGAATTTTTTGTGTGATCTAGTATGGTAATATACATTGACTCTAGACATTAGGACTCATTGAAAGCCTCACCATCAAGTCGTACTCCAGCTTTGGGGTATAATTAGAGGAAAAAACTCAATTAATTATTAAGTCTTGGTAGGGAGATGATAATTAATCGAGTGAAAAAAACCTCCTAGAGTAATACTCACTTGTTGGCAAGGTCCCAGGGTACTTAGGCTTGTTACAGACTCAATACTGACTCAAATCATCATTACTAGCATCACTTATTACAATTTCTCGTAGGGCGTGGAATCTGGGTAGAAGAGAAAGATGATGAGAAATAGAGGTAGAATTCAAAACTTTGTTGAATTGATGATATTTGATGGTACAAATGTCTTCTGGTTCATCCTTGGGCATGGAGTCTTTTCATTATTATCAGGTGCCACTCTAGTGGTCAACATGAGGCATTCATGTTGTTGAGGGAGTTTATCTTGTACATCGATCATCACTAACAATTAGAGGGTGAAGTTCTTTAATAGTCAGATGAAGTTGAACCAACAAGATGTGAGATTGGTGGAGCTTTTACAAAGTTACATGTTTGTGTTGAAGTGTAGTGTTTAGAAGGAGAACAAGCTTGTTAATGTACAAGAAGGAGAGTGTAGTTGTTGACAATGATGAAGAATAAAATCAATGGTTTTGAGTAAATTAAGGATGTACACAAGTATGATGGATTTTTAGGTAAGTCATAGGGCTTTTCATTGTGAAAGAAACTATCAATAGATCATAGGATATAAACACACAATTAAATTATTTCATCCAACCTGGCTGCTTTGCTCAAAGGGAAGAAATTATTTCATTCTATAGGTTCAATGTGCTATAATTTTATTAGAGGTTTGCATAATGATGACTTGGATGGACATTTTGGGTATGACAAGATGCAAGCTTTGCTAGGGGAGAGATATTGTTGAATTTTATACAAGATGCATAGTAGAATACAATTTTCTGCCAGATAATTACTTCCTAATGATTTTCACATAGTATTCTATGCCATTGATATCATTGAGCAATTACACTAAATAAAATATGAATAGTAAATGTAGCGGAAACAATAAAGATCATAGAAAGACACCTATGCACAATAAAGACAATATTTTTACCTTGGGAAACCCAACCTTGGGAGAAAACCCAACAACTTTTCTTTAGGAGAAATTATTCTTTAGCAAGGTTTACAAGTCAACAATTTGTCTAGAAATCAGTTCCAATATCTAAGTCAAAATAACAGTGAAGCGTGGTCAATATCCAACAAGTCAATGTTGGTCAAACCAGTCAAAAGTCAATGTTGGTCAAACTATAGCTTGCGGTCAAATTTGCATGTGCGTCTTGCAGTGAAACCTATAAGTGTCCTTCAAAAATTAGTCAAATAGATTGGTCAATGTTCGGTCAAACAAAAGATAAACTCAATTAACTTGTTGTGCTCAACCTCAGTCAACGTCTCACATGTGCAATTTGAAGACGCTAGTTAAACTTGTCCTCTTCTCACATGTGCAGTCTACAAGTGGAATAGAAAGGGAAGATGAAGAAAGAGAAATCTTGTTCATGCTTGGTTGAGAATATGAGAGGTCACATCATCTATTTTTACTAGTCGAATAGGTTGAAATAACCCAAGGGACATGTCCCTTCACCCTCTTGGGCCGACTTGTCATTCAAAAGTCAAAGTTGTATTTAAATTCTTCATAATTTTTCTAGGTCGACTTAGGCACCCTGGGAATACCTTGTGATGCTACAAAAAAAATCAACACTCAACACTCCCTCTTTGTGAACGAGGTTTTCTCCTTGGTTGCAACAAAGTTCTCCTTAGCTAAAATTCCTCATAAGAAAAAATCATGAGCTTGCTATGTTGTAGTGTCTTTTCACATGCACGTCTACAGATCACTTCATACTAGAGTAGGCAATGTGACTCCTCACATGCAAATCTATAGAACACGCCATCCTGGAGTAGATGATGTTAGTATCTTGGGCCATTTACCCTTGGCCAAATTTGCATGGCCCAACCAAATCAACATGGCTCCTCAGTTAAATGTACCAATATCCTCTTGTCAAATTACCATGACCCAGCCAAAGACCTTCATGGCTTCTCAGGAGAGGATTTTCCCTTGGACTGTTCACCGTTGGCGAAATTAACATGGCCCAACTAATGTCCTTCATGGCTTCTCAGATGAATTACATCAATCTCCTTCAATCAAATTTGCGTGACCCAACCAAAGTCCTTCATGGCTTCTTAGGAGAAGATTTGTCTAATCTTGTAGTTACCCTAGGCCATTCATCCTTGATCAAATCAACATGACGCTAGCCAAATTAGCGTGGCTACTCAGGTGAATGTATCCATTTTCCCTTGGTCAAATTAGTATTACCCAACCAAATCAACATGGCTTCTCAAGAGATGGTCTGCTCGATCTCGCAAAGACATCAACACTCCCTCTCAATGAGGGACACATTTTGCATCATGCCAAGCTTGTCTTTGAAGTATACGAACTTTTCTCTAGACATAGGCTTGGTGAGAATATCAACAATTTGCTCGTTTATGGATATGTACTAGAGCTTCCCTGCTCCTCTCTGCACCATGTCTCGGATGAAGTGATATTTGACCTCAATGTGCTTTGATCTGTTCAAATAGCCTTGCAAATAGCTTTCGAAGCCACACTGCATCTTGACTTGCGGCACTGGCTATGATATACTATGCTTTTGTTGTATTGAGTGCAACAAAATTCTGCTTCTTGCTAAACTAGGATATCATAGCTGATTCCAAGTTGAAGCAATGCTTCAGAGGTGCTCTTTCTGTCCTCTGCACTCCTTGCTCAATATGAATCTGTATATCCCTGCAACCTCACTTCACCACTTGAGATATATCTCAAACCATTTCCAATTGTACCATTTAGGTACCTCAACACATGTGTTGTTGTAGCCTAATGTAGTTTCCTCGACTTTTACTGGCTTAGGGTGTTCGCTACAAAACAAATATCTGGCTTGGTGTTAACATGGCACATCAAGGATTCAATCAAATGCGTGTACATCGTGGGATCCACCAAATTTGAATTTGAAGCGGAATCACTTAGCTTCTTCAGATTGGTCACCATAGGTGTAGCCATGGACTTGGTGTCCATCATACCTAATCTCCTCAAAATCTGAGCAATGTACTTCCCTTGTCCGAGGAAGATCTCATTAGGTCTCTGATACACGTCCAATTCCAAGAAATAATGTATCAAGCTAAGATCCTTCATCTCTAACTTTCGAGGCCAACTCTCTTTGACAAGGAGATCCATTTGTGGTAGTCCAGGTTGCTCCCTTTGTCATGTAGGAAAATCCTTTTGCCACTGCTGCTTCCTCTATCATAAAAGCATGTTGTGTTGTCTAACATGGCCCCCTCATAAAAGACATACAACTCCTAAAGACCCCCCATCTCTAAGCACCTTGTTTCACAATCTCAACCCATGACATCCTCTTGGAAGACTGGTCCTTCCATTTTGCTTGACTATCTGCTTCTTCGGAATTGAAAGCCCTTTTGGTCATTTGGCATGGTCTTGGATGTCCTAACAATCTGTACAATCCTCCCTCTTGAACATCAATCACCTCCAGCTGAGTTTGTGCTCGAGCCCTTAAGCCATACAAGAACATGACCATCTAGCAACTGAAGCAAAAATATCTTCATAATCCTCTCTCTCTTTCTAGGAGAAGCCTCTTGCCACAAAGACTCGCTTGTATGTCGCCGTCTAATGTGTGAATCATCACCTTATCACCCTCCACAATGGACCTATTCTTCCTTTCCCCATTTAGGAGGCCATGGAAAAGAAAGGAAAAGAATCATAACCAAGCAAAATACAAGGACAAGAGGCTGACTAAAAAAATAAAAGTAATAATAATAATCAAGGGAGAAAAATATTAAGTACTTTTCTCTTGATATGAGGATTGTAGGGAATTGTCAACATCCTTTCTGACAAATCTTTAAAGAGTCTTGGAAACCTGTCATATACCTTGTCCACAAATGAAACATCACTACTATTGGTAATAGTTTCTAAAGGAAAAATTCCTTTGACTTCTTTTGAGGTGGATGCTCATCATCATCATCATCAACATTGGTTGTTGATGCATGCTACTTTCCTTTCCTTTTCTTCTTAGGGCACTGGGAGGCATAGTGTCCAAAATCATGAAAAATGAAGCACTTGACCTTTGGAATATCATTCTTCTTTTGATATTGAACTAGAGTAGGTCTACTACCTATGTTCTTCTCATCAAACTTTCCAAAGTTCCTTCTTCCTTTCCTTTTCATGGTGTGAGCTGCAAGAGCTTGAGTTTCTTCATCCTGTGGCTACAAGTTCATCTCTGATTTGAGATACTCTCATAGAGTTTGAGACAACCGAATTTGATCTAGTCATCATGACATTACAAGGATGATTTTTGAAGGCTAACTTCCTACTAGTGTTGTTGCTCTCATACTGTTGGAAAATGTAACTAGTTTCAATCTTCATAATTGCAATGTACTCTAATCATTATGTATCTCTTATGTTACAAGAAAAAGAAGAAAAAAAATATATTATTTGAAGCATGGGTTTGTTGCTCCATTTTGATGGGCATTTAGGTCAAGCATGTTCTTCATGCTTCTAGGGTTTGTCATGTCAAAATTACATTTTTTTTGAGTCAAAAGAGTCTTTGCCATTTGTATAAGCCCCTATTGGGCAAGTTGTAACATGTAAAAGATATTATTTTGAGTCTAGAACGTCCTTATGAGCCTCAAAGCACAAGTCGACCCTACCCATAACAAGTTGACCTAGAAGAGGCTATTCACAATGTGGAAAAAGTCGGCAAAAAGTCGCGATTTAATCGTAAAATGTTGATTTTTTTCATTTGGCTGATTAAATCGGCTGACTTTTTTGACCTCGAAAAAGTCGTGATTTAATCGAAAAAGTTGCGACTTTATCTCGATTTGACTGAAAAAGTCGTCTATCCCTCCAAAGCCGCGGTTAAGAGGCTGAAAAGTCGATTTTATCAGTCATTTTTCAATTCGTTTGCTGCGAGGGCTGTGGAGAGAGAGGAGGTGATTGAGGCTTGAGCTTTGCCATTGTCCAAGATTTGTGGTGTGGATTTGGAGATTTGTCCACTGCTCAACGTGGGAGATTGAAGGTGCTGGTTTGCTGTTGCCAGCTATGTATTTTTATTTCTCTCTTTTTTTTTTACAGAAATGTCTTCTTAAATCATTCTATATTTCAATTAGCTTGCTTTCTAACTTATTTTTTCTTAGAATCTAGAGTCTAGAGTCTAGAGTCTAGATTGAATTAAAATTTAAAACTTCAACTTTCAAGAATCAAGTAACAAGAATTCAAACCCTTGTTTAGTGATTTTGTGTGTGTTCAAGTGAATGAGAAGAGTCATTTAAAATTTAAAATCAACAATTACATTTGTGTTTGCTTCTTATGTGATGGGCAATTTTTAATTTGTTTCAATTTTTTTTTTGTGCCCAGGTTCAAATTCAATTATTCAAGTTCAAAGTTTCAAACAAAATGCTAAGGATTTTGGACTCTATGTGGGAATATGGTGAACTTGATATTGTACCTGAAACTGGGGGTGTCAATAGAATGTATTTGACTTGCAAGTTGTGTAGCAAGCATATGTCAAGGGGTGTCAATAGATTAAAATTCCATTTGGAGCAAATTTCGGGGCAAAATATAGAACTTTGCCCAAATCCACCATAAATCATCTGATAGGCCATTAAATCATTGATGGATAAAGAGGATGGCAAAGACACCAGGGCAACATTAAAAAGCCAACTTGTAGGGGCCTCAAGAGTGGGGGTAAGTGAGAATGGTTCTTCAACATCACCTTCCACACCCACATGTCCCAACTATTGAACTTTTTCATCTTTTTTTGTCCCTAGAACCACACCTGGTGCACAACTTGGCATCAAATCAGCAATTAAAAAAAGAAAAAGGCAGAAGTTGACAGGTTGGTCAGTAAATGTCTTCTATGGAGTGATGTTCCGTTCAACATTGCCAAGACAAACCCATTCTACCAACCTATGTTTGTTGTTGTTGCTGTCGTTGGCCCAGGGTACAAAGCCCCTACCTTTGCAGAGTGCAGAGTTGAGAGGGCCTCTTCTTCAAGATGAAAAGAATGATTGCACTGCTAGATTGGAGGAGTTTAGGGCATCATGGGAACACACTGGATGCACAGTCATGTAAGATGGTTGGACTGACTAGAAGGGTAGGACCCTTCTTAACTTCTTGGTTAGTTGTCCCAAGGGGACAATGTTTATGAAATCTGTTGATGCATCTGCACACATTAACAATGCATGTTTATTATGTGAGTTGTTGGACATCTTCATTAAGGAAATAGGCCCACAAAATGTTGTCCAAGTCATAATAGACAACGTTGCAAATTATGTTGCAGCTGACAAGGTTTATTATGTGAGTTGTTGGACATCTTCATTAAGGAAATAGGCCCACAAAATGTTGTCCAAGTCATAACGGACAACGTTGCAAATTATGTTGCCGCTGGAAGGTTGCTTATGGAGAGGTATCCGACCTTGTTTTGGGGACACCTTGTGTTGCTCATTCTATTGACTTGATGTTGGAGGATGTAGGTAAGATTCCTATTATGAGGCATACTGTTGAATCATCCAAGAGCATAACAAAATTTATATATAATCATGCATCTGTGCTTAGCTTGATGAGAAGATTTACCAACAACAAAGAGTTTGTGCGTCCTCCAATAACATGCTTTGCCACTATTTTCATATCTCTTCAGTCTCTGTTGAATTCTATGTGGGATGTGAAGCGCATGTTTCTTTCACAAGATTGACATGCTTTATCTGTTTGCTGCAAACCAGAGGGAGAGGACATATGCAGACTAGTTTCATATGATCAGAGCTTTTGGGCAGGAGTAGAGGAGGTGTGTGCCATTTCAGAACCTTTGGTAAGGGTTCCTCGGTTGGTTGATGGAGAGAAGGCCACAATGGGCTACTTGTATGAGGCCATGGATAGGGCCAAAGAAGCCATTTGTGCTTAATATGAAGATAAGGGAGACGAGGGGTTAGAGAAACAAAAGTTCATATGGAGAGTGATTGATGACCGATGGAACAATACCCTCCATCATCCCATTCATGCTGCAGGTATCTACCTCAGCCCTGCATTTGCTTACTTCTGTGGTTTCAGATTTGATGTCGAGGTGATGGATGGATTCTTCACTTGTGTTGAGAGGATGGTGGCATCTGAGCAATAACGTGAAGATATTTCTAAAGAAATGAAAATATATAGAATGATAGGTGGCACATTTGGTTTTACCATGGCTATTAAGAATAAGACTACCGAAATGCCAGGTAAGCTTCAGTTTGTTTCAATTTTCAACTTTCAACTTTCAAATTTTAGAATTCATTCTCTTCATAATTTTTGCTTCTCATTTTTATTTTAACTTGTAGATGCGTGGTGGACAAGCTATGGTGGCAGAGTACCCCATCTCCAAAAGCTTGCCATTCGAGTGCTCAGCCAAAAATGTAGTACTTCAGTTGCTTACTCTCAACAGCTGAGTTGCAGTGCAACAGTTGGCAGCACGATGCAGCAGATTGAGAGGGAGTTGCAGTACAAATGTGGCAGTGGTGGTGGCAGCGTCATGGGCAGTAGTACAGGAAAGCAAGAGCAATGCTGTGATGAAGGGCAACAGGGCAAGAATCAGTGCAAAGACCCACACTAGAGATTAGTGCAGAACTTCAGGGTGAAGTATTGTTGCTAGAGCACATTCCTCGCTAAGAGGGAGTATTGATATTTTGAGGTGCAGGGTAGCATCGGATGTGCTCTAGTTCCCAAACTTTGCGGAGGGACTAGAGTACATAAGATCTCCAAGACCCAGAAAGCGATTTAAGAAATTCCATCCTATTTAAGAGATATTTAATTAATTAATCTTTTTAATTAAGGACCCTAACTCTAACTTAGGAAAATTAAAAGATTGAAGTTAATAAAATTAAACATGTGATGAAAATGACTTAAGTCACAAGGATCAAGCATATTCTAATCTTAGATTAGATCACGGTCGTTGATGTTTCAACGAGAAAAGAATAAGAAGAGGGCTTGGGGTCAGTTGGAGAACACACACAGTGGCAAATCACTGAAACTAACCTAGAATTCTAGGGCGTGGTTTGCTAAGAATTTCAGAAGTGTTTCCGTTGCAGCGAGGGGCAGTGTTGGTGAGAGGGATGGTTTGATCCCAGGCCAAGGGTGCAATGAGGGTAGAGAAGCATCAGATCAAGGCAGCGTAGAGGCAACAACTACGTAGCTCAGCCATGAGCCCAACAAGGGTAGCGTAGAGGCTTCAGGAGCTACGTAGGCCCAGAAAGGGCAGCAGGAGGCCGTTAGGGCTGACGCAGGCCCAGCTAGGGCAGTGCAGGGGCAGCGTAACCCTGTCTGGGGTGACGCAGGCCCTTCCTGAGCAGTGCAGGGGCTGACGCAGGCCATCAGGGTTGACGCAGAGGGCTTCAGAGCAACGCTTGAGTCAACCAGTTTCATGCCCAGATTTGTTGTACTTAGATTCTGCTTAATAATAAAAACCCTCCAGCAGCCAGAAGACCGGTTTTCCCGCATTGGGTTTTTCCGAGGACAGTTGTCCAGAAAATCCTTGTGTATCACTTTGTCATTGTGCATGATATTCAATTTAGATCTGTATGTGTAGGCTGTTAATGTGTTTACTTTGATGTTAATGTTGAAGATTTTCAGATTAATAACTTAATGTAAGTAGGAGAAGTAAATTAGAAATTTAACAATAGGATTTCTGTTTGAGCATATTCATAAATTTTCACATATACACCCAAGTGTGGGCTTCCCTCATCGTAGCTACCCTTGTATCATGGCATTTGGCTTGGAGCCTTCCCTAGATGCCCCACTTCGTTCCATCATTATATCACGACACCTGCCACATGATGGATGTACTATGGACCTGTCACTCCCTTAGAGGTTGAAACCACCTAATAGTTGACATCATGTCCTTTTAGGGCTACAAATGCCATGTCAAGATATGATGAGGTGTGAAAAAGAGTCATAGTGCCAGGTTCATCCAAAATTTGTGGATAATCACTCAAATCCACCTCAAATCCTTCTCTAGGTTCCTAAGTGCAGCGAGGGTGTGATCATGTCATCTCCATGGGTTTCCAACATTCAAAACAAGGCCCCCTTTCTCTAGTGTTAGGGCTTCTTGTAGCATTGAATATCTAGTTTCGAAACTTTGTGGAGAGGCTAAAACACATGAGATCTCCAAAACCCAGAGATTGTTTCTGGAAATTCCACCTAGAGATGGCTCAATTAGATTATTAAATGATTTTTAAATATTTCTTAAGTCTAAACTTAGGGAATATTTCCTAAGTCTCTCTCCCTCTCTCCTTCTCTCCCCCCTTCCTTCCATCTCTCCTTCTTTGTCTCTCTATCTCACCCCAAAACATACACACACTCTCTCCATCTCTCCCTTGTCACTACCTCTCTCTCTCTCTCTCTCCACTCTTCTCTCTATATGTCCTTCTTCTTCATTTTATCTCCATCTCTCCCTTGTCACTCCCTCTATCTCTCCACCTCTATCACTTTATGTCTTTGTTCTTCCCTCCTTATATATATCTAGAGTTAATATTTATCATGATATATTAATATATATTATAATATAGCAAATTGTATATCATAGTAAATTTAATATTGTATTAATCCAAAGTTATTAAATTTAATAATATTAATATTAGATTTAATAATGTTTTTATGGCATGATAACAAAAGTTATAATAAAACTACAACAAATTAATATTTTCAAATATTAGAACTTTGATGTGGAAATATTTGTCTTTAAAGACTTTAATATATCCATCTGATTGGTTTTCCCCTTTAAAGATTCATTTTACAAATATTTAATCAAATGAAATATTAAAAGATTTTGGAGCAGGATTTTCCATTCTTTGTGTTGAATTAACCTTTTTCTTTTGATTTAAAAGGTGCTATTCGCTTTAGTAAATGAGTAAAGATGTTTAATGTTTTACCTAATTGGGAATTTTAATGTCGTAATTTTTTTTGCTAAAGGTAAATTTTAAATTTATGATCCATTCAAATTCACGTATGTGATAAATGAACTATTAAACGAATGAGATAATTTATTATCCATTCAAATTATATATAATAATACATAGTTATATTTTAATAATTAATCTTTGTCCATTAATAAGATTAAAAAGTTATATATAATTTAAGATTCAAGCTAATATTTTGGCCGACATTAGTTAAAGTTTTTTTATTATTTTTTGAGGACGTGACATACTTACACATCAGGGTTGTACTGTGCTGTAGAATGCGCCGAAGCGCCTATCGGCGCAACTATCGGTACAATAATCAAGGAATTGGGTTCTTTCATTTTGGGATTGAAGCAAAGAAGTAGCATTTTGTGAATATACTGGAGCGTGTTATGCGAGAAGCATTGAACAATTTGTTGGATGTTGGGAGTCATCCTATGCTGATTCATATAACAATGCTGGGAAGAATCTTTCCATCCAAGATACATACTGGGCTGTGGTGGGAGAGGCTATATAAGACTTGTGAGATAACTAGCTTTGAATATTGATGATCATTAGATTCCCTAAGTTTAGAGCCTGTGAATGTTCTTGCCTTCATGCGTTGTTTTTAAACTCGTAAATTGTTCGAACTGGTGCATTGTGCCCACTGGGCTTGAATACATTCAGGGAATCCAGTGGCGTTGCACAAGTTTTAGATTTATTGCTAGTGGACATCATCTACAGAGGTTGGCTGTAGTCATTCATGTACAGAGGATTGTCTTAGCATCTCAAAGACAACAAACAGAATCACTGAAGTAGAATTGGACATGCTTAGAACCGCATTGATGAGTGGGCTTCTGTATTGAAACCAGACCTGAATATAGAGAAGACTTGCTGGCCACCATAAACAGGTAACCAGCAAGATAACCTTTCACACAAACAGAACCAACCTCACATGCCTTCAGAAGAGCAGTGAGCAGAGGTTACACAGAGAATACAAGTCTTGTAGCCATTCTGAGGACAGAGATCTCTGTATAAGACAGAAAGTTGAAACATAGATTAGAGTTTAACTTCTGCAGAGGATCAGCGTTGGTGAAGCGAGTGGGCTATAAGTCACTTATTTACAGATCAGGGCCCCATTATGGTTCTAAGTTCTAACTAAGATGATTCCACATTGCAAGGGCTGTATTGGGGTGTTCTCAGAGAGTTGCACATTGTTTTGAAGGGTGTTTACAGTTTAAGGTAGGAGAGTACCATATTTATCCCAAGGTTGTCCATACAGATGTTCGTAGTGGGGCAACATGCCCTACTTTCCCATAGACTCTAGGATTTGGGAATGTTCATAGATATAACCAATGAGGTCAAAGGAACTCCACGTATTGGTGACTTCTGGATATCTTTGACATGATTTTTTTTTTTCAAATCCACTTTTAACTGGGAAATTATAATTGGTATTGATATTTTATTATTGCTCATGAGGGATCAAAATAGGTTAATTGAACTCAAAAGCACGATGTAAACTAAGAAAAAAGACAGATGCAATCATTGTCTGCATGGTTGCACCTTATCATTTTAATTCTTTTCAAGTGAATGAAATATAATCATGAAAACATAGAGTTGTGCTCATGTGTAGTACTAGCTTTTCCTTGTGCTTGTGTTTCATGTGTAGAGAATGCATTTTTAAGTAAATGTGTCAAGCAAAAGTCTGCCTAAGTATTTCATAAATAATGTAATCATTTTTTTGTAAACGGGTACTGAAAGTGCATGCAGACAACAGTAACTACCTAATTATGTATGGGAAAGTTCCAGGATTGGTGCAAGACTGGTTTGGTATTTTTTTTCGTAATTGTTTGCATGATGAGAATATCGGCATTTTTTAAAGGATGTACTGGGAAATTCAGATTTCCTGGAGGATATGTTTGTTATAACCTTTTTATGCAGATTTCCTGGCTTGGTTGCACAAACACTTTTTCTAGAAAGAAAGAAAGAAAGAAAGAATTTTTAATGTCCACGAGGCTAAAAATAGCCTATGGGACAGATTGCTTCTCTATCTGACTCTTGTATTCGGCCCTTTTCCTGTGAAGTTTTACAATGAGCACTCCCAGCTTATCGACAAACTCTTCGCTGAATAAATTATCCCAAGAATTAGCTGCCAGAATACCTGCATAGTTTTCTCTGGTGTCCTTGAAGGCCTCACATTCTAGAATGAAATGTTTTTCTGTTTCCACTTCTCCGGAGGAGCAAAAAATACATACTCTTTCTTCCCACATTTCTTTTGGCCTTTTCCAGCGCCCTGTTTCACAACGGAGTTGATGAGAATTAGTCCTTAATTGAGCGATAATAATTTTAGATCTCCAAGAAATATTAGCCCCTATGTATGCCTTTTGTTGATGGTTATGCGTGGGGTTAAACTCTTCTATGTAGTATTTCTTCTTTCTCTCTAGCTCTTTCTTCCAAGTATGTTTGTGGAATTTATCCATAACAAAAGTTTTTATCTCTTTACTGTTTGTAGGACACATGCTCAAGCAAATGCCCCATTTACTAAACCATTTGTTATTTTGCCGCATCCAAGTCTTCTGTCTTTTGCACAATCTGTCACTAAACACAACCTTAGGCCATCTATCCTCTTCCATTTGCTCAATTTTTTTCAGATACCGTATGACTCGCACCATAGCAATTGCTTCAATAGGAGCAGCCCCTGTTTCACTTAACAGGATAGCATAAGGAACTACACTTTTAATTTTGAATTTGTTTGTAATCAAACGTTTCTAAATTTTCTCAATTTGTTTCCACTGCATCTTGGTTGTGCTGCTGGCCCATAGTTCACAACCGTAGAGAATCACCGGAATCACTAGAAGCCCAAAAAGAGTTAGGGTGGTTTTCCAGTCCCACAACTCTGCCTCTCTACACCTGTTTTGAAGAGCATAAAATGCTTTCCAACCCCCTAAAGTTCTTTTTTTTCTACAACCATCCCAACTTAAATTTCTGTTGAAGTCAATTCCGAGGTATTTGTAATCTGCAACTTCTTCCAAAATGCTGCCTCCAAAATAGAACTTATGTTGGTTATGCTTTCTTTGTTAGAGAAAACCACTACTTTCGTTTTGCTAATATTGACTTGCATCCCAACCCTTTTACAAAAATGCTCAAGGGAATGTAAATGCTCTTGCAAACCAAGAGCCGAATTAGCAATCAATATAAGGTCATCTGCGTACAAAAGAAGCCTGATAACGAACTTGCCCAAATGGATACCGTCACCCCCTTGCGAATTTAGCCACTCATCAAGCTTGTCAATATATAACCCAAAAAGGGTAGGAGACAATGGGCAACCTTGCTTGACCCCGATATCGCTTCTAAAACTTTCAGAAATGCCACCGAAGTTCTGATTTTGACTTTCACCTCTTCATACAACCTATGCACACCGCTTCCTGTACCTGCTTGGGAACCCCGTGTTTTTATTCCCATTTCAAAGCTTATCCCTAGGAACCGTGTCAAAGGCTTTTCTGAAATCAACAAAGCAACAAAAAACTTCTTCCTTATTTTCCCAACCTTTTTCAATGATGTGCCTTAAAGTTATACAATGATCAACCGTGGAATGTTTAGGTCTAAAACCTGCTTGCCCTTTAGCACGTTTATTTCTTTCTTCTGCCCACTTGCTAATTTTCTTTTCCAACATGCTTCCAAATAACTTTGCAAACAAGGGGTTTATCATTATGGTTCTATAATTGGAAGGATTATTGACGTCACTACTCTTGAAAAGAGGTATTGCCATACTAGTTGTCCAATCTGTGGGGAACCCCTGCTGTAAGATGCTGTTGAAAATTTTTGTGATGTGAGGTGAAAGAAATTTTAAGCCCCACTTTAGATACTCTGCTTGGAGTTCATCTAAGTCTTTTGCTTTTCCAACGCCCAACTTCTTGATACCCATCTCTACCTCTTGCACCGTGAAGAGTTTTGTGTCTGTGTTGACCAAGGGAGGAGGGTCAACCTTGGGATCCTGTTCATAAAGTTGTCTTGCATAGTCAAACCATTTAGAAGCTGTAATGTTGTTTTCAGTTTGCACCTTTTTCGATTGGAGCTCCTTGCAAAATAATTTGGGGTTATTTTTCCCGAGGAATATTAGTTCTTCTCTCCTTGAAACCATAAAATTGACTTTTTTCTTTTTTACTAAGCTTGCTTGCAAGCATGAGCTTTATGTTGTCAAGTGTACGATTCCTTCCACCTTCTCCTTGCCTTTTTGCATTCCTCGTCGAATAGCGTGCTTAGGAAAGCAATTTGTTTCGGACTTCAATTTTGCTCTTTTGCACTCGGCAAGTGTGCTTTGAATTAAATATGTTAATGCAACGACTATAGAGCCATGAGATGAATTTCCTCCTTCTTGAAGAGTCTCTCTGTATTATTTTGAAGGTATTACAATTCTGCGGATTCAAGGGTACGCCCTTTTGGGGGATTTTGTTGAACACATTGATTTTTAGAGCCCTAATTGCTTCTTTTTGGTCCAAGAGAAACTTAAATAAATTGACTTGTGATTTGATTTTAAGTCCCAAATTTGATCTCCAATCAGCACTTCCTCCATTTTCTCACACAAACTATGCGAGCAAATTACATAATCTATTACACTTACTCCATTGTAAGTATCGCAAGTGAAATTATCGGACTTTTCCCATCTAGTCAAACCATTACAAATGACTAAATCAAAAGCCCCACATATTGTAAGCAATTGTTCTCCAAAGAGATTGCAGCCTTTATCCTCTGAAATTCGTCCCCACTGATGATTACTCTCTTCTGTAAGCCAGATAGGGTCACAATCTTCTTTACAACAAAGAATGCTAGCTTGTTCACCTGCAGTTCTAACATTGAAATCCCCCACTATAAGGACTTCACCTAGCCGAGAATATATTTCAATACCTGTTTTTAAGGCTACAAAGGGATCTTTGTGGTCAAGCCCTCTACTTTTGTAGATATTTGAAACTTGCGGCGCAAAATAGCATGCTGCAATTCTGATGTGATTTCCATTTTCTAATATTTTAAGCCAAACAAAATTTTTATTTGGGTCTTATTTTTCTAGCTGAATGAAACGACCTTATTTTTCTCTTACTAATACCATGATACTCCCGTGCCCTTTTCCATTCCCTACTGCCTTGTTCCACACTGCTATCTTCCAATACCCTTCAAACAAAGGTGTCTTGCACCCTTCATGCTCATGTGTTTCTATGAGGCAAATTATGTGTCTACCTTCCGCAATAGGCCCTAACCCAGGTCCTCGTCTCCATGGGTAACCCCTGTGGTTCCAACAAACTAATCTTAAGGAAACCTGGGTACAACATGATTGCTATTTGTTTTGACATGCAAGACTCACAATTGAGTCTTTGTCCCTACATGCCCATGCTGACCTTGCTTCCTCATTTCTTGTTGAAGAGTTTGCTGCCTCTTCTTTGTTTTCGTTTTGCTGCCTTGTTTTGGAAGGAGGTCCAAATTGCGCTATCACAGCTTTACCTTTATAAATCCATGCTCTTTTTCCCTCATCTCTTGCTGCCCTAAATTTTGTCATTTCATCCCTCCTTTCCTCTTGTTGTCTTACAGTTAAATCTTCTTCTAGAAAAAACCGAGAACCCCTCAAGAGTTGCTTCTTGCTTAGAATGATATCTTTATCATGCAACTTGGGCATGATGACTTTTATGGGCCTGGCTTTCTCACCATTAAGCTTACCTACTCTCCATGCTTGACATATTTGTCCTTGCCATTGGAGCTTGTCTTTCAAGAAGTCTCTAGCAAGGTCAACAGTACATTCATTTTTCCCATAATATTTCATCCCTTTAATAATTATGTTTGTTGCTCTATCCTGTCTTTCCTTGATTTCTCTATATTGCATGCTATGTCACAAGGTTCGGCGAACCTAAAGCTTCAGGTTCGAAATTCGGTGAACCTGATAAAATTTTTCAAGTTCGATGAGGTTCGGCGAACCTAATGCCGAACCTAATGCCGAACCTCAAATCGAACATTATCTCGAACCTTAAGTCGAACCTGAGCCGAACCTAAAGGCGGATTTTATGAAATTTGTCAAAAAATTCGATTTTAATAAATTTTAAGAGTTTTTTCGTTGGCGGGTTTTGTTGGTGGTTTTTAAGAAGTGCTTTTGACCACACCGAGAAGCTAGCCCGAATGTATGATGCATATGCTATAAATGTGTTCATGCTTTCGGTGGCCGATGTATTTCAAAGTGAGCATTATGAAGTAGATAGCCATACAGTGATACGAAACGACACATAAAATGTATTGTAATCGTTACAACGAGGATGGTACATATCGATTGTGTGGATATTGCCCATTACAACGAAACGAGCGAAAAATGTAGATATCCATTGTGTGTATAATGGCTCGTGTGCATAGTTAATAAATGTTCATTACCTCGTCGAGAAATTTTGATCATCGAAACATGAAATCGACGTTGATAGATACAATGTATGTGAGAGCCGCAAACGTTGCGTATCCAGGAGGGGGTCTACCTCTGAATCGGGCAAAGCTGGGAGTGATGGATGGCGTTAAGATCAATTTGAATGAACTATTAATGCAAAGTCACAAATGTTTTTTTAATTGTGTTTTTATAATAATCACCACTAAACAACATACCATTCCCATCACTTTTCTCACTTTCTAATAATTAATAAAAAATCATTATAATAATTAAATATTCTAAAAACTTGAACCAACCCTAAAATGTGAGTAATATTGTGCAATTACTATATTTCTTGCCAATAAAGTGCATTATCACGAGGGCATAGCAAATAATGTTTGTTACAAACAATGTGAAGTTCATTCTTAATGATATTATTATTAAGCTGTTATTTTGAAAATATGATGGTTTGTCCATGCACTAGTTCACAATTCCAATAATTAACCAATCAAAGATGAATTTATCGACCAGAGATGAATTTATCAACCAAAGCTAGTCACTCATGACTAGCTTTGGTTGATAAATAATTAATTACTTTAATATTTAAGCAATTATTTTATAAAAAAATATATAAAAATCTATTTATTTTTGTATTTCCAAACTACTATGGTGTATCATGTATGTTTACATTTAAGTTTTAACTACTGTCATTGATATAATTAGAGCATGCTATGATTAAGTTATTCATGTGTGTTTACTAATCAAAATTTTTATTCATAGTCTTATAATTTATTAATTGATTTTGATTTTTAATTAAATTATGCCATATATTTTTATATTTATTGAAAAATATGTATAGTCGAACCTAATGTCGAACCTCATTACGAACCTCATCGGAAAATTCGAACCCGAATCGAACTTAATCGTTGCCGAACCCGAATTCGAACCCGAACCGTGTGACATAGCTTGCATGTTGTTAACCTGAATGTTTGTTTCTCCTTCCCTCTTAGCAGAATTGCCAATAACTTGAGCCCAAGTTTTGGAAAGTTTTGTGGGATCTTCTTTCCTCCCTTCTCTTGATGTTTCTTCATTGTTGTCTATTTGAGCAATTGCTTTCCCCTTATCCTGGGGTGGCTTCGCATTCCTCACCTCTGTGTTTTCCACTGCAAATTTCTTCATGTTTTGCACCTCCGCTTTCATGCGTTGCCATTCTGTTTTCCCTATTCAGAGAGCTTCCTGCAGTAATGACACTTGTTCCTTCAGAACTTTGTTGCTTTCTGCTAAAGCCTGATTTTCAGCGGTTATTATATGGATTGTACAATCTCTTTCCAGCGCTTTAGCTTCTACTACTTCCAACCTTTCTTTTACATTTAAGAGTTCTTTCACATAAAGATCAGATGACCAAGTGAGAGGAGTGGATGTGGGACTATATAAAGCATAATTATCACTAACTTTCTCTTTTCTTTTGGACTTTTTGCCACATGCTTGCGAAGAAGACTTGTTTGAATGTTGTTTCTTGCGAACAATACTCTCTCTTTGAGACCTTTTTTTCCTTGTCTGCTCCCATTTTAGACGAGCTAGTCTCCTTTTTAAAATGCCCTGATATTGTTTGGCATTGACCCAAACCCACTTCCCAGTTTTCGTTGATGAGGCAATTTTCACTTGCCCTATATCGTTTGTTTCTACAGGTTCTAAAGTTTCTTGTTCTATTATCACGATGATATTAAGGGAAATCAAAATCTCTGCCCAAAACTGACCCTTTGTTTTATGCTTAACTCTTCAATCTCTGTTGGTCTGACCACTGAAAACTTGCTGCTCTGTCCTTGCTGCTCTGCCCACTGTCCACTGAAAACTAGCTGCTCTGCCCTTGCTGCTCTGCCCACTGTCCCTGTCCTCTATGCTCTGCCTGTGTGTGTGCATGCGTTCATCCATCTGCAGTGATCTCTTTTTGGTGCACACATGGCAAATGATTAAAACGTTATTAAAATGTTAAATAGCACAAAAATAACTTTGAATTAATAAACGACTGACATACCAATGATTCACAGATCTATTATTTAATAAACATGTCTACTGTGGCAATTATTTGCCACTGGCATGTGCTAATTGTAATGTTCCTAAATTTTGTGAGTGCAAAATCCAATTAGGAGTTTTGCCAATTTTTGGTGATATTAAATTAAAAGGGAGAAAATATTATTGTGGAGAAAAGTGGAAATTATTATTTTAATGGTGAATGGCGGCAACTAATATTTTATTGGAGAATGGAGGAAAGTTATTATTTTATTGGTAAATGGCGGCGAATTAATATTTTTATTGAGAAAAGAGGCAAATTATTATTTTATTCAAAATGACGGCAAAAGTCTCCTAGTGGAAATTGGGCCCCACCAATAAAATAATAGGGAAAAGGAGGATCTAGAAGCTAGAGGGAGGCTCCGTGTAGGATTATAAAGGGAGGAACTCAATGGCAAGGCATTCTATTATACCATTTTTTATTTGACATTGTGAAGAAGATCAAGTGAGTTTTAAGAGTTTCAAGCGAAACTCCATAGCTAATTTTGTTGGACTTCTAGTGCCACCCTAGTTAGCTTTAAGGGAAGGTTACTTCAGATCTTCCATTGTGCATATTGCAGAAAATCTACATCATTCGAATCAGTTTTTTGTAGGGTGATCTCATCTCCAAGAGGGCCGATTTCATCCATTCCGAAAAGGGGGAGTACCAAGTTTGAAGATCAAAATTTGAAGGGAAATAGAAGGTTGTGGGACTTTGCTCTTCAACCAAGGGCTTGATTTGCCACTACCATAAAGAGCTACGCTGATTGGGATTAATTAGCAGAGATTATTACTGTATACTGTGGCCAAGTTTCTTGTTTAGAGTGACTGAGCTCTCTCCCATTGTTGGCTGTCCGTATATCCTTGTTGAAGGACGGGTTGGACTTGAGGGAGGCCGTGTTTACCTGCTGGTTGAGGCTGAGTGCCTTGTTTTTCCTGTGCATTGAAGTTGTCTTCTTTCTGGGCTGTGTATTGGGCCTTTAGGGACTTCACATCAACATATTACATGCATGAGCTTGCATTTACTGAACTGGGAGCCTACCCAACCATCTGTGTAGAGTCTGAGATATGGTCAAAGATGCACAGATTCCCTACTATCTTTGTGGCTGAACTTAACGCTGCCTGTGTGCAATTTCTGGGCAGTATAGAGGGTGAGCTGATCATTATATTAATGATAAATATCTGAGTCTATGCCCCAAGTTCCATTCCTCATTCACAGTACTGTCTTCTAGTGTAATGTGCTATCAGTTTCTCATCATTTCTCTTCTTTGATACTGCTGGAGTATGTGTATTGAATTATCAGGGAATATAAACTTCTAGCTGCTGATATCATTTGAATCATATACAGTGAAGGAGGATTATAAATGTTCATTGTTGTCCAGGCTATTAAGGTGGGTTGACTTTCTTCTGGGTGAAATGATTTTCATGTATGGTTGTTAAGGAGACCCCTAGAACAGTTGTCTGGCCCGGTGCAATTATCATTTGAAATTAAATAAATCAGCAGTGCATTTACAGCCATAGACACTTCACTATTTGACGTGATTCACCAAAAATCAGACTTCATTAAACTCAGAAAATTTGTTGGAAAATCAAGGTACTATCTCTATATTACCATATATTAGCAATATATAAATTTCTGGGTTGATATAAGTTAGTCCAAGTTAAATTTTTAAGTCTGATTGGGAACTTGTTGAGTATCGTTGATGCTGATATTGAAAAAAAAACATCAAGGAAACCACCTACAGCAGTGTGCCACTAACTATTTGATGAAAACTCTTAGTGAAGAATTACATTAAAACTCAGAAATTTCAGTGATCATTTGGGGTATTTTCCTAGTAAGAACATTACACTAATAGATACAATACAAAATATGGAGGGGGCTTATGCCCTGGACCTGTGTCATTGCTGCTGTTCTTTATATGCATTACAGGCTACAGCATAAGTCATTAAAAGGCAAACACAAATCTAGGAAAAGATAAATGTAGAAAGAAAACTTGAAATTTAGATATATAATCGAAGAACAGTATAAAGCCGAGAGATTTATTCTTGCCACTATTTTTAGCTATTTAAAGTGATAATAGAGTATTACTGTCTGTCACTAATAATTGTGACATAAAATACTACATTTTGTGCTTATAAAAAATTTGGAACCTACACATCATGTTCACCCTGTTGTATATGCTCTTTTGCCCCCTTCCATTGATTCTAATGAAGTATACAGTGATCCTTGTATATGGTTGTCTTCCTTACATTATCTGTGTTTCTGTGAGGTTTACCAATTGAGGCTGTAGTTTTGTGTACTTTGGTTTTCTTTATCTGTACTACAGTTTTATTGATTATTCATGGATCTATAGTAATGCAGATTCTGTTTTTTCCCAGGTCTTGGTACTGTTGTGCTCATGCTCCAAAGGGCTGCCATCTTGCAGTAGTTCTACTTTCATGGGCTCTATTTACACTGTTATTTTGCATGCCTTGTCTTGTCAGAAGTCAGTTCATATCAAGACAAAATAATGTGCAGGACTATTTAGAGTTGCATGCATGTGGAGATCATATCAAGTCTAGAGCTAATCCTGCTCTAGATTCCTTTGTATCTGATATTAATGAGAAACAAGGAGAATATAATGATATACAACATCTTTGTTCTAAAGGCAAGCATATATGCAGTGATTCTCAATCCTTGTGTTTTCCATGCACACTGGTTGGTCTTAAGGCTGAAAATGAGAATAATGAGAGATATTCCAATGAGGATTCTACTAGAAACAATGGAAAGAAACTAAAGGTGGGGCAAGTCATGGATTTGGATGAGAAAATGGTGCAAGAACAAGTCAAATTTACAAAGAATTTAACATTTAGATTAATAGATGGCAGGACTACAGTTTCATGTTTTCCTTCACCATCATATAATTTAAATAAAAGTACATCTATTAAGATGGAGAATTTGGAGCAGATTGAACCTGCACCTTATGAAAGATCTTCATCTCCCAATGTGGCAATCAACCCATCATTAATGGAATGGGGGCCTCAGCCTTTATTTTCCCCTTCGGTTTCATTCTTGACAGTGCTGAATACCTGCAATGATACTGTTTTGCATGTCTTCAAGCCATTCAGTACAAATTCACAATTTTATGCCTATGGTTTTGAAGAGATGATAGTAGCCCCTCAAAAGATGGTTTCAATTGCTTTTGTTTACTTACCAAGGATGTTGGGTTTGGCTACAGGGCATCTTGTTTTGCAAACTAGCTTAGGTGGATTTTTGGTTCAGGTCCAAGGTGAAGGTATAGAGTCTCCTTACAGAGTTCAGCCTTTCACTGGTGTAAATGCCTTCTCCAGGACTAGATTACGTGACAATATGACACTGTACAATCCTTTTGATGGATCACTCTTTGTTGAGGAAATATCTGCGTGGATAGCAAAGTCAGAAGGCACTTCAACACAACCAGTTGGTGCTGTCTGTAAGACAGATGTTGCTTTTGGAGTTGACAACCAAAACTTATTATCAAATGAAGATACCTGGTTTGGGTTTGGGATAGATGTGACAGGCATTCAATTGCTTGGAATAAGACCATCGGGAGGTTGGGAAATAAGTCCACATTGTAGCAGTGCAATCATGGAGCTAGACATATCTACAAATATGGAGGGAAAACTTTCAGGTGATTTATGCATAATATTTAAGAATACCTTGCAAGACACAACACAAACAGTGATAGTGCCGCTTGAAGCAGATATAATGAAGAATCCAGGGAATGATCTGCCCATTCAGCCTTTAATAAACTTTATAAAGTCTGATATTGTGAGCAAGGCAGAGAAAACAATCAAAGTTGCTCTATCATTGGATAATAATGGGTCAGATATAGTAAGACTGGAAGAAATATGTGAGAGTTCTGGAGATGCAAAGCTTCTTGAGATTGAATTCTTTCAAGGTTTGATCCTTTTACCAGGGACAGTGACACATGTGGCAACAATTACATATAAGATCATTGAAAAGACAACCTCGTATGATTATGAAGTTCAGCAATCCAGCCTATTTTTAGATTGTAGATTGCTTGTTGTCACAGACAGTACACAAGGCCCACAGCTTGAGATTCCATGCCAAGATTTGATTTATGATCACGATTCTTTAGAAGAGAATAATGTACCAATAGAAGTTATTTCAGACAGCATTCATGGCATATACACTAAAGTAAACAGTCAGAAGGAACCAATGAACTTGCAAACTCGATTTAGCTATATGGCATCTCAGCCAGCGTTAAAGGTGTGTGTCAGCAATTAATATTAATCTGATTGCTTTTCTTGCTTGTCCTTTTATGTTTTGTACATTGCATTCTGTATTGGATAATATTGGTCCTTTTTGTATTTGCTATTGTTAAAACATTTGAGATTAAACTGACAGACGTGATATATGCTTATGAGGCAGAGAAGAAAAATCTATTTAAGTCTTCAAACCAATGCATGTTGTTATGGCTGAACAACATTCACATTAGTTGGTACATATCTTTATATTCATATTACTTTTTTGCTTGATGTAACACACATATTTTAGCTTCAATCATGGAATATGTCAAATATATGTAAGAGATGGATATTATTTTGTTGATTCATTTTATGTGGAGCATGTAAAGCTTTTTATTGGCATCCGAAAATTCCAGGATTTTCTCTTGAAATCTCAAGTTCTTTTAATTTGATGTAAAACAGAAGCTATATATTAGCATGGACATAAGAATGAGTTTCCAATTAAGACTTGAAGCTATGAAAGACGTCTATGGTACTGTAGAAAATGGAATATTTTGATTGCTTTTTATAATTTTGATTTCATAAAATAGATTAGCAGCTGACAGCTGTAATATTATTTTATTTATACATATAGCTAGTCAACTTAATTGTATTCTTTATACAATATAATGAATATCAAATTCTGTGCTAGCATTCAATTATGATAGAATTTTCACATTGATAGGGTTGTGCTTGCACCATGGGGCTCATTAACCTCATTGGGTGGGTTTCCTTATGTCTTTTAGGTGTTTTGATTGAACCTCTTACAACACTAGGGTGGCCCACGGTCCACCAAGCCTGATGATGGAGTTCCTCCACTTTTTGTAGTGGTGGTTTTGTGTGCTTGAGGATTTCGGATTGTAGATCATGTTTTTGGCTTACCTGCCAGGGCTTTTATCATATAGACTCTGTTTTGTATGATGGTAATATATTTTGGGGTCCAAGGTTGATAATGATACGATGTTAGTCAGTTTCTCAAAGGGGATTTTTCATCATTGCCCCATTTATGACTATGGTGATGACCCATATGACCCATCATTTTAAAGATGCAAGTCTTTCATTAATTGGTCTTAATAGATCATAAGAGGCATATTCGATAACATTAATATAGAACATTTCTATATGAAACCATATTAGTAGTTCAAAGCTCTTATCAATCCATTATGTTTTAGCCTAATCTCTTATGCTCTTATGTTAATTTTCTATATACAAATTTTATTGTCATAGAAATTTAGTAGATTGTGCAAGACATTTAAGAAATTGCTGCCACAAGCATAATTACCACCTAAGAAAGACAAATGACTTGAGAGCTATAATGCTCTTCCTGCATGTTTGGAAATAAAAATAATTAGTTGTGCAAGTGATAATAATGTTACTTGAAATTCACTTGGATGGGGTGATGGGAAGGGGACAGTTGCAGGGGCACATGGCCACCCACCCAATGACGTCTTACAACTGGCGGGTGTGCCACAATCCCCCCCCCACAACTCACAATAATGCCATTTTCCCCATTATGAAGGTAAACAACTCAAAGTATTGGAAGGTTTATGGCAGCATGTGGTGGTTAGAAAAATCGATTGGCTATCAACTTAGAGCCAAATGGTGATGCTGAGGATTGGGAAGCACAATGCTTGAAGTCTTTTTAAGTTTATTGCTCCGTGCGGCAATTGCATTGCACATGTTGGAAAATGAAGAGCCCTAGCATAGGCACATTATTATTGAGTTGGGAAGCAATTGTAGACACACACCTCACACTAATTGGTGCATATGGTCACTCATGGCCTTCGAATTCCACTTGCAAGTTTCATGGTTGGAAAAGGTAGCTTTCCTTTTAAATCTCATGCTCTGTCGTAGGGGTGGACCATGCCTAGTTGATTCCTTCCTGCGCTTGCTTGGCTCTTGGTTATCCTTCTGCTTTTCTTGTTGTTGCTCCTCTCTCTCCCTTGTCGTGCTCTCTTCTGTTTTTCTTTCATCTTTCCTTAGTCTCACTGGCCCCTCGTCTTTGGAATTCTTTAGGTGGTTTCTTGGACACTCAAGCATTCTCTACTCACGTGGTTTTTGGTGTGGTCTATACGACTCTCCCTCAGGGCCAGGCTCGGTTTTGTTTTCACAAACCCTTCTCCCCATCTCAACCACCTTCATTAGATATCCAACTTTTGTTCTAAAGGTCTGTTTGAACAATACCATGCCCAAACAATGAGCTGGAGTAAGAATAGGAGTGGAATATTATAGGGAAATGGGGCATAATTTCGACCAACAAACCACTAAGTTCCCCGGTTGGTTGATAACTTGATATAGAGAGAATACACAAAAGCAAATACAGGTGGAAATAATCCAGGCCGAGAGAGATTGCTGGTGAGTGGTGATGCCCCTCTCGGACATGGAGGTCGTTGGTGAATTTGCAGATTGGATATCGAAAGTTGGTCATACTAGAGAGAGATTTAACCACTACGACATATATTGGAATCTCAAGATGCTCATGGGATGTGTTTTGGTGGATAGGAATGTAGTAAGGGAGGATATCTTACTTATTCTAGATGAGATTCACCTCATGACTTGAGGGTTGGACTGATGAGTGGGGCACATAGAAGCTCATTGGGTCTTCCCCCAAATCTAGGCTACTCACAAGGAAGCAACAAAGAACCAATAGTGGTCGAAGAGTCAGACTCCCCCAAAACAAGATGATACACTTAGTACACTCTTCTTTTGATACTTTTTCTATCTTGTTTTTTTGTTTAAGGTTCATAGTTGTTTTGGTTGGGCTTGAGGCCACACGACGAGTGTACATTAGTTTTAAACTTTTATGACATCAATGCATTTTGGATGATGAAGAAACTATGGCATTGCTGGTGGTTTGGTTTCCCTAGTGGCAGGTCGAGGCAGACCACTATGTGTGTTTTTGTCTATTTATAATGAGATGAAGAAACTTTGCTTACAAAAAAAATGTCACTTGAAATTTAGTTGAGGAATATTAAGCAAGGGTTTTTTATTTCTTATAAATGTGAGTATTGTTTATTAATGGTTTGTCCAATTTCTAGTGAAATTGTCTTTTGGGACTTGTATTTTTAACCAGTGTTGAAAATATTGGTATCGACAGCAACTGATTCATTTTTCGTACTTATTTTCCACAATAAGTTATTTACAAAAACCCTTCAGTAAACATCAAAATAAATTCTACTGCAGTTATCACATAATTTCATAGAGAAAAGAACAGTGAAATATAAGCACAAGAATCAATCACATCAACACAGTTATTTTTGGACAATTGACCTTGGAAAAACCCAATGCGGGAAAATCGGTACAGTAGATGAGGGTATATTTATTAATCTTCAACAACAATCTCTTTACAAGGAATGACTGGCAGAATAACAAAGATACTTTGATGAAAACACCTGAGATAATTTTCTCCCAACCTCTAGAGAAATTTTGACACCCAAGAAACTCTCTGGCCTTTACTGTGTCACCTCTGCGTGATCCTCTACGCAGGGACTGCGTGAGGACTATGTCCTCAATTGCGCTGTCCCTCTGCTGCTTTGCGTCCCTCTTCTTCGGCCTCTGACTGATGCTGATACCCTCTTCCTCCTTCACCCTGCAACTCTCCCTGTGAAATCGAATTCTAAATTCTGAAGAATCGATTTCCCTCGGGCTACTGAGTATTTGCCCGGCATGTCTAAGACTTGATCCTTGTCACTTGGAAGCTTCTCACCCACATGTTTAAATTAATTCACTTTAATTATTTAAATTACTTAAGTTTTAACTTAGGCTTCATTTAAAATAATTAATTATTTGAATAATTTTCACTCTGGGTGGAATTTCTCCAAACGATTTCTGGGTCTTGGAGATCTCATGTGTTCTAGCTCCTCCTCAATGTTTCAGAGCTAGAGCACATCCGATGCTACCCAAAAATCAACACTACCTCTTAGCGAGGAATGTGGTCTAGTAATAGTTCTTCACTAGAAGCATCACCTTGATCGACGACATCGGTCCTCTGCGCTGTTGATGCTCAATTCACTGCCCCTTATCTGCTGCGCTGCTGCTATCTGTACTGCTGCCCACAACATTGTTACTGTTGCTGCTGCATCTGTACTCCAACTCCTTCTTAAGTATTGCACTTATCCATTTCTTAATCATCCCCAACTTCTCCCTGAAATAAACAATTTTTGTTCTTCCTAGAGGCTTAGTGAGGATGTCTGCCACTTGTTCCCCTGTCGGAGTGCACTGTAATTGTATTGCTCCTCGCTGGACACAGTGTCTGATAAAGTGACACCTGATGTCAATGTGCTTCAACTAATCATGAAACATGGGATTCTCAGAGAGCTTGATGCAACTCTGATTATCACATAAAATGATGGCTGGTCGCTTCCATCCTTCTCCTGAATAGATTCACAAGAAACATCCTAAGCCATATGGCTTCACACGAAGCTGTTTTGGCTGCCATATATTCTGCCTCGGTTGAGCTCAGAGCGACGGACTTCTGTTTCCTACTACACCAAGAAGTCATTCCTGATCCAACGCTGAAACAGTACCCAGTGGTACTTTTTCGATCTACCGAACTTCTAGACCAATTTGCGTCAGTGAACCCACTCGGTCTGATGTCATTGCCTTGGGTATACTTCAATCCATGCTTGACTGCCCCTCATATGTATTTGAGAACATGCTTCACTGCTGCCCAGTGCGCCCTCTTTGGTTCCACCATGAACTGATTGAGGGTGTTGACTGCATAACAAATATCTGGCCTTGTGTTAACTAGATACATCAGGGATTCTATGAGTTGTCTGTACAAGGTGGGATCAACTTCTTTATCCTCAGATGCATCACTCTTCTAGTTAGTGATCATTGGAATAGCAATGGGTCTACAGTCCTGCATTATGAACCTATTCGGAGTTTCTGTAGCGTACCTCCCTTCTCCAAGGAAGATTTCACCCTTCTGCTGCCAAGCTTCCAACCCCAGAAAAGAATGCATCAATCCCAAATCCTTCATGTCGAATTCTATAACTAGGTTCTCCTTTCAATCCTTGATGAGCCTAGATGAACCTGTCAGAAATAGGTCATCTACGTATAGTACCAGAATTAGAGGCTCATTCCCTACTATCAAATAGTAGAGATTAGGATCTGCATCACTCTTGACGAATCCCATCTTTTGCAAGTAACCATCAATCCGACCGTACCAAGCTCTAGGTGCCTGTTTAAGTCCATACAAGGCTTTCTTAAGCTTGCATACATGAGTCTTCTGCTCATGTGTCTCAAAGTCCTTTGGTTGTTCAATGTATACTTCTTCCTCTATCACTCCATTCAAGAAAGCAATCTTGACGTCCATCTGGTGAATCTCCCACCCCATTTGTGTTGCAAGGGATATCACGGATCTGATAGAAGTATACCTGGCTACTGGGGCGAAGGTTTCTTCTTTGTCTATCCCTTCCTTTTGAGCATACCCCTTAGCCACAAACCTAGCTTTGTATTTTTCCGCGCTGCTATCTGCAACATATTTGGTCCTGTAGATCCATCTTAAACCCACAACCGATCTGTCCTGAGGTCTAGGTACCACTTCGGATCATTGGTCATTATGGAACTGTATTCTTCCACCATTGCATCTACCCATACTTGATGTTGAGCTGCCTTCTGGAAACTAAAGGGTTCTCCAACTTGTGCCACCAAAGCTTGGTACCTGTCAAGTTGTCTATGCTGCCTCTTCTCGTTTCTAGGAGCTTCGTCGAATTCCTCTACGTCTCTCAGAATTTGTCAGAATTCTCGATTTGTAATTCTGTTGATAGTGGGTGGATCTACCTGCTTCTCCTCCTGCGAATCTTCCTGAAGTAATACCTCTAGATTCATATGCCTTGGAGAAGTATTGGTGCTAGTTTCCGCTGGTCGAAGTGGTTGGACGAATGGATAATCCTTTGTTTGCGTTTCAGAAGGCATCTCTTAGGATTTCCTAAAAGCTCTGTCCTCCATGAACTTTACATCTCGTCGTACTATGATCTTCCTTCTTCCAGGAATGTAGATTCTATATGCCTTAACATTCTCGCTATATCCCACCAGATATCCTTTTACTCCAATTTGATCCAACTTCTTCCTCTTTACTTCAGGAATATGGCAGTATTCCAAACTTGCAAAGATCTTGAAATGACTCACTTCTGGCTTCCTGCCAGTGAAAACACTTTCTGGTGTAATCTTACCTAGTGCCCTGTGAGGAATCTTGTTCAGAACATACACAGTTGTGTTGCATGCTTCTGCCCATAGAAATTTAGGCATGTCTTGATCATACAACATTGCCCTCGCTGCTTCAACAATAGTTCTGTTCTTTCTTTTTGCAACCCCATTCAGTTCCGGATTATATGGAGCGGTTCATTCTCTTTTGATGCCTTCCCTTGCTCAGAACTCAGTGAAGTCTTCATCGATATATTCTCCACCATTGTCTGAATGAAAAATTTTTATTCTCTTCCCTGTCAGATTCTCAACCAGAGACTTAAACTCTTTGAATCGATCAAAGACCTCATCCTTGGTCTTTAGAAAGTAGATCCAAGTTTTCGCGGAATGGTCATCAATGAAGGTGACGAAGTACTCGACACCACTAAGAGCTCTTGCGGACATTGGTTCGTAGATATCTGAGTGTATTAGCCCCAAAACACTCTTTGCCCTATTGTTACTTTTGGACTAAGCTACTTTGGCGTACTTGCCTAGAATGCACCCTTTGCAAACATCATCTCCTTTGGTGCTTAATTCTGGAACTCTTGTGACGGTTTCTCTGAGAATTCTTATAACCCCATGGTCTAAGTGCCCCATCCTTCTGTGCCATAGCTCATTCAAATTTTTTTCACCACTGTTGCCTATCAGTGCCATTGGAGATTCTAATTGCAGCTTATACAGTTTGTTGCTCCTGAGTCTAATTTGGGCCTTCTTCTTCCAACTCAGTTGTTTGACATATACTTTCGTTCCAATGAAGTATATATCACAACCCTTGTTTTGTACCTAAGATATAAAGAGAAAGTTCATCCCCAAACTAGGCACATGTAGCACATTGGTGGCCCGAAGGAGATTTCCTGCTTCAGTCTGAAAAACTATGGTACCTCTTCCAACAGGGGTACATTTTGCCTTATTTCCCATGGTGACTTGAAGTTCATATGTTCTTCTTGATAGCTCGAGAAACATTCTGGTATTCTTGTCATATGTGCAAAAGCCCTGCTATCAATATACCGAACCTCTGAGGAAGCAGAGCTTAACAAGCAAGTGACTTCTTCTTTCAATCTGGAAGTCAACACAGAGATGTCGTGATCCATCGTATCTTTCATGCTTCCCTCTTTCTCAAGAGAACTGCGTGAACCCTTTCGAGTTGCTGCTCCAGCAACATCAAGACCACATTCCGTTGCAGAATCTCCATCCTTGTTACCCGATCTCAGCTCTGATACCATGTGAAAATTTCAAATCTAAAATTCGACTGCAACAATTGATTTATTTTTCCTATTATTTTCCACAATAAGTTATTTACAAAAACCTTTCAGTAAACATCAAAATAAATTCTACTGCAGTTATCACACAATTTCATATAGAAAAGAACAATGAAATATAAACACAAGAATCATTCACATCAACACAGTTATTTTTGGACAATTGTCCCAGGAAAAACGCAATGCGGGAAAACCGGTGCAGCAGATGAGGGTTTATTTATGAATCTTCAGCAACAATCTCTTTACAAGGAATGACTGGCAGAATAACAGAGAAACTTTCATGAAAACACCTAAGATAATTTTCTCCTAACCTCCGGAGAAATTTTGAAGCCCAAGTGACTCTCTAGCCTCCACTACGTCACCTCTACGCAGGGATTGCGTGAGGATTGTGTCCTCAGCGATACTGCCTCTGTGTGCTGTCCTTCTGTGTTGTCCCTCTGCTGCTTTGCGTCCTTCTTCCTAGAGCTCTAACTCATGCTGAAACCCTCTTCCTTCTTCACCTTGGACTCTCCCTATGAAATCGAATTCTAAATTTTGAAGAATCGACTTCCCTCGTGTTACTGATTATTTGCTCGACTTATCTTCAACTGACCCACAAGTCTTCATTTATACTTTTCTTGTTGATAAATCAACGATCGTGATCTAATATTTATTTAACGGCTAAGATTAAAACAGACTTGATCCTCGTCACTTAGAAGCTTCTCACCCACATTTAAGTTGATTCACTTTAATTATTTTAATTCCCTAAGTTTTAACTCAGGCTTCATTAAAAATAATTAATTATTTGAATAACTTGTATTCCAGGTGGAATTTCTCCAAATGATTTTTGGGTATTGGAAATATCATGTATTCTAGCCCCTCAAAATTTCGGAGCTAGAGCACATTCGATGCTACCCAAAAATCAACACTGAAGAAGTACACGACTGATATGGCGAAGGCGAAAAGGTTGTTCCTTGATGGAGTCAAAGATCACATAGTGTCCCACATAGCCAACAAAGACACAACTAGGAAGACGTGGGAAGCCTTAACAACGCTATACAAAGGATCTTCCGTACAATGGAAGATGTACTTAGAGCAGAAATTGAGGATGATTGAGATGTAGAAAGGGGAGTGTATAGATCCGTTTCTCTCGAGGCCTCAGGAAATCCATGATCATCTAGGAGCCGTGGGGCCCACACGTCAACCTACCACGATGGTAAGGCTGGCCCTCAACGCAGTCACAGAGGAATGTCAGGATTTTGTCCAGAGCATCTTGTGCAGAGCAACCTCCCCGAGCTGGGAAGAGATGTGGGCTACTCTTCAACAAGAAGAGCTAAGGAGGGACCTAGTCAAGTGTAAACTTTACGATAACAATAGCAGTGGTGGATCCAAGACAAAAGAGGATGAAAATGCAACACTTGCATCCAAGGGGCAACAGAGACGAAAGAAGGTCTCGAAGATAAAATGCTCAAGGTGTGGTAAATTTGGTCACTATGCAATGTAGTGTCCTTTGATGAAAAAAGACAAGGATGAGAAGCATGATTTGAAGAAAAAAGATCAAAGAAGATGAATATGCCATGAGTGCCCACGCATCTCCAGGAGGGAAATGGGGCGACATTGAACTGTAAGTTCACAAGAACTTAAGTTGGGCAGGATCCTTCAGGGGTCCACCTCTTGGATCATGACCTTGCTATGGGTGCCCAAGATCAGTAGTAGCAGGCTCGAGGAGTTTTTTTGTTGGTGCAAAGGAGTGTTGGAGCGACAAATGCAGTAGTTAGCAGTGCTAGAATCTGGGCAGCGCAGTGCAGAGTTCCAACAATGTAGAAAGGAACAACAAGCAACATCAATGCAGTGCTTCATAGGGACAGTGTGGGACTAGCAGCAGTCAGAGTTTTAGCATCGAGATGCATCCTAAACACTTATTCAAATATTTGGATGTTTTTCAGTTGCTTCTCTCAACAACTGAGTTGCAGTGCAGAGTTAGCAGTGGTAGTGCTAGTAGCAGATGCAACATTTGAGAGGAAGTTGTAGTATGGATGCAATGTTGGAAGTGGCAGTGTCAACAACAGTACAGTTGTAGCAAGAACACAGTAGTTGGTGGACATCATGTCAGACATCAACAACGCAGAGGGAGATGCTTCAGAGTCAGAGCAATGTGTAGCAGGGCATTTTTGCTAGAGCACATTCCTTGCTAAGAGGGAGTGTTGATTTGGGGTAGCATTGAATGTGCTTCAAGTCTCAAAATTTGTGGAGAGGCTTAGACACATGCATTCTAGATAACCCATAAATTGTTTAGGGAAGTTCCACCCAAAGACAGTTTTATTTAATAAATTAATTATTTTTAATGAGACCCTAACTCTAAACTTAGGAAATTAAAAAATTAATGGGTATTAATCTAAATTGTGGGTGTAACTTCTAGAAAAAGCAGATCAAGTCAAAATGTAATCTTAGCCGTTGAATGGAGATCTAATCTCGGTCTGTAATATTCCCTTTTTTTGGTGTCACTTATGACAGGGCTAGGATGGACTTCCAGAGTTAGGAGTAGATCGGTCACAGGTACAGGTTGGTGTCATCAGTGGGCCCAGGGGGCTTTTGGAGGATTTTTGAGGAGTTTCTATGTGGTTGGGTGGCATTTGCTTGATATATTCCATCATTCGAGCAATTTGGCTTTTGTTCTGGTGCATTCCGACAACTTTCGGAAATTTGAGTTATTTATGGGCTTAACTCAGCGAATTACACTCACGGTGGCATTCTGGGAGGAATACATGACAGAACACCTTAGTGTAACAGCTCATTGGAACCGGGACGAGGATACCTCCATGATGGGACAGTTGGACATGAGTTTCAGTGACCAGAGGAGACATGGTAGCCGATTTACTCTTTTCTGCATTAAAAAGGAATATTTTAATAAGAGGGAAAAGTGCTCCATGAATAAAATAATAATAAAATAATGCTCTAGAAGGCTCCAAGAGATCTATAAAAGAAAGGGAGGAGGCCATTGAGGGATATCTTTGGATCATGTTATTTTATTGTATGAGAGGTGTGAGACGTGGTTCTCTACTTCAGCCGTTGCCCCAGGACGGAAACCCTCGGGTGATTTGCGAGTGTTGGACGAAAACCCAACTCTCTTGAGGAGATTTCATTCAGAAGTTTCGTAGAGCTTCAGGGATTGGTGTGAGGATCATTCGGATCTTCAACTTGTGCTTCAGTGGGTTCAGTGACAGTTTTGCCGTAGCCGATTTGTAGCAGTCTTCTTGCCGAGTCGTCTACATCATTGCCAGAGTCATTCATCAGTTGGGCTAGAGATCTTTCTGGGTTTTGCTCCGCTTGCTTGGTAAGATCAGGTTCCGCTGTTCCTTTATGTTGATGTACTTTCTACCATAGATTAATAAAATGGATCAGTGATTTTATCGGCATCCATTGTGTTATATTGGGGTGGCTGTGTGTTTATTTCCGTTTATTTTGCTGCTCAAGTCTATTTCTGCACTTTTAGTTAAAATATCCCATTTGGGATATTACAGTGGTATCAAAGCTTCAATCTTGGATCAGCTTGTAGGGTTTTCAGTTAGAACTATTATTGCTAGAAGGGTTGTTGGAATAGCCAAATATTTTCGAGAAAAAAAAAACCAAAAATCTCAGTCTTGCAGTGGAATGAAGTTCCATGAATTCTCTTAAATGTTATGAACTATTATTGAAGGCCGGGTCTAATCTTCAATACATGTTGAGAGCATTACTTATCACAGGCCAAATATTTTGAGTCGTGGTGGCAAAACTGTATTCAGGCCAGGAACGCATGAGCAGTGGGGGCCTCAGATTGTGAGTTGATCCACACTGCGTGGCCCATTCTTCCGCTACAGATTTAAAAAAGGGCAGAGACAATGATTAATGTAAGAAGTTGGGATGCCCATTGGTTGAAATCGAGTTTGCATGTGGAGGTTTAAAAATGCTGCATTTGGTTGGGTGATACACAAAGGTTAAAACCGGGCCACATTTGCTAGTGCAAATTATTTTGACGAGCCGAAGTTTATTGAGCCACCATTCCCACTCGCGTCAGTATTGAGAAAATTATTAAAAGAGGGTCGATTAAAGCATGTGTTGAAGCCACCCAGGAGTGATTAACAATTGCACGTTGAATCGAAGAATTTAAAACAAATTGAGCAGAACCCAATCCCACGTAGCATGTCACAGTGGCAGGTGGGAATATGCGTAGATTAGACCGCTCGCATTTATCCAGGACAGAATCACAAAGGAGGCACATCATCAATAAATCGAACACCAATCCATCAATGGTTCAATGTTCAACATCTAGGGGTACTCATGAGTGTTAAGTACCATCTAGAATCATCTCATAACTCATCGCTCATGATTGGAGGGGAAACACTACATCATCAAGGTCAAAATTTTTCTTTGGACAGGTACAATGTCCTTTGGAGTGCCGTTGAATGGGATGAAGACCAACTTGCTGTCGATTTCTGGTAGCATCCGATGTGCTCTAAGCCTCGAAATTTGCAGGGAGGCTAGGACACATGTATTCCAGAATACCAAGAAATCGTTTTGGGAAATTCTACTCGGAGGAGGTTTTATTAAAATAATTAATTATTTTTAAAGGAAGCCTAAGTCTAAACTTAGGAAATTAAAATAATTAAAGGGTATTAATAGAACTGGGTGTGAATCTTCTAGAAAAAGACGAAGATCAAGTCAATATGATCTGAGCCATTTATTACAATCTAATCCGGGCCGTTGATTTTTCAACGAGAAGATTATAAGGACATCGATGGGCATTTGGAAAGACACATTGAGTGAGATCAAGAGATCGATTTCTCAAGTGAGTAGCGCAACAGTTGTCGGAGAGATCATTGCTAAGATTTCTTGCAGAGAGGGCCAAAGAGAGTTTTTCGGTTGAAGATTTCTTGAGCCGGGGATACAACGCAGAGAAGGCAGAGAGAGATCAAGAAGAGGCAGTGTAAGAGCCACGCTGGGCAGCGCAGAGTGAGTGTTGAGCCTGTGGGGAGATACACAAATTTGCTGAGGGTTAGATCAGTTCTAGTGCTAGGAACAGGGGTGTGAGATGGGAGGGCCATAAGATTGAGCATCTAGCCAGCAGATTGATCAGTCAGAGGGAGTGACGCAGTCCCTATCAATTGTGATGCAGAGCTGTGCAGAGACAGCGCAAAGGCATCTTGGGGCTAGCCATTTTGGGGTTGGATCAGTGCCGGATCACCAGTGATAGTGTGAGGTATTTCTCACTAATTTTTTTGGCAGTCAGATTCTTTGTATTGGATGGCCAGTAGGGCATCCTAGATTGTATTAAGAACTATTGCTTAATAATACAAACCCTCAGCTGCTGCACCGGTTTTCCCGCATTGGGTTTTTCCGGGGACATTAGTCCAAAAACAATGGTGTCAATTGTGTGTGTGTTTATTTATTCTTGTTCAGTTCTTGTTTCCACATATAATTTAATTAGTGAAGACTGTAGTTGTATTTACTTCGATATTTACAGTTTAACACAATAAATAACTTGTATGGAATTAACAAGTAGGAGAAGTAATATCAGATAGCTGTCCTAGGGATTTGGGATTACGAATTTTCACACTCGCAAGGGGCCCTTTGCTACTGTGTTAACATCACTTGAAAAAAGCCTCTCAAGATCAAGTGAAATCAACAATTATTAGGGACAATAAACATAAATGCATCATAGTGGACCATACCTAATTAGGGGCATAAGAATACTTCACACAAAATTAATCTTCAATGTTTAACTAGACTAGGACATGTCAACAAGCTATCTCACTTATATTAGGGATAGTGAGGTCAACAACCCTATTAGGTGTTTCCAACCCCCGAGGTGAATGACATGTTCCAACCTCCAGGTTAGCCATCAATCCATAAGTGTGTGTGATAATGATGGCGTAGAGTGGGAAAGGGGTCTTCAAGGCAGGGGCCATAGCCATGTGACCAGCTAATAAGGGTCTAACATCTCGAGTGTATAGATGTTAGTGTAGTAAAAGTTCCTGGTCTAACTTTTTGGCTAGTGTCGTAAAAGTTCCTTTTCTTCCAATCAAGTTAGTGGTTAGTTGTCTACTAGTTTCTTGTAGTACCTGTATGGACATCAAACAAAGATTCTAGTTGCAAAGGAGGCTGAAAATATGGAACTGTATTTTGGATGAATGACAGAGTTGTCCTCATCTAGATGCTAAATTGTGTGTAGTTTAGCTATCCCACTGCTTATTTTTATAATGATAGATATGAAACTGTGGAAACCGAGCTAATCATCCAAACAAAAGGCATTGGAGCCAACTCCCTGTGTAATGGTGCGAAGCCCATACAGGGTTTGGTGTTGTGATGCTGCTCAGGGTTTGGTGTTTGAATTGATGAGGAATTTGATGCTGATATGAAATTCTTTGTACGTTGTCAGTTCCTGATCCAGATATGTTGAATACCCTTGTGGGTATTTTGGCAAGATTCTTGATTAATGTCGTAGCTTTGTGTTGCTCCTTCTGTGCATGTTCGGCAAGCATAGGTGGAGAAATCAGGATTCCATATGAAGCTAGATGCTGGAATCTATAACCTGCCTCAAATGATGCATAACCATTCCTATCATGGTTGTGCTATATGATGTTTAAATACCTATCCCACTTATTTTTCTGATGATACATATTAGATACAGAGAGAATGGACTAAGGTTCTATTCACCATATCTGAAAGCCCATCAGTTTGTGCATGAAATGAGGTAGAGGACTGATGCTGTCAAAGGGGCATCTTTTCTAGTGATTTCCAGAAGTAACTCAAAAAACTCAAATCCTGCTCAGAGACATTTCATTAAACCAAAATTTTTCTATACACTAGGAGAATAAATCTGTAGTTGTAGGATCAACTATTTTTCTGCTGTCCTCACTTGTTCTAACTTGTCTTTAGAACTGGGCTTTCCTCAACTCACAGTCACCCTTCGCCTGTCGATTTTCTTTCACATCGGCATGTTCTCTTCAATCTGCAGCTCATTATCAAGGCCATGACTTGTACACATCAGCAGGCTGATTCTTCAGCTCAGTATTTCAGGGAAAACACTCCATAGTCTATACAGGATGGATTGAATGCCACAGAGAGACATCTCAATGCTGGATGAACGCCAGCAGTACTGAAGACACTGGACAGAAGGCTGAGTAGAGGATACAAGACCACCAGGGCATTCCTCCAGAATCTGGCAGCTCTCCTTTACATGGCAAGGAACCCTTTGAAGTGGTTTGTTTAGACTCTTAGTTTTATATTTCATCTCTGCTTTCTATGTTTGTGCTTGTGTTTATCAGTTTATAGTTCAGATAGATATGACTGGCTAGACAGTATTCAGCTTGGGCTGAGATCATTTTTGGTCTTTGGTTATAATTTTGCCTGGCAAACTAAGATCATTAAATGCTTTAGGTTTTGCCACTAGTTTGGTTTCTCAATTGGCAGAGCAGGGCTTCCAAGAACTTCTATGTATGTGCCATCTGGTTATATCAATAAAATTTTACTTCACAAAAAAAGGAAAAAGGAAAAGGGTTATCCTGTAGAGTATTGAAACAACCATCTTTGAAAATTTACAAACTATAACAGAGATGCAATCATGTTTATGTTGAGTGGTAGGCAATTTGTAACAAAGTCATGGAAATAGATGCCAATGGACTAGAAGCATTGATAAAGGTTGATAAACTTTAAGCTTCCAAGTGATGAGAATTCATGGAAATTGGTAGTAAAATACCTCACAACTTGTGTCAAAATATGGACCAATGTAAAATCAGGACTCTCAAGAATCTCTGCCATAGAAACATGAACATTTGCCAGAAAACTTCAGTCCATCGTTTTTTGGGTTTGCAGGAGGGTTTTGTGGGGCATGTTACCTGCCAAAAGTGGGTGACCTCATAGGAGAAATTTTTTCCTAGATTTGTCTTCAGCCAGTGGCCAGCAACCCCAAACAGCCACCGGTGTAGCCGATATATTGTGCCATTTGATCTCCGCTCCCTAAGCCAGCCATATGTCCCCTCGCCCATCCGTCGACAGCATATGTTTGAAGGTGGGCCATCTAAATCCTAAAGGTATGTTTTTCATTGTGCAATCGGGTGCTCATGCTTGTTTTTCCTTCACTTTGGGCATGGATTATTGGGTGACTTGGAAGTAGGAAGGGTTTTGATTGTAGTTTTTTTCCCTCACCTTAAATGGGGGTTAATCCTCGTTCTTAGTCACATGGGATCTCACCTATTGTCTTATAGCTTTAGGAAGGGCACTACTTGGGAAAGCCTGATTTTGGTTGCACGGTCTTGTTTTCCCTTCTCATATTTTTCACCCCCCTCCGTACATTACAAGCCGTATTTCGTCATCTTCCCTCTCTGGGTCCACGACGCGTTGGTACACCCCCTCCCCTTGTCCACGTGTTTGGGTTTGTGAAATTTCCTTGAAATTGCAGTAACCAGAACTTACTCTTCTAACTTGTTAGCAGTTTATAAATTTTCTTTTTAATACCGAATAAATCACACTACAATTCTTCACAAAAAAATTTTGCAGAAGCTAAATAAAATGCTGGAACTGAGAAAATAGATGCATGCGCACAATAAAAATGACACCAATATTTTTGGACTAACATCCTCAGAAAAACGCTGAAGGGAAAACCGATGCAGCAGATGAGGGTTTATTTTATTATTATGTAGCTGTAAAACCTGAGTACAATAATTTGGATGTCTGACTAGCAATCCTCCAGTAAAATAATTTGGCCAAAATATTTGTGAGAACGTACAATAAAAATGACACCAATATTTTTGGACTAACATCCCCGGAAAAATGCTGGAGGGAAAACCGATGCAACACATGAGGGTTTATTTTATTATTATGTAGCAGTAAAATTTGAGTACAATAATTTGGATGTCTGACTAGCAATCCTCCAGTAAAATAATTTGGCCAAAATATTTGTGAGACAAATTATCTCACACCACAACCGATCTTGCTCCCAAATTTGGCTCTGTCTGGGCTACTCGAATCAGTTCTTCCAAATTTGGCTCTATCTGGGCTACTCGAATTGCCCCTGCGTCAGCCTTTGCTTAGGCCCTACTTGCACTACCTATGGAGCTACACGAAATTTGTCGTTTTGCCTGACTCTGCCTCTGGAAATGACGTGCTTGGTCCACTGGAATTTTTTCCACCCTTAGCACTTGAATCGACCTCCTCTTTGGCTGAATCAAACTGCCCCTTTGAATCTTCTGCATTGCCACTACGTAAGTCATTGAGGAAATAATGTGGCCCTTCTTTCGCTAACTCTCCGACACTGGAACTTCATTGGAAATTTCTGTTGTTGCTCTCTCAACCACTGTTGCTTTGGCTCGAGTTCTTATTCTTGCTGAGTCATTGCACTGGATAGCTCGATCTGCCCAAGGAACTCACTCTCCCTCTTGCTTGATGCGTCTCAAGTGTATATCTCTCCATCACCATCATCCTGATTCCTGCTCTTATAATCGCTCGTTGGAGCACCAATGATCATGATTAAATCATTATCAATGAATAAAATCATCTATAACTCAACGCATGTGAGTTTCGAGAGCTTTCTCAACTTTCCTTAATTAATTCCTATTAATTAACCAGTTTTCCTAAGGACTTAAGAAAAATTTAAATGATGGTTAATTAATTTAATTAAGGCGTTTCACAAGCTTATCTTGCGAAACCTTTTGTGGGTTTTGAAGATCTCGTGTTAATTATTCTCCTAGACACAAACCAAGACTAGAACACCTATTCGATGCTACAAAAACTAACAGGGTCGGGCCTGGAAATGTTGCCTCGGAGGTTGATGCAGCGAAAAGAGAAGTTAAAAGCATATCATGGCCACAGGCAAGAAACAATAGAAAAGAATAGTATAAAATGCAAAAGATGGCCAAGACATTGTATTAACACGTGGGATAAAGTCAAACATGAGCTCTACCCTTTCATTATGGCCATCACCTTCGTTTCTAGGGCCCCATGAGTGCCCCCACACCATTAAGGAATCCATGCACGTCCCAACCCTTGGTGGGTGATGAACTACCACACCTTAAGGGGGTAATAAATTTTTATCTCATACACAACATGTTCTCATCTCCTGGAGCCCCCCGAGCAGTGATACAAAGAAAAATCAAGAAAATGCAAAAAGCAAATGAAGAAGGGTGGAAAAACAAAGGTTGGGCCCTGGGGTAACTCATGTACCACGATTGCTCCCTCCTACATCTATACATCTAAATATGTGGACATCCCTCATCATTACCACCCATGAACTCATGATATTTGGCCTATACAAAGAAAAATCAAGAAAATGCAAAAAGCAAATGAAGAAGGGTGGAAAAACAAAGGTTGGGGTAACTCATGTACCACGATTGCTCCCTCCTACATCTATACATCTAAATATATGGAGATCCCTCATCATTACCACCCATGAACCCATGATATTATGCCTCGAGACCCCTGTGCCCCTATCTACTCGTCATTATTCACATGATCCCTATCACTTGAAGAATGTACCTTGGATTTGTCTTTTGCCTTAGGGGTTGGGAACACCTAATAGGGTTGTTTATAGTCACTCCAACCTTGGAGGTAACACTATTACATGCTCGAAGCCCCAAATTTGGAAGGGAAGCCCATTATGAAGTCTCATTTGTGCCCTTGACTAAAAGGCTTGGTTCACTTAGATGAACTAATGAATTATTGTACTTGATGGTGAGGTAGTGCATTGATTTTATATGTAATTGGTAGATGTATTTGGTAGGTGGCTTCATCATGGGCTGGGCAACTTAATTGGGCCTGAGCCACCAGAGGATCATATTGACATTTGTAGGGGATGCGTTGAGAGCCATGGGACTCCATCATGTGTTTGAGCTATGAAAATTCCAAGATCTAGAGCTGGAATCCCTACTGCAACAAGCTGAACAACTTCTCCTACTTGTAAATCTTATTTAACAAGTTATTAAAAGATTTCTTCTTAAATATCGAATAAGTTACTTAAGCAACATTCACCTATTAAAATACATTTGTGAAAACATAATTTGAGCAAGAAAAATAATGCACATATAGGACATGTTTATTTTTTGACAAACGTCTCCGAAAAAACCCAATACGGGAAAGCCGGTGCAACAGATCTGATGGTTTATATATTATGCAGTAATTTTCTGAATACAAATCTAGGATGCCCTTTTGGCGATCTCTGCAGAGAATGTGACTGACAAAGAGTTAGCTATAGAAATCTCACATTGAAATCTGGAAACCTGATTGACCAACAAACCTCGGACAGAAGCCCTACATTGCGTTGCGCAGTCTTTGTGTCACTTTGCATGGGCATTGTGTGGCTTCTGCGTAGCTGGACTTCTGTTGACTGGATCTACTCTTCTGGACTCTTCTGGTCTCACACCTTGGCTTTTCGACACTGGATTTGGCTGACCCTCAGCAGAATTATGGATTCCCTCAAGGCTGTAGTGCTGCCTCTGCGTGGGACTATGCTGCCTCTGCTACGCTACTATGTTATCTCTGCAGATCTGCTCTCTGTCTTCTCTATGATGTATTCCCAGCTCTGGAAAATCTCCAACCAAAATTACTTTGCCCCTCGCTGCAATCAAGAATCACTTAGATCTTATTTTTGTCTGAGCACTGCTCTGTCAGAAAAATTTGATCTCTGGATCCTCTCGCTCTAGATCCTCTCGGTGTTATTTACAAATGACACTCAAGTCTTCCTTTATAGCCTTCTCGTTCACAAATCAACGATCGAGATTAGATCTCCAATCAACGAGTAAGATTAAATAAAATTTGATCTCTGGATCCTCTCGCTCTAGATCCTCTCGGTGTTATTTACAAATGACAGTCAAGTCTTCCTTTATAGCCTTCTCGTTCACAAATCAACGACCGAGATTAGATCTCCAATCAACAACTAAGATTAAATTACAGTTGATCTGCTTTATCTAGAAGATTCACCCACAGTTTACATTAATATTGATTAATTATTTTAATTTCCTAAGTTAGACTTGGGGTCCTCGTTAAAAATAATTAATTTTTCTTATAAAACTGTTTGTGGGTGGACTTTCCTAAAACGATTTATGGGTTATTTGTAATGCATGAGTTATTTGGGGCTTAGAGCACATTCGATGCTACCAAAAATCAACACTCCCTCTTAGCAAGGAATGTGCTCTAACAAATAAGCCTTGCTGCACACTGCTCTGACTTTGAAGCATCTCCCTCTGTGCTGATGATCTCTGACATGCTGCCCATTAATCACTGCGCTGCTGTTGCACTGTATTGTTGTTGACCCTGCCACGATCAACACTGCATCTGTATTGCAACTCCCTCTCAGATGCTGCATCTGTTGCTAGCACTGCCACTGCTAACACTGCAATGCAACTCAGTTGCTGAGAGAAGCAATTGAAAAACGTCCAAAAATCTGAACAAGTGTTCAGGATGCATCTCGGTGCAGAAAATATTGATTGCTGATAGCTACTGCGTTGTCCCTTTCATGCACTGTGCTGTTGCTGCTTTGCACTGTGCCGCTGCTGCTCTGCACTGTGCTGCTGCTCTCTACATTGCCGCAACTTTGCTCTGCGTCGCTCAGAGGTTGGCGCTACTATTTGTTGAGATTTTGGGGTATTGGGGTAGCATCAGATGTGCTCTAGCTTCCAAACTTTGTGGAGAGACTAGAGTACATAAGATCTCCAAGACCCAGAAAGCGTTTTGGGAAATTCCATCCTGTTTAAGAGATATTTAATTAATTAATCTTTTTAATTAAGGACCCTATGTTTAACTTAGGAAAATTAAAAGATTAAAGGTAATTAAATTAAACGTGTCATGAGAATGACTTAAGAGACGTGGATCAAGCATCTTCTAATCTTCGCTGTCGATTCAAGATTAGATCACGGTCGTTGATGTTTCAACGAGAAAAGTATTAGAAGAAGGCTTGGGGTCAGTTGGAGAACACACACACTGGCAGAGCACTGAAGCTAAGCTGGAATTCTAGGACGTGGTTTGCTAAGAATTTCAGAAGTGTTTAAGCTACAACGAGAGACAATATTGGCAAGGGGGATGGTCTAGTCCCAGGCCAAGTGTACGAGGGCAGAGAAGCAGCGAACCAAAGTATTGCAGAGGAAGCAGCAACTATGCAGAGCAGCCAAGAGCCCAACAAAGGCAGAGGGCCGACGCAAGCCCAACTAGGGCAGCGCAGGGGCATCGTAACCCAAACTGGGGTGACGCAGGCCTTTCTGGAGCAGCGCAAAGGCTGAAGCAGGCCAGCAGGGCTGACACAGAGGGCTTCAGAGCAACGCTGGGGTTTCTAGAGGTCGGAAAAGGCTGAGTTCTGTAAATCCCGTTTGAGGGTGTGAATTAGCCAGATTTTCTGTCTCCGAAATAGAGGTATTGTTGCATATTTATTTCTCTGTCGGGTAAACTAGTTTGGTGCCCATATCTATTGTACTTGGAATCTGCTTAATAATAAAAAACCAGTTTTCCCGCATTGGGTTTTTTCAGGGACAGTTGTCCAGAACATACTTGTGTCACTTTGTCATTGAGCACGTTATTCAGTTTAGATCCGCATGTGTAGGCTGTTAATGTATTTACTTCGATGTTAATGCTGAAGTTTTCAGATTAATAACTTGTGTAAGTAGGAGAAGTAAATCAAGAATTTAACACTAGGGTTTCTGTTTAAGTAAATTCAAAAATTTTCACATGGTATTAGAGTGTTTGCAGATCTGGCTGAATCTCTAGCAAGACGGCTGAAGAAATCTGTGTTTCAGAAAGCAGCAGCAGCAGAGAAGCTAGAAGAGGCAGCGTAGCATCAGAAGGACCCAGAAACAGCTAGAGCCACGCAAGGGCTGACGCAGTGCTAACTGGGTGACGCAGAGGAAGCGCAGTGCCTTCGAGAAGGATGCAGGAGCAGCCTGAGTTTCGTAGTTGTTGCGTAAAGGCTGCGCTGAGCCAATCTACTCACGCAGAGGCCACCAGGGTGACACAATCCATAATTTGATTGCTGTGTAGAGTGCCGTGAACCGGAAGTTGAGCTGTAGACCTTCAACAGTTGCTAGTGGGGTGAAGATTTTGCCGGTGCAGAATTTAGCCTCAGCTAAGTTGACAAAGAGCGAGAGGAGAACAACTTCTTAGTGGATTACCTGCCAAAGAAATCTGAAAATCAATCATAGGATCGAAGAGAGCTGATTCGTTGTGTTTGGGAGACTTCCAAGAGAGGGAGTCAGTTGTCAGAGGGAGCAGAGGGTGCCTTTCTCGCCAAGGACCCTAGATTTGAGTCTCTAGCATAGAGAGGAGGAACCGCTCCTACAAAATTTTGAGCAGATGGCGCAACACAGACTGCATGATTAGGAGAGGTTGGACGACCTGTCCAACTTTGCTATCTGGAAGGCCAGAATCTTGGTAGTCCTGGAGGCCTACGATATACGGGAGCATGCAGAGAAAGTCTTGGCTACATCGACTGATGTGAAACTGCTGGAGAAGCACAATGAAGCAGCGACACATGCTAAGCGCTTCATCATGGATGGGGTTAAAGAGCATGTGGTACCACACATAGCTGAGAAGAACACGATCCATGAGATGTGGGAAGCTTTAACCACATTGTATCAGGGGAAGTCCGTCTAGAGGAAGATGCTTTTGGAGAACCAATCGAGGTTATTCATGATGACCAAGGGAGAGGAAATCGATCCTTTCCTATCCAGATTGTAGTCGAGCTGGGATCAACTGACTGGCGTGGGGGGTGAATGTGGATCATGATGTTCTGGTGAGGACTGCTCTAAACGCTGTCACAGAGGACTGGGAAATGTTTGTCCAAAGTCTTTTGGGCAGAGTGGATCTGGCTAACTGGGACAATATGTGGGCTATCCTTTGATAAGAGGGGATCCGTCGGATGACCAAGAGGCAGTACAACACTGGTTCGAGCAAGATAAAGGAGGAAGAGGAAGATGCAGCCTTGGCATCAAAGAGGCAACAAGGGAAAAAGAAGCGTGATCTGTCAAAGATCAAATGTTTCTAGTGTGGTGAACTTGGACATTTCGCCAGCAATTGTCCTCAAAAGAAAAAGGACAAGGAGGCTTCTAGTTCCAACGCTGTTGTAGCAGACGATGGCTCTGACGATGATGTAGCCATGAGTGCTCATGAACCACGAAAGTGGGGTGATTTTGATCTGTAGAGCAGCTACAGAGTGGTGGTGGGATCCTTGAGTAGCCCAAATCTTGGATCACATACGAGCTACGGGAGCCTTAAGACGGTAGCGGGATAAGTGAAGCAGTGGGTGCAGAAGATCATGGATGGAGCAGAGGTAGAGCTGGCACGTTGATGAGGGAGCAACGCAGTGCACATACAACATCAACGTAGGGTACGCAGTGCAGTGCTGTAGCAGTGCAGAGGCTTCAGGAGGACTACGCATTGTAGAGGGCAACAACGCATAGGCAACACGAAGCAGGCCTGCTTACGCAGTGCAGAGCTACAACAACATAGTATCCTCCGGAGGATAGCGCAGAGTAGCAACTTATGGAGCTTCAGTGATGAGATGCAACCCAACTGACTTGTCTCTCAAAGATTGGGGCAAGAGTCCTTTAGTTGCTTACTCTCAGCAATTGAGTTGCAGTGCAAAAGTTAGCAGTGGCAGTGCTATGGGCAACACAATGCAACAATTTGAGAGGGAGCAGTAGTATGGATATAGCATTGGCAGCGGCAGTGTCATGGGTAGCAATATAGAAGAGTAGCAGCGACGCAGTGATGAAGGGCAGTAGGCCAAGCATCAGCGCAGAGACCAGCGCCAGAGATCAGAGTAGCGTTCAGGGTGAAGTGTTTTGCTGGAGCACATTCCTCGCTAATAGGGAGTGTTGAGATTTTGGGGTGTTGGGGTAGCATCGGATGTGCTCTAGCTCCCAAACTTTGTGGAGGGACTAGAGTACATAAGATCTGCAAGACCCAGAAAGCGTTTTGGGAAATTCCATTCGGTTTAAGAGATATTTAATTAATTAATATTTTTAATTAAGGACCCTAAGTTTAGCAAAAATAGAATTAAAGAGTAATTAAATCTAACATGTGATGAAAATGACTTAAGTGATGCGGATCAAGCAGCTTCTAATCTTAGCCGTCAATTAGAGATTAGATCATGATTGTTGATGTTTCAACGAGAAAAGTATAAGAGAAGGGCTTGGGGTTAGTTGGAGAAAACACACTGGCAGAGCATTGAAGCTAAGCTGAGATTCTAGGGCATGGTTTGCTAAGAATTTCATAAGAGTTTTAGCTGCAGTGAGGGGTAGTATTGGCAAGCAGGGATGGTTTGATCTTAGGCCAAGAGTACAACGGCGAGAGAAGCGATAGAGAGGTGAGTAGTGTGGAGGGAAAACGGCGGCTACGCGGGCGAGAGCCCCGGGAGGGGTGGCGCAAAGGCGGAAGGAGGCTGATGCGAGGGCCCACGCTGGCGGCGGGGGCAACATAACTAGAGTGGGAGGTGGCGCGGGCCTTTCGGGGGCGGTGCGGGCGCGCGAGAGGGGTTGAGCGATCTTCCCGGGGTTTCTAGAGGTCGAAAAAGGCTGAGTTTTGTAAATCTTGTTTGAGGGTGTGATGCAGTGAGAGTTTTTGTCTCCGGAATAGAGGTATTGCTGCAAATTTATTTCTTTGTCGGGCAGTTTGGTGCCGAGATCTGTTGTAATTAGAATTTGCTTAATAATAAAAACCCTCTGGAAGCTAGTAGCACCGATTTTCTTGCATTGGGTTTTTCTGGGGAAAGTTTTCCAGAAAATCCTTGTGTGTCACTTTGTCATTGAGCATGTTATTCAGTTTAGATCTGTATGTGTAGGCTGTTAATGTATTTACTTTGATATTAATGCTGAAGTTTTCAGATTAATAACTTGTGTAAGTAGGAGAAGTAAATCAAGAATTTAACAATAGGGTTTCTGTTAAGTAAATTCAGAAATAAAACTATTTTGGGTTATTTGTGGAATTTCCCAAAACGATTTCTGGGTTATGTGTAATGCACGTGTCTAAGCCTCTCGACAAAATTTGGCGCTTCCGATGCTACCAAAAATCAACATGAACATCATTTCATGCCATGGGCACCCTCAACGCTTTCACCAAGTTATTCATTGCCCCACATTTTTCGCGAGTTGATGCACTTGGACTAGCATGAGCCAACTGGCTTAGCATGATCAGTGTAGCTGATCCAAAGCCTAGAGGAGGTTAGTCTCACCTTTGTGACATGGGAGGGCATGTTGCATCATCAGAGCAGTCATTTGGAGCAGTTTGGAGGCTTATCTTCCATCAGGAGACCCTTGAGACCAACCAATGTGACCCAAACCCACTTTAGAGCCCCACATGATGACTTACATGGAAAATTAGGGGCCATGCCCTAATTCATATTTTTTGGAGCCCTCTCTCTCATCATGACACTTAGAGGACTCAATGAGGCCCTACAATTGCCCTTCTTCATCACGACCTCATCATTTCGGGTCACTTTTGGTTGGCTTTTTCATAACTTGTGATAGGTACTTGGTCGGCTTGTGACCAAGGCTTGTTTTGAGCACATTATTTATAATTTTGGGGGCTCATTAGGCTAGATCGAATCAAGAGACATATAAATAGAGATGAGTCTCATTTGTGAGAACTCATCATCATCACTTGGATCTTTCATTTGTAAACAAATTCGCACTTTTCTCTTGGTATGCTATTGGAGATTCTTTGATGCATTTCGATATTTCGAGCTAGAATTTCAATCTTCTTTGGAGCTACTTCTTGGTTTATGGTTGGATATATCTTATTGTTATCTTGTAAGTGCTTCTTGTTGAAAGTTTCTCTTGGAATTATCTCTAATGTATGGAATTGTTGCAACTAGTTAATGCTCTTGTTCTCTAATTTCTTGAATATCATTGTAAAGGCTATTTGGTTGGAAATTGCCTATGCTACTCATTGCATGACAATAGATGAATGTTCGTAGTGGATGAAATTTTGTTTTTCTTCCATGAAAATCCATAAATCTTGAGTGGGTAAATGTTAAATGGTGGTATCTAGGGCATCAATCTTTAGCTTCCTTTAAGATGATTTTGGCCAATTTTGAATCATCTTAGACTCCACAGCCCTCTTTTCGTAGGACGGCTAGCTAGGGCATCAAGTGAATTCTTAGAGAAGGGATTTTGGGATTTCTTTCGGGTAGAACTCTTCCTTAGTGTTTCCCCTTGATGATATCAAATTTTGGTGGAATTCTCACGATTAATTCTCCATAAATTTGTGTCCTAGGTGTGCCCTAGAAGGGAACCTATCTTGTTTTCCTTGGATAGGGGGCTTCCTTGAGGGTTGTATGAGCCTTGTATTCGATAGAATAAATCACAAGAGATCCTTTCCTCTCTTACCTTGACCTAGTGAATACCTTGAGGAATTTCTTCCCACTATTATCCCTAAAAACCGTAGGTCTATTGTAAGTTATTTATAGGTCTCTCAAGAAAAGCGAAGAGCCTGTTTGAAGTATCAAATCATCTTATAAAGATTATTGAGAGGTCCTATCTCACCTTTTTGGGTTCTCGATCTTAAGCATACTTGTTATCATTACAAATCTCAAGCCCTAAGTCTTGATCTCCATCCCAAGGTCTTTCTTGGAGAGCGAATTAGCTTCCTTAAAGCATTGAGCCTTTATTGTGTCTCTCCTTGAAATGGCTTTGTGAAATCACTTCATACCTAGTCATTGACGTATTCATGACAAGTGATTTTTTCCTACCAAGCCAACTCCCATCGGTGAAAGTCTGTAAAGAGCAAGGGACATTGACTGAGGTGATAGTGGGTCATTGTCCCATTGTTGTCACTAGATCTAATAGTTGTCCCATAGGTTCCCCTCTTAGGGCCTTGCTAGATTGCATGGTAACAAGGTAGTAGCAGAAATTTAGTGAAATTATTTTGCTAATGTAAAATGACGAGTATGTCAGGTTTTCTGCAAGTTTTGGGCAAATCCAGATTTCAATTGAATCCCTAAATGTTTTCCCTATTGGTTCTCATCAATAAATATAGTGCAATACTCTCTAAGATCTAAGAGCTGGCTAGATATTAGTTGCTAAATGTCTAGAAAAAGAGCTATGAAAGTTAAAAATAGAGAATATAAGATAAGGTGTAGGTGCAATAGAAGTGCTAAAGATTGAGAGGCTTTGAATGAGTCCAAATACTAAGTTAAAGAAAGGGATGTTAAGGCATGCTTGAATTGGAAATCAAGGATAAGTGATAATATTGAGAAGTTGGATTGATGTTAGAGTCATCAAGCTTTGTTAAAGGGCGAATGCACTCACAGATGATATCCTCCTGGGAGTGGTCGAGACTAAAGGGGATTGGTTGTATGATGTTGTGGAGGCACAAGAACAAGGGAGTCTAGTTTTCACAACATTTGAGGCTAATGAGAAAAACTTGTTAATAGAGACTTGACTATTTCATTGGATTCGTTTGGTATGTTGGTGGGGAGGGGTTGGGTACGGGGATGCTCAACTGGAACTCACCCATCTCCTAGTGTGGTGGTGTATGGCATGTGATATGGAGAAGATCCTCATATCTCTCAAGAAGGAAGTCCATTAGCCCCCTGGGGGTGGGGGTCAAGAGGAGACTCAAGGTCTCACCAATTTGAGCTTTAAGGTGTCTTCAATCTTTCATTGTGGTTTGTTTCTCCTCATAGAGGGGATAACCGGGAAATATGGGGTGATGCTCTTAAGGGATTTTGAATAAGGCTGTCAATGTGAACATTGAGATCTATATTTGAAAACCTCTCATAAAGAGAGCAAGTTCGTTGGTCAAGGTAGTAGAAGGTGGAAAGGAAGTCTCTTGAATTCTGAAATAATAATAATTTCTACCTCTGTTCTTGTAATAAAGGGGAAATGAGAGTTTGTGAGCGACAAAGCTAGAAAATACTATTGAGTTGTTGATTGGTCTCGATCTAGAGATTGTGATAATCAACTCAACATTGACCCAGGGGAATCTTGAGGGCATGCATCTAGTGCTTGCATTTATAAGGAGGGTGGACAATAATGTTAAAGCTAGGCTCTAGAAAATGGTTTAGGTAAAAGACCACCTCTGTGTTGAGACACTCCAAATGTGTGATCCATGTGTTATGGATACACTTTCTGTATATGTCTCCTCTAATAGCTCGATCCAAGTCTTGTTTGGACATTAGGTATCTTGGCACATCTAGTGACTACTTGAAAGGTGGTAGGCACCTTGGAGAGATGGCCACACATTGAAGAGACGCGCATGCTTCAGAAAATATATCCAAAAATCATGATAAACCCTTTAATGAAAGGTATTCATGATTTTCCTCTACAACAATCCAAACTTTACCCACTAGAAAAAATACTTTCCATTATTTTGTAGATAACAAGTGCATCACCTCAAGTAGTTCCTGTTGCCACTCAAACTAGTAGGGGACCTAAAAAGGTTTCCTAAGAGGGAAATTTCTAGGTTAAGGGCAACGGTGGAGGCTTAACCCTCTGTAACCACATCTAAGGCTCCCTGCTCTTTACGGAATTTCACCGATGGGAGGAGTCTCGATGCTTTTGGGAAGCCACTTATGAAGGATGTATCAATGAATAGGTGTGAAGTAACACCAAATTTTTTTTCCCTAGGACAGAATGAAGAGTGAGACTTGCTTGCCTTTTAAGCAAGGAACTTGATCTTCTCTATCCCTAAAATCCTATAAGAACTTGGATTCCCTAATAGTCCTTGATGAATAGTCTTTGACAACAAATGGGACCATACAGAGCCAAGTGGACTCAGCCGAGATTCGGGGATAGAATTTAGCAACCAATGATGCTCTTATCTTGGACAAGGTGAGGGGAAAGGATCAAACAAGAGCTTTTACTTTGAAAGGTCAAATTGATCCTATTAGGTGCTAGTCTTGGGAAACACAGGGCAAAACTTAGTCCTAGACCTATGGCTTGAGGTATCTGAAGATTCCATCGTCGGAATTGGCCCAAATTCGGAGCAGAGTGAGGGGACCCACAAGCGCAGTTGCCTCTAGGAGATCAAAGTTTTCATGTGGCTAGATTCTCGAGAAATTGATGCCATAGGTGACCTAATGGGCCAGACTTGGGGAAAAGGGGAAAAATGTGAAAAAGAGTGGAAAATGATCACCCTTTTGTGAGGGACCAGTGCTTGATTCACTTGGGGATATGGAGTCAAGGATAATAATGAAGAATAATTTGGTTTCTTGTTCAAGGAGACCTAGAAAGTCAACTTCGTCCAATGTTAGAGGAGAGATAAGAAAATTGACTTTCAAGCATTTATACTTCATACAAATGGTGCAACCTTATTGAGATAAAATGATCTCTAGGACATTGCATTCATCTAACAATGGCCCATACATAGAATAAGCTAGATAGGCACATAATTCCACATTTCAATCATGCAACAATTAGCCTTAATCATAGCGAAATCTAGTAGTATGCAGCAACAAGAAAATAACAGAAAATTTACGCTTACAATGTTAGAGAGTATATCCAACCAGCATCACATTTGCACATAAGAAGCTCCAAGATAGAAATAGCCTGAATCCATACATCAAAATTCATCCATCATCTAAAAATCTCCACAAAGGAAAAAATGCGAAATTCTCTTAAGAGAGAGAGATCCCCAATCCAAGTGATGATACAAATGAATTCAACTAACTCCTATTTATACACCTTTTAGGAGTTCGATTTAGCTAACGAGCCTACAGTAGCCCCTAAAAATAAAATAATGTGCAAATAACCTAACTTTTGGTGACAAGCCCACCAAACTAGCTCATAAACAAAATAACAAGCCTAGGTCAAATAATAATATGTGCATGTTGTGGGGACCTCCAAAAGGCTTGATAATGTCCGGAAGTGCCATAATGATGAAGAAACTCCTCAAAATGTGATGGGTCCAAGTAGTAGACTTGTGATGATCCCAATGGGCGTCCGGGCACACCAATGACCCCATGGGTCTCCATATGAGTCGAAGATGCCTATAGATCCTTTGCAAGGGCTCAAATGATGGAATGAACGCTTCCATGTCATGCATAAGTCCTGGGATGTAGATCCTCTGCAAGGGCTTAAATGATGGAATGAACGCTGCCATGTCATGCACAAGTCCTGGGACACTTTCGAAGTGTGTGGTGCTCCTGTGGGGCTTGCTGGGCATGGTGTACCAAGTGCATCATCCTCGTCCCAGAGGTGGATTTACAGTAATCTTTGGATATCGGTGGGGGTCCATGGAGTGTTGTCTACTGCTGTGGAGGCCCATGGCTCTCCACACATTCGACATGTGCCAATGTAGCCCTTTGTGAGGTTAAGACCCCATATAGGGAGACCAAACCCAAATGGATACCACCTACAATCCTGTATAAAGATCCAATGCATCCCCTAGCCTTCCAGTACAACAAGCCTTTAGAGTAATCGTGTAAAAGAGCTTACAAACCATAGACAACAAAGTGGGCACTTCATAATGGCATGCTCTTCCATAGTGGGCTTTGGCATGTGCTAATGTATCCAGGCTCCAAAGGGGGTTAGCTAGGTACCTTATTAAGTGGTTTCTACCCTTAGAGGGGATAGTATGTCCAAGGCACATCCCTAAAATTGGGGTGGCAAGTGATAAAGAAGTGAAATGGAATAGGGAATGAGAGGGGCAGTCCTGGGCCCACATATTGGGGCTCAAGGGTATCTAGATAAAGGGAAGCCCACACCTGGGTATATAATGTACAGGAGGGAGCAATTGTGGTACATGAGGTGTCTCGACCTTGATTTTTCCAACCTTCATTATATGCCTTTTGCCTTTTATGAATTTTCTTTAATTAATTGCTCGGGGCTCAAAGGACAAGAGCATGATGTGCAAGATATAACAGTGATTACCCCCTTTTAGGTACGCAGTTTAGTGCCCTCCAGGGTTGGGACAATCATGGGTTCTTGAATGATAAAGGAGGCTCATCTAGTGCCTATGGAACCAGTGTGATGACCAAGGGTATGGCGCAGAGCTCATGGATTGGCTTTTGCCCACGTGATAAATACTTTTGTCCCGACTATCTTTTGCATTTTGTGGTACAATTCCCTGTTGAATGTGGCCATTTATGCTTTTACCTTTTTTTTAGCTGCTTCAACCTCCAGGGCATCATTCCAGGCCTGACCCAAGGTGGGGGTAAGGGGATATGGAGGTTGACTCTTATGTGAACCTAGAGAGGCAATATGGACCCAGGTGGGAGAAATGATGAATGGGGGTATAGTGAGTGGAAAGGGAGTAATATATGCAGATAAAGGAGCAGGACCACACACCCAAAGTTGGGGTTTCCCAAGTAGTACCACCCTAGAACCAAATGGTCAATAAAGGCGATCCCACGGGACTAAGATCTAAGGGAAACATCCAAAAGAGATCAAGGGTACGGGAGCACAAACTAAACCCACCCTTTTCGCCAAATCACCCCATCAATCCATGCCCAGAAGTGTCCATGAAAAGTAAACTCAATACTCAATTACCAAATGACAAGACATACCTTCAGATTCGGGAGGTCCAACTTCAAACATATGATCAATACAGATGGGTGAGGGACCACATGGCTGGTGCAGGTGGCGGAGAAATGGCACAACGAGCTAGTTGAGGGCTGCTGGCTGCCGGCTGTGAGGTCCATCATGGAGAAAAACTTTCTCCTAGGGATATCACCCACTAAGTGGTGGGTAACAGTTCCTACACTCTTTTTGGTAAAAAGATGTGCCACTTATGCTTTGTGCAACTTCTGGTTTGATTGTATTTGCAAACATGAGTGAAAGAAAGCTAATGCTCAAAATTTGTCTTTTATTGAATAGTCCTTATTTGTTTAACATGAAGACTGTAATTCTTCAGGACATTTGGAAAAGCATCTTCATACTCCTTATGACGTTGACAAATGTTTGCATATACCCTGTTTGATCGTACAATGATTCACTTATCACATTTGATAATTTTGTCTAGGACTGCATCTACATCTGCTTGTCACTTTCAGCAATTCTTGACCTTCTTGGAAACCATTTCAACCTTTCTGTTGAAACCATTTCAACCTTTCTGTTGTGTTTTAGATATTTATTAGTATTTACTAATATCTGAAGTGAATAAATCATTCTGACTCGTTTCATTTTACCTCGTCATCGAGACAATGCAAATTTTTTTAGTTTGAATTTTCTGTCTTGTTATTCTGTCAATCATTTTATGACTCTTCCGTTTGATTTACAGAGTTTTGTTTCCCAAAATGCTTTAGTCAGTTCAAATTTGAAGTTTAAACCCTGGAATTTTGTAAGTCAATCTGGACTCCAGAAAGAAATCATCCCCCAATTCTGTTGATGGGGAGAGACCAAATGTGCTACAAATTACAAAATAAAAACATCACTGCTTCAGTTACAAGGGTGTCATGGTGCATGGATGATTTTTTATTTTATGTTTGTTTGCTACCCATAATTGCACTTTCGGGAGATTTAGTAAAGAATTTGTGGTTTACCAAAAATGGCCATGTTTGAGAAAACTGCAGTGTACCTTAATTGTTGTCTGCAAATCTTTTGTCATCTTGCATTGCATTTAATATTTGTTATGTGGTCACTATGTTCCCACAACATCCAGTCAATTTGAAGAACAATCTAAAGTCTACACTCTTTAGATTCTGTGAATTTTCCATAACAAGGTCACAATGCTAGGCATCTAAACTATAGTGAGACATGGCATATATATATATATATATACAAGGCAATTCTGTCTTATAAGCACACAGTTTGAAAGCCACCCATCATATATATATATATATGATGGGTGGCTTTCAAACTGTGTGCTTATAAGATAGAATTGCCTTGTGGAGGCTTTGCGATGCAGTAGAGAATCTCAGACATCTACACTTCATATAAAAAAATTAGCATGATGGATTTTACAATGAATGCTTTTGTGTCCTCACCCTGCGTTAACAGGTGTACTTTGCATACTAGCATTTCTAAAGTGCATGTGGATATTATATTGTGTGTAGGTTTTGGTGGTTTTTAGTAGTAGTTCAGACCACTTGTTTCTTAGTTGTCAAAGTTTTCCCCGTCTATGTATTTTGCATGTTAGCTCAATTTCTCTTCAGTTTGAATGACTTTTTTCTGTTGCATTGGCAGGGTAAAAGCTTGGGGTTTGTGAGTGAAGCAGATGAATTGTTCTTAAAGGACTGGAAATCACAGGGAGCTTCAGAAAACTTGTCTGTACTAGTCCAGTCAGAGATAATGTATTCCATGATTCAGATTGGCACAGAAGGCTCAAAATGGGTCGATGTGAATAACCCTAGTGAGCAGCCTGTAGTAATGCAGCTCATTCTTAGCTCAGAATCAGTTGCTGCTCAATGCAAGGAGGATGGGGATGTCTGGGAAAGTTGGGAGCTGAACCATCCTTATCCGACTGCTAATAAACTAACAACCAAAACCACTGATGATAGCGGTCCTCGGTATACAAATGTGTTCTTTTTGCCTGAATATGGAGTAACAGAAGCAAAAGTTCATCCTTATGGAAAGGCCTCGTTTGGCCCTATAGTTTTTCATCCCTCAAAGAGATGTGTTTGGACAAGTTCAATTTTCATAAAGAATAATCTTTCAGGTGTAGAATGGCTGCCTCTTCAAGGAGCAGGAGGTTCTGTTGATTTAACTTTTCTTGAGGGATCTCAACCTATCCAAGCATTGCACTTTAATGTCGAAAAGCCATCCATTCCACCATCTACCATAGGTGCCATGAAGTTTTACTCCAACCATTTTTTCCATAGGGCGGGGATGAAGCTTTGTAATAAGCCTCTTCTGAAAGCCTTTTTGGCTAAAAATACTGGAGATATGCTTCTGGAAGTGAACACAATTGAGGTAGCTGGTAAGACTTGTGGTTCAGATGGCTTCAGGGTACACACATGCGATAGATTCTCTCTAGTTCCAGGAGAGTCCATTGAGCTGTTGGTTTCCTATCAAAGTGATTTTGCAGCATCAGTGGTCTACCGCGATCTTGAGCTGGCCATGTCTTCGGGCATTCTTGTGATCCCAATGCAAGCAAGTCTTCCTAATTCTATGGTTATACTCTGTCAAAAGTCATTAATTTGGTTAGTACTGAGGAAAACCGTCTTGTTAATATTTCTTGCTTTAGTTCTTTTTGCTTTGGTGTTTCGTCGATTGATTGCGCAAGAAACAGCCTCAGTGGATCCAAATCAATGGCGTCAAGGCCAGAAATTTACAATTACTGAATATGTGAAAGGGGTGACTCAAGGTGATCATTTGAAACAAAGGTATTTTCTCTAACTACCTTCAAGTGATTTTAGTAACTTCTAAGAAGGGTATTTGCTTGTTTTAAGTGTATCAGATCATTGACTATCTGTATATGTTTGATGATCAGCTCCGTGGCAGTTTCCAATTCAAAACTGAATTTTCCAGCTGTCAAGAATAAGAGTCCCAGGGAACAACAAATGAGTTCTACAGTCAAAAAGGTAGGGGAATCCATCTGGGAAGGAAATGGATCATCTAATCTTCATGATAGTGTGGAAAGAAATAATCCCATCTCCCAATCTGAATATGAGCACACAAAATCTTTGTGTGATGCTGAAACAAAGGCTTTAATAAAGGCTGATGTGGGCAGAGATCAATCCACAGATGATTCTCTATGCTCGCAAAATTCAGATGCAGGAAATTTTTTCTTCCCATCTGCCATGGCAGAGGCTGTCGACTTTACAGCAGAATCGAATGCTTCAAACAGTAAGTGTGGTATATATCATTCTCAGTGCAATCAAACAAAATGGATTCATGACAACAGTAATAAAATATTATCAAATTCAGGTTTGGGTAGAAATAAATCTTTAGATATTACAGGATCTTCTGAAGGTTCAGATGCAGGGGTATCTATTTCCAAAATTAAAAATCCAGAGCCTTTGAACCCTATGGGGGAATCAAATCCACCAACTGTTTCCTCAAACAGTTCATCACATGTGATTCCACATTCTGGAAATTCCTTGACAGTTAAGCTAGAGAAGGAAAAAGGGAAAAGGAGGAAGAAGAGGTCTGGTGCCATGACAATGAAGCAGGACGTTCCTAGTAGTCAGAGTGGAAATTCCACCCCATCTTCCCCAGCTTCTCCTATTACACCTGTTGCTTCATCAAGACCAGTTAGCCCCCTTGTAAAGATGCAATCACAGTCCAATTTAATGCTGTCAACTTCTGTTGGAGCCAACGACTTCCAGCACATAGAATCAGCTGGGTGCAGGTATATGAGCAATGGATTTCCTAGAACACAGGGAAAAGGTGATGATACCTCCCAAACTGGTTTTGGTGCAGATGTTTGTAAAATACATTCATGTGAAGTTGGTGTTGGTGTCGTGGAAACAAAAAGATGGGACACTGCAGGCCCTTTTTCAAAAGCCATTTTTAAGCAAAACAATGAAGGGGAGTTGACAGATACAAATGGAGATTGGGTTACTGTTGCTAAAAAGTCAGCCTCAAGTTTTAATAACTCGAAGGGTATACGTTCGCATAAGTCAGAGCTTAATTCCTTGACAAGAATGGCAAGGTCACAGTTAACAACTTCTGCAACATTTCCTCGGGGAAGGTGCCAAGAATCAAAGTTAGGATGTCCAATAGTTATTGGTATGAAACAGACTGTGGTTCCTTCGACATCCAACCCATCCTTGGTTTCCACATCTGCTATTGCTCCTCATGCTCGTGCTCCTGGAACCAAACTTACCAAGAGTAATTCTGTTAAAGATGGACAAGGTGCTTCTTTAAAGTCAAAATTGATTCAGCAAGATTTCACATATGATATTTGGGGCAATCATTTTGCAAATTTCCCCCTTCCAAGTGATGCAAATGCATCTGCTACAATTACTGAGTTACCAAACATGTTATCATCATCCCAGGGGTACTCTGAAAGTTTTTTCGCAAGATTTGCCCCCCAAGCCCATTTGGAAAAAGCAACTATGTCATCTTCATCTTTAAACCATTCGGATTCTGTCTGCGTTTTTCCATCTGATTGATGCAAAACTTCCCATCAATCAGTTGTCTCAGCGTACCTACATTCTTCTCTAATACCAAATTTTGATTATATGCCGACTTTTCATAAAAACAGTAGCATGATGTATATGCATTCATTCCACAGGGAGTGAAATTCCTTTACAGGGATAAATTGTACATTTTATCGCTATTTAGCTTTGTTATGATCATCCTATAATTATTCTACCTTGTTATATTTTGTTGTAATGTATTGTAACTTAACATGATAATCCCAATGTATACCATCAAGGTCGAGGGAAGTCCATGGCGCTTAGAGAAAATATATAAACAAACCTAAATAATTAAAGAGTTTTCTCCCTTATCCCAATGCTCACCAAGGTCAAGGGAAGACCACGGGGTATATAATCAAAGCCTAAATAAATAACGAGGTTGCCGTTGGCCCCCTTAGTAATCACCCTTGATAATCAAGCAAGGTCAAGGTCAATTTTGGCTAATTTTCTTGTTCTCTTCTTTGCTATTGTACACAGTATTTTGGATTTTGCAGTCTATTATTCTGTTGAAATCTTTTCTTTTCAACTGTACTACCACTGATGGTCCATATTAATTCATATATATTAAATGGGGGCTTATACTTTGCAAAATCATTTGTTTTTCTTCTCGTAAGATGCCCAAATTTGCTCATGTTTCTAATGATAATATAATTGTTCTGATCAGTGAAGGTCGAGGCTTATATTTCACGAATTGATTTATGTTTTTCTCCTCTTTAGAAGCCAAAATGTGCTGATATTTCTGGAGATATAATTTTTGTGACCAAGGAAGTTCCAGTGAAGTGAATCTGATAATGAATATTGACAACAAAATGTAAAAAAAAATTATTCATACTTTTTCCAAATGTACGTGTATTATAATTATCAGTGTACACTAACTTCTTTTGGACAAAGGTAGAAAAATTTGAGAGCAAAGGGCATAAGGTTCACTTCCTTCACACTAATTGTAATAGAAGATCACATTTTATGTAATGAAAAGGAATCAAATGGTTGATAATTTTTTAATTTTAACCTAAGAAACCTGGTGGGAAATAAAATGGTTTAGTGATTTATTCTCATGATGGGGAGGATCGCTATAAAAGCTAGTGATTCATCAATGCAAGTAGTTGGGTTTAATAAAATTTCAGAATATAATATATAAATTAAAATTCTCTCACTAAATGCTATAAATTAAAACTCTCTAACTAAATGCTATATCTGCTAACTACTTAAATTTCTTTTAAATCCAAAAACCATTTTAAGTTGAATTTTGTTTGTTCGATGTATATATATTTCCCTTTATCATCACCAGACCCATAATGTTCAGAATGTAAATTGTCATAGACCAATCTAAAGCTTTTTCTAATCTTCCTAAATAGTAAGTTTACTCATTCTTGTTGACACTTGATTGCTAGCTAAGATAAGATAAGATAATTATGTTTGTCCAACTATTGACCATAAAGTAGGTCAAAGGAATTGTCGAGTACAATGATGTCCATACAATGCGAGAGAATGCATAACTGTCATAGACCAATCTAAAGCCTTTTCTAATCTTCCTAAACAGTAAGTGTGCTCATTCTTGTTGATACTTGATTGCTAGCTAAGATAAGATAAGATAATTATATTTGTCCAACTATTGACCACAAAGTAGGTCAAAGGAATTGTCGAGTACAATGATGTCCATACGAGAGAACCAAACAATCTCCTATAAAAGATACAATGCATGAAGTATAAATGATACAATATATGAACATAAAAGATACAATGCATGAAATTCCCTGACAGAGAAGATCCAATGCATGAAGTATAAATGATACAATACATGAACATAAAAGATACACTGCATCCTATAAAAGATACAATGCATGAATATAAAAGATATAATGCATGAAGTATAAATGATACAATATATGAACATAAAAGATACAATGCATGAAATTCTGATGCAGGAGCATCGGAATAAGCCAGCAATGTGGAAGTCTGTTCACATGTTGTGGCTTGATAGAGTGAATTTCATTTACTGTTTGGTCAAATTTAGTTACTGAGGAGGTCGATTTATCAAATAGTTTGTTATTGAAATAAGTGAGATTGTTTTATTTAGATTAGTGATAAGATTTGTTAAATAAGTGTAACCGAGAGTTATGAGATAGGAGATTTTTTTAAGATCTTTAGGGAAAATAGGAGATTCTGTTAGCTATTATTAGAAGAATTAATGAGAGGAAAACGTGAAGAATGAGGAGAGTTAAAAAGGCTTGGAGTGGAGCGAAAAGCTCAGAGTAGCGAGACACTGTGTTGTGTGAGTGGAGTTATTTGAGTTATTTCCGTGTAATTGGCGGACGCTGAAACTCTGCCCTTTTATGTTATGAATAAATTGAATGTTGTATACATAGATGTGTGATGAGCATAAGTGATGCGTTTGTTTCATGGTAATTGCTGAATCGATTTCAAACTGTGTTTTATTAAAACGATAAGAATTCGATGTTTATTGCAAATTGGGCGTTGTTGAAATTAGTGAGTCAGGAAAGTTATTAACACAGTGAAACAGTCTAAAAGACTTTACAGTTCTCTTAGAGCGGAATTGAATTAAATACATCTCAGTTTTGAAGTGCATCGGGCCCGTAATATCGCATCGACACTGTGGCAATTGTCTACAGTTGTAGCATAAAAGTTATTGCGACTTGAGAACTTCCGATAGTGTTATCGCATTGAACGGAAAGAGATTTCCAGATCACGCCTTTTAACCATAATATCCGGACACGAAATACTATAGATAGGTTTGGAATTAAATCGGGTCCGGAGATTTCACATCGGCGCTGTGGAACTGGGCGATAGTTGAATGACATTCATCCTGGCGAACTGCGATTTGCGATTGAGATCGTATCGGAGCAGTTGTTAACCGACATATATCATAGCATTGTATGATCGCTGATTGCGAATTGATTTGAATCATATTGCATCGGGATTGATTAAACTGTCGACGGTTGGTGACATGTTTGAATTGCGACTTGCGAATAGATGTGCGCTGTAGGTTCGATCAGAGCGGGTGTTGCTGCGATATATAAATATGTATGAAACTGCTATGAAAAGCGTTTTGACGCTGTTTTAATGGTATAAATGGTTATATCGGAATCGTAAGGAGAATTGACATGTTTTTTTTAATTTTATAAAAGGACTTTGGTTCCGATCTGTTCAAAGGGAAATTATTGATAGCAGTGATCCATTGTGAGTGTTCGGTGAAGAGTCCAGACCTACTGCTGCGTCAAATTCCCTAACAGAGAAGATCCAAGAGCTAATGTAATGGGTCTAATCAATGAAGAACATTGAAGAAACTCAACAAAGTTTGTTAGCTTGATGAAGAGCCAATGGAAAGTGCAAATTGTCCACTAAATCGTTGCTTGGGGGAGTTCACGTGGTTGCTGAGGTTTGAAGGGCCTAGTCCATCTCCCAGGAATGAATCAGAGATGGATTTGCTGTTGAGACCTTGTGTGTTGGGGGTGATGTCCCATGGATCCTCACTGATCTAGATGTTGGATATGTACTATTATCAATCGGTCTCTTGGTGCCTCTGTCTGAAGGTAGTACCTTGAAAAATGTTGTGATCCTTTATGCGGGGTTTGGTTTGAAGAATTAGACAGGACACTTGAAAAAGTCGGCGAGGGTCTGAGAATCTCTGAACAAACAATGGAACCTTCCTCTGATCTCGTAAGAGACAGGGCATCCAGAAATGAAGATAACATTTGAAGATGATTTAAATTTTACTAATATATGCTGGTAATGGAAAACATCCTTTTGAAGCTCTAATAAAATTTCACGTTAATTTTTATGACTGTTTCATTTTGGTTTCATTATGATCTTGCATTCATTGTCTTAAATTGTCTTTCAATCATCCTTTGACGCTGTAGGCAATAGAAGTAAATTTGAAAGTGAAGCCCCTATGGAAAATATGCCTAAACTATTTATGGCATATAGTGTCTAATTGAAAGGCATGTTAGTGTCTTAAATTGTCTTTCCATCATCTTTTGAAGTTGCAGGGAATATAAGTAAATTTGAAAGTGAAGCCCCTGTGGAAAGCATGCCCAAACTGTTCATGGTACAAAGTGTCTCACTGCAAGGCATGTTGTTAGCAGTGACCAATTTCATTGTTTTGAGATGTGATCATAGCATAAGAAATTTTAGTTACATGATAATTACATTCACGCACGCAGATGGAGAGAATAAACTTTCATCTTAAAAATTCATCTAGTTGTACAATTCAACGCTTTCATACTCTCTCGATCCTTTTAACCTTACATTCTTCACATTTTATTTATGATCTCTTTATCCATAACCTTGATATATTATGTATTTTTTTGATTAATTAATCAATTTCTCTGTGGTTCAGGGTCCCCGAAGACCATTGACCACTATGTCCACGAAATATTTGTACTAGGCAGATCCACTCGAAAGGATCATTTTCTGCCGGCTCAAAAACATAACTTGACCACTATGTAGAAATTATACAAACAATGTGTATACCAATGGATTCAATCCAATCATGCAATATGCTGAAGCAAGACACTAAATCTTTATACAAATTAATTGCGGAAAATAAACACGATCGTCAATCACAAGAAGTAAAGAAAGAAGCAAATCAAACCACAACACATATTTTCCTGGGGAAAGCTTACTGCTCAAAACCCCTTTATCTTCTATTGTATATTCACCAAGGAATTATGAAACAATAACAATGCACTCTTCTCACAAGACTCTGCTGCACTCTCACAACTGTCTCACACTGATCCGGACAAAATCGACCAACACTTAACCAATTTTCAACCTCTGCTCAACCTGCCTTGCTTGCGCAATTCATGTGGAACACAATCCTTATTATTTAGGAATTTCAACATTCCAAAATTGCGCAATGCTGATGGGAAATCTTATGGTTGTATTATTGCATGCAGACAACTTACTAATAATACAACTGATAGTTAACATCCCTTTAACCTCTGTCTCAATTGAGTCTTCATCAGAACTGACATGCATGTAGCTATTAATAGTAAATCATCAGTTACTTGACATATCATTGCATGTGAATTAAATCTGATTTAATTCACTCGACTTCTTACTAATGGGACAATAAGTTACAACTAGTTAAACTGATTTAAACTCAATTAATTGAGTTAACTGATTTTTCATGCGTTAAACTAATGTATTCACTGCAACTTGGACTAAAAAACAAATAGAATCACTTTGCATGCCTTACCAACCACTCTCAACTCGAATTCCATGAGCTAATTGAGTTTATCACACTCAGTTAATTATTACAAGCGATTATGAGATAAGCTTACAATTTATTGTCCAATTTAATAAAGAGAAAATTAAATTAGACACATATTTCTTGTTGACTTTTCAACACTCCCCCTCAACAAGAAAGGGATTATTAGCTACCTCGATCCTGCCTCTATGGTATTCAAATTTGCTCTTGGCGAGCGCCTTCGTGAGAATCTCTGCTTCCTGATCTTCCGTGGGAATGTACTGAAGTAACATAATGTGTCTCTGAACACAATCTCTGAGATGGTGAGACCAGATGTCTATATGCTTGGACCTGTCATGGAATACTGGATTAATCGAGAGTTTTATGCAACTCTGTTTATCACAATGTATCACTGTCGGATCCATATGATGACCAAACAAACAAACAAGAATCTTTCTCATCCAGATGGCCTCACATGCAGCTGCCATGTACTCTACTTCGGATGAACTGAGTGCAACTGATCTCTGCTTCTTGCTGTACCAAGAAATTGATGTCGATACTATGCTGAAGATCCCTCCTGATTTGCTCTTTTTGTCTGATAGATTGCTTGCTCTATCTGCATCGATGAAGCCTTGAAACTTCACTCCCTCTGTCTGTCTATACCATAATCCATACTCTGTAGTGCCCTTGAGATATCTCAAGACATCCTTCCCCTCTTTCCAAAAGATCTTGGTCGGCTTAACCATAGCTTGACTAAGCTGGTTAACTGCGTAGCAAATGTATGGTCGTGTGTTCACCAAGTACATGAGTGAACCCACAAGCTGCCTGTAAACAATAGCGTCCACTACCTCACCTGAAGTAGCATCCTCCTTCTTCCAGTTTCCTGCAAGAGGAGTCTCCATGGGTTTACAACTCTCCATGTGGAAATTTCTCAGAATCTCTTTGACATACTTGCCTTGAGAAACAAATAGCTCCCCATCACACTGCCATATTTCCAAACCAAGAAAATAGTGAAGGAGTCTCATGTCCTTCATCTCAAACTCTCTTGCAAGATCCTCTTTGTAAGAAGTTATGAGCTGCTCATCACCTACCAAAATAAGATCATCAACATAAAGTACGATAATCTAAATCCTACCATCAACCACAATCCGGTACAGGTTCGCATCTGCTTCAGTCTTTGTGAAGTCCAATCCGGTGAAATAGCTATCAATCCCGGTGTACCAAGCGCGAGGTGCTTGCTTCAGCCCATACAGTGCTCTCGAGTTTGCACACAGGCGACTCACTATCAAAGGTCTCAAAAGCTTATGGATGCTCAATGTACACTTCTTCCTCAATAACTCCATTGAGAAATGCAGTTTTCACACCCATTTGATGTATCTTCCACCCCATCTGCGCTGAGAGTACAAGGATAGATTTAATCGATGAGTACCTTTCAAACAGTGCAAAAGTCTCCTCATAGTTAATCTTCTCAACTTGTGAGAATCCCTGAGCTATAAATCTAGCCTTGTACTTCACCACACTCCTATCTACCGCCTGCTTCATCTTATAGATCCATCTAGATCCAACCACTGATTTTCCCACTGGTCTTGGGACAACTTCCCATGCACTGTTCTTGATGATGGAGTCATACTCCTCAACCATGGCGTCAACCCAAATTGCTTGCTGCACTGCTTCCTCAAAAGAGAATGGTTCTGTCACAATACACTTGCTCACAAGAGCCATGTATCCAGTGAAACTGTCTGGAGACTGTTTGCGCAGTGATGTAAGTACTCCTACATGTTCTGCCACATCAAGTCTCAATCTATCAGCTTTCGTGGTGCCCCTTCTACCATGTTTGGTGGATGGCTTTGCATGAGTGGTTTCTGCCACTCCATGATCCTCCGCATGTGGCTGCTCCACATCTTGAGGTTCATCCTTTGGAACCAAGAGTTCCTCATTTGCATGCAAATCAAGCTCCCTCTCAAGGGACAATCGCATGGCTTCCTCATCAAATTTTATATCCCATCTCACAACAGTCATCCTGCTGTTTGGAAAATAAACCCGATAGTTGTGAGGAGCATCAGTGTACCCCACAAATATCCAAATCTCAGCGGTTGGTTCTAGCTTCTTTCTATAATATTTGGTCACATGGCAATAGATAGATGAGCCAAAAATTTTAAAACATGAAACATCAAGTTTCTTACTAGAAAAAGCCTCCTCTGGTGTACTCATGCCAAGTATCCTATGAGGAATACGGTTTTGCACAAATACCGTTGTGTTGCATGCCTCTACCCACAGATGCAATGGTAGGCCTTGATCATGTAACATCGCTTGTGCCGCACCCATAATTGTTCTGTTCTTTCTTTCTGCAACCCCATTTTGTTGTGGGTTATGAGGCACAATCAACTCTCTCTGAATTCCTTCTTTGCTACAAAAGTTCTTGAATTCATTGGAGATTTACTCACCACCATTGTCACTACTCAGAGCCTTCACATGCTTCCCCGTGTCTTTCTCAACCAGTGCTTTTAACTCACAAAATTTTGAGAACCTCTGATCTTTCTTCTGCATAAAGTAGATCCAACACTTTCTAGAAAAATCATAAAAAAAATCACATAATACTTGTGCTTTTCTGTCGAAGCTGTAGAGAATAGTCCACACACATCTGAGTGAACTCTTTCAAGGATTTTCGCTGCTTGGTTCCCTTTCTCGTGAAAAGTGGCCTTTGCATACTTCCCCATGGTACCTCCCTTGCATGTGTCTATCTGTGCAAGAGTACCTTTTGGAAGCCTCGTGGAAATCTGCTGCATGACTTTCAAAGCTCCGTGGTGTAGATGGCCCAATCTCCTGTGCCATAACTCATCCTCATTTCGGCTCACCATTTTCTCTGCTTTACCCATAAATGTTGCACAACCATATACATCAAGTTTATAGAGATTATTCACTTGAATCCCAATCTTCTTGGCTTGTCATGTGGCTTTGTGATGAAGGAATGCTTTCCCTTTACTGAAAACCCCATCATATCCTCTATCCTCCAACATTGCAATTGAAACTAAATTCTTTTTCAACCCTGGTACATGCATGTCATATTTTAATAAGAAGGGTTTACCTCACTGTCTCTGGAAGGTAATTGTACCAATCCCGATGGCGCTATACTTTTATCATCACCCATTTCGATATGCATCTCGAGATCATTCGCCTCCAAGCTACTAAAAAGTTCTTTGTCTCCCGTCATGTGGAAAGATGCATCACTATTAAGTACGACATTGATCCCACGCACTAGACACCATGCATGCAATGAGCAAGAAGTCCAACTCAAATTGCGAGGCCAAAGCCTCATCAGCTGCAGATCCTGAAGCCTTTTTGTTCTTCTTCTTCTGTGGACAATTAGTGGCATAATGTCCATGCTTGTGACAATGAAAACATTTCACTCTGAACATGTCACGCTTTTTGCCTTCTTTGCCAGTCTTAGATTTTGAATAGGTTTTCTTTCCCTTACTAGCCAAGGCACAATTATCCTCATCATCTATCTTGGATGAGGATCCATCCCTGGTATTCTATCTGAATTTTTCTTATACGAAATTCGACCAAAGTCACTCCTAATCTGGTAGCTTCTCCCTCCCATTTACAGAGCCCTGAAAACTTGCCAACTCTTGGGAAGGCTTAGAAGAGCTAGGCTCACCAAGTCATCATCCACTATAATAATTCCGACGCTCCCAAGCTCATCTCGACATTGGACGAACTTAGTTAAATATTTTGGAATAATGTCGCCTTTCTTTATTTTGATTTTCCTGAGCTTGTCCTTCAGTGCAAATTTTCTGTGGTCGCTACTACTATGAAACAGATTTGTCAAAGCCTTCCAAATTACATATGGAGTCACTTTGCCATAGAGACTCGAGACAATGTGGTCTCGTACTCCCTCTAATAAGATCCTCGTTGCCTTTGCAACCTTCTTTTTCCAAGCATCAAGAAGAGCGGCGTATGCTGCTGTAGGCTTGGGAATGTCATTATCAATGAATTCTTTCAACTCGTTGTCCTCCAAAACTGCTTCTATTCTGTCTTTCCATGCAATATAATTAAAACTGCCCTCGAGTGCATATTCCAATCTTAAGCCATTGAAAGCCATCTTGATCTGCATGTCGCACAAAGAATATTTTTGCAAATTCGAATGCTATTCAACACAAACTCAATTTCTTCTCCACTATAGTGATTTCTTGTGCTCTGATACCATGTATAAATTATACAAACAATATGTATACCAATGGATTCAATTCGATCATGCAATATGCTAAAGCAAGGTACTAAATCTTTCTACAAATTAATTGCGGAAAATAAACACGATCACCAATTACAACAAGTAAAGAAAGAAGCAAATCAAACCACAACACAGATATTTTCCTGAAGAAAGATCGCTGCTCAAATTCCTTTTATTTTCTATTGTATATTCACTAAAAAATCATGAAACAATTACAATGTACTCTTCTCACAAGAGTCTGCGGCACTCTCACAACATTCTCACACTGATCTAGACAAAATCGACCAACACTCAACAAATTTTCAGTGTTTGCTCAGCCTGCCTTGCTTTCACAATTCATTTGGAATTTAATCTCTATTCTTTACGAATTTCACCCTTCCAAAACTGCACAATGTTCATGGGCAATCCTATGGGTGTATTATTGCACGCAGGCAGCTTACTAATAATACAACTGATAGTTAACATCCCTTTAACCTCTGTCTCAACTGGGTATTCATCAGCACTGACATGCATGCAAATATTAATAGTAAATCATCAGTTACTTGACAGATCACTGCATGTGAATTAAATCTGATTTAATTCACTTGACATCTCACTAGTGCAACAATCAGTTAAAACTAGTAAACTAATTTTAACTCAATTAATTGAGTTAACTGATTTCTCATGCATTATGTTAGGATCCTATAATAATATGATTCATAATTTATGAATTGACTTTGATTAGTCTTGTAAATATGTACATACTTTGCTTTATGCAAATTGTTTTCCCATATCAGAAAAAAATAAAAGAAAAAATGTCAAGAGGGTAAAAGTCCTAAAAGAAAAATAAAGAGACTTAAAAGAAAAAATATAAAAAAGAATAGAAAATGGACCCCAAACAAAAAAGAGATAAAAATAAAATATGAAAGTGATGCAAATCCAAATGCTACTACTATTTACTTTTACTGCAAAATAAATGATTCTGTGCAGCTTGTTCAAAGTGCCATAATCCATGATGAATTAAATAGCTTAATCTTAATTTTTCATGCTTTAAATTTCATGTTGATAAATAGAGAATAAAGATCTAGCCAAACAGTTTAATCTTGACAGATTAGTAGTTAAGTAGAGAATAAATAAGGAGCTCAACAACTTAATTTGAGCCCTTGGAAGAAATAAGGGTATAATTAGTTAGTTTGCTGTTTTAAAAGAAAAATGAACAAGAGTTTGCAAGCTCAAATGCACCCAGGTAAAGGAAGAATTTTTTTTAGGGTAGCAAATGGGTAGGCAGAAGCAGTTTTTGCAACTATGGATAAGCAGAATTTGGTCAATGTAGTCACTAACTTCCTTCAAAAAATTCATTCCCTTGTAAAACACTTCATCCCCACAATTTTCATTATTTTCCATTCATTTTTTTCTTTTTCCATCATCATTTATCTTCCTTTACAAAAATCCCCTTTTCCTAAGTATAAAAATCATTTTACTCAAGGAAAGTAAAACCTTTTCACCAATTCCCCTTTTACCCAAAAAACCCAAAAAATCTATATCCTAAGTGCAAAAATATTATGAAGGGACCCACAACAATGAAATTCATTCCTATATCATGCTTTATACTAAGATTAATATATTTTCCCTTATCGCATTTCAATTTCTAAACATTAACTTTATATATTAGCCCCTTATTTCCCTTTAAGGCCGTATTATATTAATTCATTTTAATATTATTCCCACCCATATTTTAAATTTTAGCCTGTGTGTTATGATGCAGGAGCATTCGCTAAAAATTATAAGACCCATGAGTCTTATTTCACATTTACTAAAGGGAGTGGGTTTCCTTAATCATTTATTTATTTATTTTCCTAAGTTTAGTTGAGTTTGAGAAAAATTAAATTGTTAATTAAAATTGTGGAGAATATGTCGTGGATGAAGAGAATTTAGAGAGAGTTGAGTAATCCTGTGAGAAGTGAGGATTTGAGGGATTTAAAAGTTTAAATTGGGATTTTGTTTGAGGAAGGAGTGGAGCTGAAGAGATACTTAGGAAAGAATGAGAAATTTCTGGATCTGAACCAAATTGGTTCATGAATCCATATTTGTATAAATTGTGATTTATTTTTAAGAGAAAAAGAAGTCATAGAGAGCTAGAGGTTAGAGAGTAGAAGAGCGTGTGAGATGGATATGATGAAGGCCATTTAATTGCATATCAGGCCCATGAGCACGTAAACGCCAAATCCTGGAGGTTTATTTTCTTTCGAAATATTACTAAGTTTTGGTTGAATCCAGTTTGTGTCTAGTTCAATTGATTCTCTGCGATTCAAATTATATTGAATGTATTATAACCTGGCTTCTATTTAGTGTTAAAACATATGCTAGATTTCTGCATCGAAATCCCAGCAGAAATCCCATAAGATTTTGTAGAACCTGCTATTCGTTTGACCTGCAACTAATGTTAATCTGGCGGAAGTAATAAAGAAATGATGGCATATTCACAAATAATTTCAGTTGGGTTCAGAACCGTTCGATCAAGGTGTCAGTATGATCAATGGATATCACAATTCTAGTTGCAAGGAGGTTAAGATTTCAGATGGACCCGATGAATTTATAAATTAGATTTTATGGTTTGAACTATCCGTCCAACACTCAATAGATCTGATGGCCTTCGCATTAGGTTCTTTGATTCGATGACTTTCACAAATTTAGGTGCGTATGGTTTAATCATTTAAATGGATGCAATATAGAATTATAGCAAAGATAATATATGGTTTAGGTTCCGTCATTATCCCAAAGGAAAGATAAAATTCGATTATCAGTTAAATTAGTAGTTCCACCATTAATGCCGTGTCTCTTTTGACGTCTCTGTTTTTCTGGTTGCATACATAAATTGAGGATTTGACTACGAGGAATGAGGAAAATGGAAGTTTTCCTAAACCTTTATATTCTTCCATCGTTAGCGGAGCCCTGCAATCGTGTTTAATGAAATGAACAACTTTGCTGCATCATAAGATATATAACGAGAAGAAAGCCGAAGTGGAATAATGGAATAGAGCATGTCTAATTTCAAACAGAAATTATGTGTAGACATTGGTTTGATTCCTCAATTTTGGTTAAGTGGATATTTGGGCAAATATTATAAATTGTGTTGGAAATATGGTATCATTTGAGACTGTAAGGTGCAACTTTGCTGCGTTTGAGGGATTAGGGGCAACTGGGCTGCGTCAATTTGTGGTATCAGAGCAGAATTTAATATTCTGTGGAATTTGGTCTAGAGATTGAATTTTATTACAACATGCATATAAATTGCATCTGACAAAGAGGAGTATTTTTTTAAAAAAGAGAGAGAGGAAAAGCTCTTTGGAATGATCAGAACAATAGGGACACTTGCATGCTAGAGTAGGAACAATCAAAGAAAAATCAGAGCACAGAAGATATTGAGGTCAAAACGGAGAAAATGATTATTGAATTCTGTGAATTACTACAAGGTGCTGCAGGTTGGGTAAGAAGATTTATTTTGATTTGAATGTTTGGAGAACAACAAGGGGATGAAATTTCAGAAGAAAAATATGTTTTCCTTATAAGCAATTGAAATTTCCATATTTGAAGTCAGTTCTTAGTAATGTTTAAATTTAAGATTGATTGAGTGATTGTTTTGATTCAAAAAGTAAATTGAAGTTAAAAAAACAAGGTTTGAATTAAAGTCAAATAGAAGAGTGGGTTGCTATGGCACTGAAGACATTTAAATGATTTAAAGAATTTTGTGAAAACTGAAGAATGATTTAGGATTTCTTAAGTATTGTAAAGACATTGATGGTTGAAGGAATAATTAGAATGAAAACTGGATTCAGTGGATTTAAAAGAAGAGCCACTACAAGAATTGAAATTTGAAATTTGCAGAAGCAAGACAAGATTTGCTTACAGAAACATTTCCAGAAGAAATTTGTAGTGTCTGTTTAAAATTTTATTGAAAGATCAGGTTGAATCTTAACTGATCTTAAAAGGTGAACTTTTCATTTTGAAGAGTAAGATGATAATTAATTTCTAACTGTATGAAGTCTTTTGAATGAAGAATGAAATAGTGGATACATGAATCATTTGACAAAGATTTAATTGATGGAATGAGAATTAGCTTTAAGACATCTTTGAAGAAAAACTTTGATGAATCTTGAGGTAAGATTATACAGGTACAATGGTGATATGAGAAAGGAGATCAGATTTTGAACCTGATAGATTGCAACACATAGAGATACAGTGCATATCACTGGTGAAACAATATCACACAGAGATATCTTGAAAGTGAGGTGGTAAGTGTTATTTTAACTCTGGTTTGAAGATTTTGTTTGCAGATATCAATATGCAAACAAGGTGGAAGTATCTCAGCGAAAAGAGGTCATTAGAAGTAGTGAAATTGCTGAAAGATAGAATGAGTTATAATAGCATCATAGCACATGAGCTATGTTAAAGAAGATGAAGTAAGAAGAACTCTCAGAAGGATAAAAGGTGGCAATACCCAATAGTAAAATGAAATTACTGGAGGTAAAAGGAAGTGAGGAATTGAAGATGCAGCAACCAATATTTTTGGAAGCAGAGCTAGAGTGCTTAAGAAGAAGAAAGGGTTCTAGTACATAGAGCCTAGAAAAGAAAAGATACCAAAAGGATGATTTGGTATGGGTGACAAGTAACAGACTTGTTACAGAAGAAAGAAGGGTTAGTTGCAGCTCACCAGTGAACAATAAAAGTTCACCAAAGGAAGAAATGAATTTGACTATTGTTAGTCATAACAGAGGTACAGAGGAAAGTCACAGACAGAGAGGGAAAAGTGTCAAAGAAGTTGGACTCAAAAGAATGAGTAAGGAAGAAATTGACAAAGAGATAGCTGAGATAAAGACAAAACTCAGTCATTTGAAGAAGCTGGTATAGAAAGGAATCAGAGAGGAATGGAAACAAGGATTTTATGTGGGAAAAAGAGTTAAGTGGCCTGTCAGGGAATTATTTGTTGAGAAATTAATATTCTGAACAGTTGAAAATGGAAAAAGAGAATCTATTTGTAAACCAGAGAAAGGACCTATCCTTGGGGAAGGGGACAATGATGATAATGATGAAGGGATGATCTATACAAATCAACAAGAGAGAAAGGTGCTGGTAGCATCTACACAGACAAGAGAGTCTCATATTTTTGGGATTAATTATTTGTGTGAATGTACATTTGCAGGTATGAAACTTAATGAAATTGAGCCTGATCATGAAAAAGTGAAAAATGCAGAAGCAAGAAAAATAAAAAAGGAGATTCATAAAGAAGTTCAAGACTTCAAATGGTGGAGAAAAATAAAAGTATGAGTGAATGGTTGTGTCTTCTCTTATTAAAAATTTATTGGATCATGTTTGAAGGAATTTTAACATGCATAGAAAACCAATGGAAAGTGGACAAAGAAAAGAAAATAAATACATTGCAGATTTGTGAAGAGAAGAGAAGAGAAGCTGACACAGAGAACTCAACTCAAGAATTTAAGTTAAGAAAGAATTTGAAGGATCAAAGCATTGTCATTGAAGAGACAAAGACAAAAATATCTTACTTGGATAAACTGAGTTATGGAGAGAATTGTGTAGAACAGGAGGATATTCTACAGATCTATGATAAAATTGCAAAGCATAGTTAAGAAGACGCAGTCCAAGAAGAATTCTTTGATGAAAAAGAAATCAGAGATTGTTGTGGAGGTAAATCCCCTCTGCGGATAGAGGCGATCCCTACTAGCTCAGAACGGGTCTAGCAACAATCGTCATACGCTATAGTGCAGGTTCCTAATTGCAAATAAACCAACTAGCGATGAAGGCTTACCTGGAATCCAACGCTGTCGCTTGTAGAGAAAGTAGCGCTCCCATTCCTTAGCTCCGACAGATCACAATCCTCACGATCTCCGTGATCGGACACCTGCACACGCAAGAAACAAAACAAATGCAAGCGTAAAATCCAGTATATGCAACTATATGTCAGTCAGTGAAGACATAACTCATCATCATAATCAACAACAAGAGTGGAACCATAACCAATAATCGCTTATCATTAATCAATCAAAGAAGAATACAACCATAGCCCTGACGCTGAATTCTCCTTCGGACGGTCGCCAGTGGAACACGTCTCGAAAAATCCTGTCGGGGATGGGACAAACCTCTCTCTTCGGTTGTCTCGACAATAATCTCCTTGCTTAGATTTGGCCTTAAGGGAATGAATCAAGGCTCTTGCAGCATAAGGCTCTAATGGCTCTTGGGAACTTGGAGATTAGCTATTCAGCCATTTAGCCATTCAGCCCCTTCATCAATGGATGAAGGTGATATTTATAGAGGAGAGGAGGAGGTTGGGATCCCTACAATAATGGAAGGGAGGCCTTATCCCTTGGGAGGTTCCCCATAAGGTGGAAAAAATAGGCCAAAGGAGGAAGGCCGTGGTTATTTAGTCGGAACCACTCCTGATGACTCATCCACGAAGTTGTTGTAATCGAAACTTCGCCTCTTTTTTAAAAAAAATTCCAAAAATAGATTGGCGCGGGTGCTTAACTGGGATAGAGCGCCAATTGGCGTGAGCTAAGTGTTAATTTTCCTCATTGGCACGAGTACATAACGGGCTACCAGCGCCAAGGCAAAAACGGGTGTTTTTAGGGGTCTGCTCAGGAAATGATCAACAGAAGGAATGTTGTCCTCATGGTAAGGGATGAAATGATGGTATTTGCAAGGCATGACACTGCTTATTGGTCACAGAAATGACCCTCCAATGGGTGAGATGGGGATTGCGAGGAATGATGAAAAGATACATAGCAGATACCCCTAAAGCATGGGCCGAAAGAGAGAGGGGTGAATTACTAGAACGTGTCCAATTGAAAACAACTGTAATTCGGAAAACCTTTGATGAAATAAAAGCCGATACTCAAATACATGATATATACGTGGTATGGGCACAGCCATCCATAACAGAGTATGTAATAATCCAGATCCAAGGCATGGACGCAACCATCCAGTGAGGATCGGTAAATAGACTCAGGTATGGTCACAGCCATCCAATCAGCGAGTCATGTAACTAATCATAAGAATCCACAAAATCGCAGCCTGGATTATAACAGACAGAATCCAGGGTCTTGTGCTCCATCTCGACCCAAATAAGTACAAGTTCTAGCACGCGAATATGTGAGCTGATGTCGAACATGCAAGAACATCGCCTGATTACCAGCCAATGATGAAAAGCCGTTAACAGACGCGAGAGGAACCACCAATAATGACAATGGTCCTCAAGGTACTACAGGTACAATCCACGGCGTGTGAATAAATGAGCTGACGTCGAACACCCGCAGAATCATCCGATCGGAGGTCAATGATGAAAACCTCTCGTCGAATGCGACGAACCTGCCATTAAGGCATGCAGGCTCCAGGTACCCCGAAGGTCTACGGTCGGCTTCTGGATAATGAGGAAGTGAAGTCGACGGGGAAGTGAATTTGGCCCAGGGTGGGCCAAAGCTCTAGGGACAAGAGGTCGAGATCACCCAAACCCACGGAGGCAAGTGGAAAACGAGATGAGATATCCCCAACCCGACACGAATGTAGACAAGTGCCATGTTCAAGAGTGACATACTGCCGACACAACAATGATGCTGGTTCCATTTACCCCCACCATTTATGGCAAGTACCTCTTTATTTTTACACAAGCTTGAAGAGGATACCATATGCTTGTCATATAAGTCCGTCCTTCGGACGAATCCAACCTAGTACAATTAACGATCCCTAGGAAGGAGAAACTTGAATATCGTCATTACGACTGGATCCAATGTCATCAGGGTTTAACGAGTTTGACAAAGGAAGAAATTGGCGTCTTTGCATGTTTAGAGAGTTTGAAAAGATTGCGGAAAAGTAAACTCCAACAATCCCTTTTCGTAAATAGTTCCTCAGATCCGAAAAGGTAGAAAACTATGTCTGAGAAAACCTCCTAGTCGTGATAGGCTAGGGTATTCCTTTTTCGTAAATAATCTATCCCAGCCTTAAAAAGGGGTAAACGTATACTGGGTAGATGTCGTTTCACAGCCACTTTAACGAGATCAAAACGACAAGCGACTCGACAATCTTTTCAATTTTCAAGAGTTAGAAAAGAGCTGAAAGTTGACTCCTCCTGGAGGAACGAGTGGTATAAAGGGTAGGTACTAGTTCCGGTAATGGTGGAACTTCTTAGAACAAGTAAAGGTTAAGAGGCTGGCTAACAAGACCACTCATCGTAGCGGTTCCTTAGGAATGGGTAAAAAAACCAAGTGAAGGCATATGATCGGCCAAGCAGATAGTGACGATGGAGTGAGAAAACCAAGGCTTATCTGGAAAAAACGAAAAGAGTGATAAAATTGCAATCCTGAGAATTGAGAAATGGAAAGTTTCATTTTTACACAAGCTTGAAATCGAAAAACTTTGCTTGAAGTTGGTTTCATTTTTACACAAGCTTGAAACAAAGATAAACTATGCTTGAAACCGGTTTCATTTTTACACAAGCTTGAAACGGAAACAAACTATGCTTGAAAAAGTAAGCATGCCCCCATCACGGTGACTCAATTCGAGGTACGTGCCCCCCAAGCTTCAATCCATATGAAAGGCAGATGGAGTGAAGGTTCAAGTTACGAGATCAAGAGAAAGACTCGACTGGAATTTTACGAGAACTTAACAAAGACTCGAATTGAACGGGAAAGTGTTTCATTGTTTTAACGAGGTTGACACATTAAAAGAACTATCCTCAGGACACCTTGTTTCATTTTTTAAGGAGCTTGACACAGGAAAGGAACCATGCTCCAACAACTTTGTTTCATTTTTTAAGGAGCTTGACCCAAGACAAGGAACTCTGCTCCGACGACCTTGTTTCATTTTTAAGGAGCTTGACACAAGACAAGGAACTCTGCTCCGACCAGCTTGTTTCATTTTTTAAGGAGCTTGACACAAGAAAACGAACTCTGCTCCAACAGACCTCATCATAATGAACAAGAAGTCATCGCTTCCAAGAGTTCCACTCCCGATGGAAGGAAAAAATCTTGGAAGTCAGGGCCCAATGCCCCCAACACCTGATGCACAACGGCACTATCACTGAGTATAGGCACGGGGTAGGTAGCCACATAGTTGACCTGCGGTGGGGCAGATACAACGGGTGGATAAAAACCAGGAAGGGATGATGGTGGGCCAGTTGCCACATCAGGACCAAAGAACGAAAGTTGATCAATGGTCACGATCCGTCCTTCATGTGGAAAATAGACCACACAAAAAAGGGAGGAGACAAGCGCTCCCATGGCATAGGTGTAATCGCACCCCAAAAGTAGATTGAAATCCAAGGGGTCTGGAACAACCATCACGTCCATATGGATGGTTTTACCTCCCAAAGTAATAGGTAACTTTGGAAGGATCCCTAATGGTTGACTCGTTTTTCTGTTAAACGCCAACAGATTCTGTGTAACAGGCGCAAGAGGCGGTGAACCGAAAGCATGCTAAGTAGTTGAGGATAAAATACTAACAGATGCACCTTCGTCTATAATGGTGCTGGGTACAACCAGACCAAAAGCCTGTACTGTGATTTCGAAAGGCACATAAGATGGAAGGCGATATCCTGTAAATCGATTCCAATCAAAGGAAGCGACGAAACTACTCGGAGGGGTTACCATTGAACCGAGATGGTCTTCCCCTGGTGTTACGGAAGAAGAAGAAGAATCCTCCATGACCTCCATCTCGAAGGCGGGAGGAGTATCCTGCAGGACCTCCATCGCGAGAGGTGGAGGAGCAACTTCTTGAGGTATAGGGACATGAGAATCTTTCTCCAAGTCTGAAGAATCTGAAGAAACAAGAAGAACCTGAGGGGTATGAGGTCCACTCTCAACGGAAAAGACTTGGTGCACCGTAGACGGGGCCAGCTCAACAGATCCAACGACCAATGGTTGGTCAGGGATGGATTATTGAATATGAATTTCCGAGGGAGCGAGATTGACCAAGGATGACTCTTGACCAATCGAAGGATCAACTGGTGGAGGACTCAAAGAAAGCTGCTTGTAACCAGCCAGAAGGCACGGTGTAGAAACAGTCAAGTTGTCCAAGACTCGCTTGGCCTCATCCATATATGGACAAAGGTGAATGGCATTGTGCCCTTCACACAACTTACAGGGATTGGTAATCTTACCCTTCTTCTTAGGAGCCTTACGAACACCAGTTGAAGACGTGCCCCAACTTGACTCCTGGAAGCCAAAGGCAACGATGGACGACCGTTGGACCATACTTCGAGTACCTTGGGAATGCCAAGGCAATCTCGAAGAAGATGGTCTCTCGTGCACAACATGCAAGGGAACTTGACTTTCCGTGGAGGGTTGGAAGGTTTATCAATAAAAGCAGTAGCTGCAAATTTAGCCTCTCGCTTATCAAACTTCTTCTTTGTCTTCTTCTTAGCCACCTGGTTACTCGAATCCAGACTTTCACCAGGCAAAGTAGAAGAGGAGGACGTAGAAACAGGCAAATAAGGGGAGAGGTCCACCTTGGAATCAACATGATGTTGTTCAGGCGGAGGAACTGATTGAATAGTAGCCGAGACATTTGGGACCACAGAGGTTGAAAATAACCAAACAGGCAACCCAATAGTTAACCCAGGAAGGGACAACGTTGCCATATAAGGAGCACCAACATTTCCAAAAGGAGGAAAAGGACCAGGATTCCCATCGGAGGGGATTCCTTGGTTGGTGAACTCTGGAAAAGTTGCCATTAGAAACAATCTTCAGAACAACACCCTAAGGAAACTAACTTTAACCAGGAATATTTCGTGGGCAGTTAATTTTTAAAACATTGAAACAAAACTCTACTGTTTCATCTTTTAAGAGTCGAGAAACAGGCAAAAGGTGACTCTATCACTTTCAGATTGGAAACAAGCGTGAAAGGACAAGCGCTTGATGACCTTTTCAAATTGAAAGAGTCAGAAAAGATCGAAATGACTACTCAGGTATTCTAGGCAAAGGGTGTACTAGATATCCGTGAACTGCAATATACACCTTGGTTTCCAAAATGAAGGAGAAATCAACCAAGGACTTGACGTACGTGCAGGCAATCTCCCCGAATGCTATGTCCGGTGTATCACGGGTATAGGGTGGCAGAATCGGCTTCCTATGGATAAAGGATATCAACCTAGTGGGGTCTCCCTTTATATACGCAACGGTACGGGGAGCACAAGTCCGTACTAGTGCTGTCTAAAGCCAAGAGGCGAACGACAGCTACTAGGTTTAACGATGCCAGAACACGTCTCTAACCTAGACCTCTAAATGTTTCGTTAATGTTTCAATGCTTCCTTAGGTAAATTGAGTAAATTTTAATGTTGATCTTCAATTATGTCTCGATTTCAAAGCCCTACCGTATGTCATCTGACAATCTCCTATATGCAGCTACATGAGAAAAGAAATCTTTCAATTCGATGAATGCTATCTAGTTAAGGGAAGAATTTCAAACAATGATGCAACAAACAACAATACTGAAAACGAAAGATGACTTTCGCTATCCAAAAGTAATTTCAAACATTCAACGATGGGAATAATGCAATGTATTCTATGCAAAATCCTATTTTTCGAAGACTATGCAATTGTAATCTATGCACAATTTCCTTTTTCTTTTCAAATGGTAAGAATGTACTCAATGCATTTTTCGATGAAATGAGAATCTACTTAATGCATGCTTTTAATGAAAGAGAATGCACTCAATGCGATTTTTAGCTTCCAATCATTAAACAATGTGATCTAAGTTCAATGATAAATCTCAAAAATACTTTTCAATGCAATGTGATCTAACGCATTTTAGCGAAAAGAAAACTATGAGATGAAAACTAAAAGAACGCAAATCTTCTTAATGAAGGATGAATGCAAAAGAGATGTAAACAAACACTAAGAATGCAATCGTTGTTTCAAACACTTTGTAACAAAATCCCTCAAAAGGCGACAAGACATATGAGGTCAAACACAAAGAGGACTTCCAAAGCAAGAGATCAAAACAAAGCATTCATTCTCTTTTACATCAAGCTATCATGGAAAGAAGACATTTCAAACAATGAGCAATGCAATCTATGCTCATACAAAGGAAAGACTAGAAGGGAAAGACACACTGGTGAAGGATTTAGGGAAAAAATCTCAATTTTCACACACCCTGAAATTGGCCCGACTTTGTCATTGACAACTAGCACCAACTGGCGTGACTTGCTCACTGACAACTAGCGCCAATGTCAAATTGGCGCGGGTTGCTAACTGAATACAAGCGCCAACGCCTGAAAATAGAAAAAACAAAGAATTTCTCCCAACCAAGACCAGACTCACCACTTCAAGCAGGATTTAAAACAAACCCAGAAGCAAAGTACTGACCAAAAGAAACTTCCGAACAAGGGTAAACCCTAGCACCTATAGGAGATGGCGCGACTGTCTGGCTGTAATCCGCGCCAGATAGGGGATGGCGCGAGTGATGAATTGGCAACCCGCGCCAATTGGCGCGACTGTCAGGGTGGAAACTGCGCCAATCAAGCCAACCATGAAAGGATGAAAACTCGGAAAAATAGAGGTCAGATCTGATCTTCTGGGGCTGAACGAAAATCAAAACACTCAAAAAAGAGCCAGCCAAAAGAGCTAATCAAGCAAGCAAAGTCAAGAAACGACCGAAAGATAAGACAATACTCCAAGTGTTCAGTTCATAAACTAAACCGGAGATTGATTGAAGCAACTTTGATCTACTTTGCTAATGCAGAGCAATAGCGTTTCGAAGGCTATCTGGCTAACTTCAGGCTCCGTCTATAGCTTATAAAAAAGAACAACAACAAGCTAGACGATCCCCAGCGGAGTCGCCAATTTGTTGTGGAGGTAAATCCCCTCTGCGGACATAGGCGATCCCTACTAGCCCAGAAAAGGTCTAGCAACAATCGTCACACGCTATAGTGCAGGTTCCTAATTGCAAATAAACCAACTAGCGATGAAGGCTTACCTGGAATCCAACGTTGTCGCTTGTAGAGAAAGTAGCGCTCCCGTTCCTTAGCTCCGGCAGATCACAATCCTCACGATCTCCGTGATCGGACACCTGCACACGCAAGAAACAAAACAAACGCAAGCGTAAAATCCAGTATATGCAACTATATGTCAGTCAGAGAAGACATAACTCATCATAATAATCAACAACAAGAGTGGAACCATAACCAATAGTCGCTTATCATTAATCAATCAAAGAAGAATACAACCATAGCTCTGACGCTGAATTCTCCTTCGGAGGGTCGCCAACGGAACACGTCTCGAAAAATCCTGTCGGGGATGAGACAAACCTCTCTCTTCAGATGTCTCGACAATGATCTCCTTGCTTGGATTTGGCCTTAAGGGAATGAATCAAGGCTCTTACAGCATGAAACAACATAATTTTGTTGCAATGATATTAATACAGAAGATGAAAATCTATTTCACAATGATATGCCTCAGGAGATTCTAGCTATTGAATTGTTGAATGATAGCCTTTTGTTAAAAGAGGGAACACTGTGTAATGCAGAGGAAAGTGCTGAAATGAAATTTGTTGACAGTTTTATGAATTTTGCAGAGAATCAACAGAAACACTAGATGGTAGAATCATCCGTGGAGAAAGAAAACAACAATGATTTTAAATCTAACAATTATGATGGAAATTTTGTTTTATACAGGGAAGAGAAGCCATATGTAAATGACATGCTTATTAAAGATGAGGGAAAATTTAATTCGCTGGAAAAGTTATTAAGTGAATTTGATGATATAGAGGAAAATATTGACTTTCATAGCAATAAAGGGGAAGTTGTAAAGTGCAACCAACAGGTTATAAATGAGATAGGTAAGGTAAATTTGGATATAAATTTCATAATTTCTATGGTAAAAGAGAATGTACAACAGTTAGTTGTCAGTGGAGTTCAACTAAGGGCAAAGTGTAAAGAGGAAATTGAGAAATTAGGGATGAAGAAGTCAGTCAAAAAGAGAACCAGCGAAGAAGATAAATTAACAAAATAAATATGCATCAGCAAAGAAAGAGGACAGAAACAACATAAGATTTGGAAACCTGGAAGGACTAAAGCAACAATTACAAAAGAAATGAAGTAGCAGCATGATGAAAGAGATGACACGTTACAAAGTAAGGTTTGGGATTCTGGATGATTTGACAGAAGAACACATGACCAAGAGATCATGAAAAGTTTCAACTCAGGGAGTCTGATGCAGGAGCATTCACCAAAACTTATAAGACCCATGAGTCTTATTTCACATTTACTAAAGGGAGTGGGTTCCTTTAATCATTTTATTTATTTTCGTAAGTTTAGTTGAGTTTGAGAAAATTTTAAATTGTAAATTAAAATTGTGGAGAATATGTCATGAATGAAAATATTTTAGAGACAGTTGAGTAATCCTAGGAAGAGTGAGGATTTGAGGGACTTAAAAGTTTAAATTGGGATTTTGTTTGAGGAAGGAGTGGCGCTGAAGATATACTTTAGGAAAGAATGAGAAATTTCTGGATCTAAACCAAATTGGTTCATGAATCCATATTTTTATAAATTGTGATTTATTTTTAAGAGAAAAAAGAAGTGATAGAGAGCTAGAGTTTAGAGAGTATAAGAGCATGTGAGACGGATATGATGAAGGCCATTTAATTGCATATCAGGCCTGTGAGTGCGTAAATGCCAAATCCTGGAGGTTTATTTTCTTTTGAAATATTACTGAGTTTTGGTTGAATCCAGTTTGTGTTTAGTTCAATTGATTCTCTGCAATTCAAATTATATTGAATGTATTATAACCTGGCTTCTATTCAGTGTTAAAACATATGTTATTTTTCTGCATCGAAATCCCATAAGATTTCGCAGAACCTACTATTCGTTTGACCTGGAACTAATGTTAATCTGGCAGAAGTAATAAAGAAATGATAACATATTCAAAAATCATTTCAGTTGGGTTCAGAATCGTTTGATCAAGGTGTCAGTATGATCAATGTATATCACATTTCTAGTTGCAAGGAGGTTAAGATTTTAGATGGACCCGATGAATTTATAAATTAGATTTTATGGTTTGAACTGTCCGTCCAACACTCAATAGCTCTGACGACCTTCACATTAGGTTCTTTGATCCGACGAATTTCGCAAATTTAGATGCGTATGGTTTAATCGTTTAAATGGATGCGATAGAGAATTATAGAAAAGATAATATATGGTTTGGGTTCCGTCACTATCCCAAAGGAAAGAGAAAATTCGATTGTCAGTTAAATTAGTAGTTCCACCATTAATGCTACCTCTCTTTTGATGTCTCTGTTTTTCTAGTTGCATATATAAATTGAGGATTTGACTGCGAGGAATCAGGAAAATGGAAGTTTTCCTAAACCTTTATATTCTACCATCATTAGCGGAATCCTGCAATCGTGTTTAATGAAATGAACAACTTTGTTGTGCTATAAGATATATAACGAGAAGAAAGCCAAAGTGGAATAATGGAATAGAGCATGTTTAATTTCAAATAGAAATTATGTGTATACATTGGTTTAATTCCTCAATTTTGGTTAAGTGGATATTTGGGAAAATATTATAAATTGTGTTGGAAATCTAGAATCATTTGAGACTGTAAGGTGCAGCTGGGCTGCGTCATCTTATTTCCCCACGTGATATATTTTCCCGCTCCCATAGGTTAAACTATTCCAATTGGATAATAGCCCCGTCTATGTTAACATTACACTTATATTCATTGCATTCGTTAAATAAAAATTTAACCCACCTATCATAAAGCACACCTAAACTATATATTAAAACCTTATGTGTTAATACATTTTACACTCTCGCCGCATATATATCCCGAGCCCCATGCATTCCAAACCCGCAGCTTCATCGCACAATCCCGACCGTTCACCTCCCATTCGCCAGATCTAACGGTGGAGATCCACAAATATCGCATTGTTCTCAGCGCGATCAATAACAAACTCAGAGCTTGCGATAAAAGCTGTTTTAGGATTTTCTCTCTCCTCCATGTGCCCTAATTCTATTGGATGACATCGACCCAATCAATCCCGCATAGCACCTTTCGACGTTGCGAAAACCACCTAATTGTTTTCCATCCCATGCGCCTAAAGCACTTTCCCATTTTTGAATTGACCGGCAATAAATGCATTCACTGTTCAACAAATTACTTATAAAACACCCGAATGCATTCATTTAAGCCTTATGTTACCGTTTTCTGCTCATAAAACCTTTCCAGACCGAGAAAAGAATGCTTTCGCCTCTGTTTTAGCTTAAAAACAAACAAAATTCATTGAAATTGATTGCTACAATACTGCAAAAGCCACCAGGCTACATATAAAGACCAGAAGTAGCTTTTGAAAGATTTCCAACCCCAAAAAACCCTTCTTCACAACAAAATTCCAAATTTTATAGGTATTCTTCAGAGAAAGAAAACTCATCCATCATTCTAAAAGAGTTCTACAGTTCATTGAAGCCTTTAAAAGCCTGTATGCCTAAAGAATAACCCTATTACCTCATGAAATCATTATTTCTGCAAACGCTGAGCATTACTTATAGTTTATGAAGCTGTGACCTATTTTAGAGTAAATTTGGAGTGAGTTTAGCCATCTGCAGACTTTAAAAAGCCCTCTGAGACCTCCAAAGCCTTTCCTACAGTACTTATAAGCTCTTATGCATAAAATTTGATGTTATAGGATTGTTTCATCACAGAAATTTCATTGTAAACCTTATATATCATTTTCCGAGGTTATAAAGGTCAGGAAATTGGATTTTATATAAAAAATACAGTTTGAGTCAAAGTGATCAGAATTATATCTTTTGTAGTCAAAGATAGAACCTTTGTTATATCTAAAATCCTTTTGTAAAATGTTTAAACTTACAGAAGCGTTTCACAGACCTAAATCAGTGTTTTAAAGGTTAAAAGTATTGAAATTGATTAATCAAACCTATCAATGGCTTCCAAAGGTACTATTGTGATCAACCCTCTACAACCTCCTATTGTAGACGTAGAACATGTTGCCCTAATAGATGTAGATTTTAAAATTACAGATCTTGTAATAGAGTTTAACCTCTTTGAGCTCGACTGCTGGAGCCAAGAGAAATCCTTAGATCAAACAGATGAAGTGTTTATTTGAGAATCAAATTTGCCTAAATATGTTGTCTCTCACACTCACCAATGCCCAGAAGCTATCAGATTATGCTAATCTTGTTATTCTCCAGATCAAAGAGCCATTGTGAATTCTGAAAAAGAAGTATTGTTTACCATTACAGTTAAATCATTCAAATAGATGCTTCAATTACAGCCTGAGCATAATGAAGTTTCTTTATCAAATGAAACCCTCACTAAGTTCCATTTGGAGTTGGATTTTTCCAATAGATTTCAAAATTTTCAAACTTTTATGCCATCCTATATGGAAATTCCTAAGCTCAACCCTCCATGCTCCTCTTCTAAATTCTCAGAAAGAACCATACACATTATATCCATGTTGTCTTTTATCATTGGATATTTCACAGATGAACATGCTAATGCATCAATACTTGGTTTCTTGTCCATTTTTGTACCTGGCCAGCCTCCTGCAGTTATCTTTAACTTTGCTCAATACATTTCTGATAGCATCCATGAACAACTAGTCAAACTGTCTACTGAGGGCGTATTTATTCTTCATTTATTTTCCACATGTTCCTTTATTTCCAGCCTGAAAAGTTTCCTATAACTCTTCAGAAAATGGATGTGGAAAGAAATCCCCAATCTTTCATATTTTGGACTTCCTTGATCAGGAAGGAGTCAAATGAATTTACTTATGCAGAGTTTACAAATTCTTTTATCCATCCCTTGGTTAATTTGCTAAGTAACAGTGTTCAACCCAGGATAAGTAATGAAATCAAGAAGGTTTTACAGTTGTCTGAGCAAAGTAGGACAAGTGATTGGTATTTATACCAAAATCAAACTAAAATCAGAGTTTATGGGTCAAACCTTATTCCTTACAAGTTGCCAAAATACCTCCCTATGAGGTTGTTTGCTCTAGAGTATATAAGGCAAATCTTAAACTCAGATGCTGTAAATTTCTTGGCTGCAAAGAAAAATACCCAATTCAAACTGAAAAACCAGGTTGTTCCATTCATATGCAATAACAAAGAAGCAGGTTCAGAGGCAGAAAAGAAGTTACAGGAGTTCAAGTTCAACACTAGTTTTCTTTGGAATTATGATCCCTTTGGTATAATCAGAAAAATGAGATTTAAATGTAAATAAACTCCATGCATTCATGAAAATAAGCCTGATATTGAAAAATTCTCAAACCAATCTGAATGGTTAGAGAATACACTGGTAGAAGCTGATAAGCAAAGTGATACTAGTCACATTTTGCAGAATCCAGCTCAAGAAGACAAAAGTATGAAAATAAATAGGGAATAAGGGTCTTACATAGCTGAGACTACAATAGAGACAAAGTTAAAACTTAGGTACAGGAAAAAGCCAAAGATTAACCCGGAAAACAAAGAAAAAGAGACAGTAGAGATCATAGACACAAAGATTGCAGAAAAAGACACTGTGCCTCCCACAGTGGTTGAAATAAACAACAACCAACCACTTCTAATACACAGTTGATTAAAAAAAAACATAGTATAGAAGTGTCATCATCAAAGCAAACATAAGAAAAGGATATGGAAATCAAGGAAAGGTACAAGAAGATTAAGGCTAAAAATGAAGAAATCAATAATGAAATATATTCTCAATACTTAAAACAGACTCCCAACATACAAAACAGGCTGCTTTCAGCCTTTGAATACAAGAACAAAAATATGCTAATGACAGTGCTCCAGCCCACAGTACCAAATCCTAAAATGACATCTGATTATAAAAAGGTTGATTTTGAAGTTCCAGTCCAGGATATTCATCCTTGGACCAAATTGAATTCCATCAACAAGTAGTAAAGATGCTTTATTCCACATTGAATACTAAAGCAATGAATGCACAAAAGCTTCAAAATACTTTGATAAATGTAAGAGATCAGCGCAAATTGGAGAAATCTTCTTCATATGCAAAGGATATCAGAATCAAATCCTTGGAGGAGTTAGTGATTGAGGTAGGTTATGACCCTCAAAACATAAAAGTTGCAGAGGACTTGATTAAAAAGAAGAATGCTGATATTGCTGCACTTAAGAAACAATTGAAACTACCTCCTACTGACCATCCTCAAGCTAAGGAGATTTTGCAGGATACTAATCAAAAGGATGAGATGATGAGTCTCATATTGCAACTCACAACCCAGATTAAAGAAATGGAGATTGATATGGACAAATTAGTCCAAGAAAAAGAAGCCACCAAAGCATAGGAAGTCCCTGCCACTGCAATTCCTATAGTTACAACAACAGTGCCATCTAATCTCGCAGAAACACTAGCTCCAAATGTTCCAATGGCTACAACAGTGCCAGTAACTTCATCAACAACTTCTTCCATTGAGTCCTCAACAACAAAAATCTAGCAATCAGATGAGGCAAGTAGATTGGTAAAGGCAATGCAAACATGTCCATCCAAACCAATGAGATAAACATGTTAAAGGAACAGATTAAGAATCTTGAAGATGCCAAAAATCTTGCACAAATAAATGCCAAGAATGAAGAGAAAAATGCCAAAAGGTTGAATGAACAACTCAAGAAATTGGAAACATAATTGACTTTAAAAGAACCTATGGCACTTGTTAAGAACCAATTATGTTCCAATATCATTGAAGCAGTAAATGATGCTTGGTCATCTATACAGGTAATCTATGAGTAGAAAGATTTATTGAAAGCAACAAAAGAAGCAATACAAAAGACTAAAGAGGAGCTAGGTAAAAAACTGAAGAGGCATTAGAAATTATACAATTTCTCAATTCCAAAAATAAATAAGAACTGGATGAAATTGGAATCAAAGATAGAACAGAGACCATCCTTGAATTAAGAAAGGAAATTTCCAAGAAGAACTTGATGAAACAATTAGAGGAAAAGTGCCAAAACATGGAAATGGAAATCACAAGATTTATGATCAAATTTGATATTTTAAGGCAAAAAGGCCTTCCAAATCCTCTGGTAATCAATGAAAAATTGATGAAATAGGAGGATTATGAAAAAATATGAGAGGATTTGCTAAAGAAAAGATAAATAAATAAGATTTGCAGGGAATCCCAACAAGAAAAGTTTTTTATAAGAATTTTGAAAATCTGTTTTACTTGCAGCATGAAGTAAAACATCTGTTTGTGAACAAACCAATATTTTCAAAATACATTGAAGTTGATGAAAACTTCAGAAGGCTTATGAAGAAAAAATTTCCAGAAGCTGAGTTCTGGGAGAAGTTAACTGATCTACTGTAAGATCAGATTGCAATGGTGACAGAGCAGGAAAGGTAAAAAACAGAGTTGCTATTTTTACATCAGCAGTAACAATTTTCTGCAGTCAAAGAGTATCGGTTGAAAGTGTATCAGATGAAAGATTGAAGATCAAATCAGATTAAAAATGAGACTGCGAGCGTGAAGGGCACCTGAGTTGTCCAGCAACAACCTAAATCAAAATAGTAAGCTGATTTATTTCAATAAATATGACAACTATCAAATAATTACGCAGTTGTCACTATCTTCTTGCATGAAGATATTTATTTTCCAAGAAAAATTCCTAAGATTATTCTAGGATATTTTGTAATAGTTTTTGTATAAATATTTCATCATTTGAAGTATTGAGTGTGGATTAATTGTTGAACATTTCTGTAGTTATACTATTCTGAATCTAAGGGTTTTTTGTCTCAAGTTCAAGTCAGCAGACTGGATCACAGGAAATAAAGCATCATATTACAGGATTCATGTGTTGGGCCACTACAGTGAAGTATTTCATTTGTCATCTTGTCAATTTTCTTATGTTTCCCATCTATTCATGAAGGTGCTCTAAATTTTAATGATAAATCAGGAATTTTATTTCAGAATTTGTTAAAAGCACTCTATTATTGACTGATTATCATTTAAATGTTTTCCACTGATATCCAGACTAGGGAACCCTTAATTTCTCCCTGATTTCGACTGACCTCTGCCTTTTCAATCCTTATCTGGATTTAAGAACCCTTAATTTCTCTTTTATACAGATCAAAACCATTTCACCATCAGCCTTGAAGATCTGAAGTGACTCTGCTATCTTGCCCTGTAAACATTTACCTTTATGTTGAAGTTTGCAACAAGAAATAGTGAAGGAGGCATCCTGAAACATCATCCTTGATCCTAGTTGGAAAATAATCACCTAAATTAGGTGGGGCCCACACAGGCTATTTTTAGGTGTATGTCTATTTTTAGACATGGTGAGCATATTCTACATGTAGCAGGAGGCTATTTGTAGATGGTTGGTCAAATGTGAAAAATATATGAAATTCTATTTTTAGAATATTGGGCGAAGTCTTTTTATAGAGCGTTGATGTAAAAATAGATGCATGTCGAATATTATTAGCTCTTAATAATATTTGGACTCTAAACATTATCTTATTCTCTTGGAGCACTTTAGTTAAGTGCACAGATGTGGAAAAACAACTGACATAAGGAATTACGCTATTCCTGAGGGTTTACTGGAGCTATTGCATGGAGGACTTCAGTTAGAACTCATGTGACAGAGTTTGGTGGAGTTGGAGAAGTAGTTGGTGGAGTTGTATTTAGTTTAACTCAGTTAGACTCAGTTGAGCTAGTTGTATCTAGTCTAACTGATTGATACACTAGTGAGAGTGGTGTGAATTAATTAGTTAATTAATTCACTAAATAATAACTCATTAATCAACTGAAGAATACATCAGTTAACTATAGTGCATGGAAGTTTCAGTGGAGACCAGTGGAGAGATAAGTGAAAGAGAAAGATAGTCTATCTGTTGTGACCATAATGATGCATGAATTGCATCTATATATATAGTGGAGTTGCCAATGATAATAACACAGTCAATGAGAGTGGGATTACATTGAATTGGTCCTTGTAATCATCTTGGATTGCACAGTGGAGGCAGGCTAGCAGGTGGCAAAGATCGGTGCATGGATTTGCAAGATTAGGCCTGTATAGTGTATGATGATTGTACTGTATTGAGAGCTTGTGTTAATATTTGTATGCTTGTATGAGATTGTCATATGATCTCCATGATACATAATATGATAGTTGGCGTTTTCAGCTTCAAGTTTTCCCGGTAAACAACTGTGTTATGTGTGTTTTTATTGCTTCATGTGTTTTGCAATTGTTGATTAAATTTCCACAAGAATTATAGTGGAAGGATTCTATATTTTGAAAGAAGTTAAATATTGTGAGATCAAGAGAGTCTGGATATATACATGCATATTGTATATAATTTCTACATGGTATCAGAGCTGTGTTATAGATTTTCTACATTGAATGAGAGCAAGAATTTTTGGGTGCACGAGTTTGCAGAGAATATTTGAAAATTTGGATCCAAAATTTTCAAACAAAAATAGCGCATTTGGATTCCTTGCAAAAAAATACCCGAATTAAAAAAAAAAATTGGTCGAATCGGAGCTCAGATGAGGGAGATATCGTCGATTTAAAATCAGCTCTTTTGTTAGAAAATTTTGCGACGGCGGGACAATTGCAATGTGCGCGAGCCAAGAATCTACATGCACTGAGGTACAAGATGCATGCAAAGATTTGAGGAGAAAAGCAGAGGTTAGTGACTTGGTGGTTGAGAGGGATCCTCTCAACATGCAGCATGAGAAGCAGTCTCAGAAGGTTGTGGAGCAGCCACAACTGGAGATGCAGAATAATCTTTATAGATTTGAAGTAGATGGGATTTCTATGGAGCTTCCTACTATTGGGAAGTGTGAGAAAGCCATGCAATTGAAGCTTGAGAGGGAGCAGGATTTGCATGCAGGTAAGAGTGAACCTCGGGATGTGGAGCAGCCAAGAGATGAGGATCATGGACTGGGAGCAACCACTCATGGCGGAGAATTTAAAATTGCCGGATGGGTAGAGAGTGTATGTAGCTATATCGCTAGGTGAGAGGTGGGGGCGACGAGGCATGGTGGATCCCAAGGATGTTACGAGAGGCGGGATTCATTTGAGATGGTGTGGATCTCATGGTCAGATGCAGCTACGAGGTGCCCACGAGCAACAACATGCCCATGATTCAGGTTGGATTGATGCAGGCAGATCAAAGTGACAATGTCGGATACTGGAGCGCGGATCAGAGTTGACAGCAAGTGCAGAGTGCATGGGTGCAAGAGTTCAACAGCGCAGTGGTTCCTGACGACATGTGCAATTAGTACCAGCAGAAGTCAAATAATTTGATGATAGATGCATTAGATTGATTGAGTTGTTTGGAGCCTATTCAGTTTCAGAGGAGTTGCAGAGCAGATGCATGGAGTTGCATGGCGCTTGTAAAGGTTGCAGGGCGAATGCATGGAGTTGCATGTCGCATGCAAAGACAGTCCTTTCTTGTTGAGAGTGAGTGTTGAAGATTGCAACAAGAAACAGTGAAGGAGGCATCCTGAAACATCTTTCCTGATCCTAGTTGGAAAATAATCTCTTCTAAACTAGCGGGGCCACAGGCTATTTTTAGGTGTATGTCTATTTTAGACATGGTGAGCATATTCTATATATAGTAGGAGGCTATTTGTAGATGGTTGGTCAAATGTGAAAAATAGATGAAATTCTATTTTTAGAATATTGGGCGAAGTCTATTTATAGATCGTCAATCTAAAAATAGATGCATGTCGATTATTATTAGCTCTTAATAATATTTGGACTCTAAACATTATCTTATTCTCTTGGAGCACTTCAGTTAAGTGCACAGATGTGGCACAGCAGCTGACAGAAGGAATTACGCTATTCCTAAGGGTTTACTGGAGCTATTTCATGGATGACTTCAGTTAGAACTCATGTGACAGAGTTTGGTGGAGTTGGAGAAGTAGTTGGTGGAGTTGTATTCAGTTTAACTCAATTAGACTCAGTTGAGCTAGTTGTATCTAGTCTAACTGATTGATACACTAGTGAGAGTGGTGTGAATTAATTAGTTAATTAATTCACTAAATAATAACTCATTAATCAACTGAAGAATACATCAGTTAACTACAGTGCATGGCAGTTTCAGTGGAAACCCAGTGGAGAGATAGGTGAAAGGGCAAGATGGACTATCCGTTGTGACTACTAGTGATGCATGAATTGCATCTATATATACATTGGAGTTTCCAATGATAATAACGCCGTCAAGGAGAGTGGGATTGCATCAAATTGGTCTTTGTAATCAACTTGGATTGTGCAGTGGAGGCAGGCTAGCAGGAGGGAAGAGATTGGTGCACGGATTTGCAGATTTCTTCTATGTTATTGTATGACGATTGTACTGTACTGAGAGCTTGTGATAAGATTTGTATATTTGTATGAGATTTTCATATGATCTCCATGATACATAATATGATAGTTGGGGTTTTCAGCTTTAGGCTTTCTCGTTAGACAACTGTGTTATGTGTGTTTTTATTGCTTCATGTGTTTTGCAATTGTTGATTAAATTTCCGCAAGAATTATAGTGGAAGGATTCTGTATTTTGCAAAAAGATAAATATTGTGAGATCAGAAGAGTTTGGATATATACATGCATATTGTATATAATTTCTACACTTTAGACCTTGATCCTGATCTGACTGCTTGACACATTGACTCCATCTTCCCAATGGGATACAGATTTATAGCTATACATCTAAGTAAGTGATTTTCCCACCAAACCAAATCAAAACCCCAAAACCAATTTTCCCCATATAACTAGCCTAAAATCAAATATAATCAACAAAGTTAAATTTAATATAGAGAGCCCTCTATGAGCATTAGGAAGGCTAGATCCTAAAGCTTAAAAGTAGGTTTGTGGTTACCTCTGATATTCTTAAAACTAAAATAAAAAATCTCACAACTTTGAGAATTATTAGAGTGATAACATACTGGCGACTCCGCTGGGGACTAACCAATCCTTAGTTTTTAAATTGATCTTGATGGAAATTTTTTCATTTATCTTTTCACCTTAAAATTGTTTTAATAAGTTGTGAGTATATTTCCATAAAAAAATGTAATTCTGGCTTCCAGAAGAGTCTATTATACGAGGTCCGTTCCAGATCCACAACCTGCTATCATAGTAGATAATCCTGACAAAATTGGAAAGAAAAATAAGAGTGGAATATTTAGGTAATAAAGTTTCATTAGTTAAAGCAAATTCCCTTCTAAAACAAATATCAAGTTCACAAGACATAGAATTTGATTTAAATTTTGAACAATCTTTATTCAGAACTAAATACGAAAGTGAATTACATAATACTGTTATAGATCCTGATTTTATTTCATTTATTGAAACTAAGAAGGGTACTGTTTCAGTTGATTCTGAGGAAAATATTTTTGAAGTTTATGATAAGCTTGATGCCATAACTACTACTTTGATTAAAGAAATATATGAAGCTTATTTACAACATTCAATTGAATTGAGTGCTTTATCAGCCTATACCCCTAAGCCTTCTACCAATCACTTAGATACCGACCTTTTAGAATTTGTAGGTTCATCCCTATTCACTACCACTTCATCCATTATTTCCACCACACTTCATTCCACAGATTCATTTTTTCCTAAGCAACCATTTCAACCTAGAATTTTATTTCCATCTCATACCACCTCAAGTTCATCCCCTAGTATTTTTGCTACATTTTCCAATACATCATTCTCATTCCCAAGTACCTCTTCTAGCATCCCAACTTCATATTTTAGTTTTTCAACCACATTTTCCCGTACATCTTCTTATATCCCAATCTCATCTGCCAGTTCTTTAACTACATCAACAAGTACTTCTGGTTCTTCACCAAGCACTTCAAACTTACTTCCTAGCCAAGCTAGAATCCAAGCCATGGCTGCCAGATATGTTCCCTTGGTCCTACCAGCAAAGTTACATGACATGCCCCAGGATTATCAAAGAAAAATCCTTCAATTTGATGGAACCACTCACTATACTGCACAAAAAAATATTAATAAGATGACAAATTATTTTGAGTTGCATGAAATTGATGATGCTGATGTCCAAGTAAGACTTTTTGCTCAAACTTTAATTGGTGAGGTAAAACAATGGTTTAAAGGTTTGAATGCTGGTAGTATTGCTGATTTAGAAATTTTTCATAGATTATTTCTTAATTGATGGGATAAAAATAAAAATCCACTACAAATCTTATCTGAATTTGAAAGCATAAAGAAACACCAAATGAAACAGTCCAAGATTATTGTACTAGATATAACAGTATTTATAATGAAATTCCTGCTAATCTTAAACCTCCTCCAAACTCTATCCTTATCGAATTACCTAATGGATTTGATACAGATATAACCTATCAATTGAGAGAGATAAATCCAGAAACCCTAGAGCAGATGCAAAGTAATGTTGTTAGTGTAGAGGCAAACTTGTTGGCTAGAAAAGCTAGATTAAGAAGTGAACAGAGAGTGACAATAAAAGAAGAAACATCTACTTCAAATTTGAAAATAGATCAATTAGCAAAAACATTAGAGAGAATGATGGATAGGTTAGATAATATGGAAATGAAGCCATAGTGGGATAACCAACAGCAAGTACCTCAGATTAGAAATCCCAATTTCAGGAAAAACACCAACACTAGAAAATCTAGAGAATCAACACCTGACCAAATAATAAGACGAACTTTCCAAGAGAACTATGCTGAAATTTCTCATCAAAATGAAGATGATGAAGAAAACATTAATCCAATTTGCATTAATGATGATAGCACCATTTTTCTTACACAAGAAGAACATGAGTTTTATGAATTATAACAACTACAATTAGATTCTGGTGAGTCTTTTGATTACAAGCAAGGTTATGAGTTTGAAATCAATGAAGTTAATAAGAAATATAACCTTAGGAGCAAGAAAAATGTAGAGCCTTATATTAAGAAATATGCTCAAACACAAACAAAGAAAACAATAGAGGCTCCTACTTCTGAAGTTCTGCAAATTCTCCCTAGGGAAACTAAGCAAAACTCTAGTTCAACTCAAAAATTTTAAGTCCCAAAATTTCACCTAGTCCTAAAATTGTTGACATCACAGATGATGTTGTCCAAACATCAACATATCCTCAAAAATATGTTGCTGCCTAGATATCAGTAGATTCATCTACTGCAAAGTCGAAATCCGGCAACAAGAAGAAATGGAAGAAAAAGAATAAACAAACTTCATCTCCCAAGGAAAAAACTGATAAAAATGAATCAACTGATGATAAACGAAAACCTCGTTATCCTTGTCTTATCTGTGACAAGGATCATTTCACCAAGGAATTTCCGCATAGGGCCAAGGTATCTAAATTCGTCAAAGGTTCATCCACTCCTGCTGTTTTGAAGAATCCTTTTCCTGTTCAAGATAGCAAAATGATTGGATCTTCCTCTAATACATCGACAGATATTTTGATGGTTGCAACTCGATCACAAGATTATGGTAGTAAAAACCATGTTGTTGGTAAAGAAGTAGAAAATTCTAGTTCATCACCAGCTACATATCCTTCAGTTTCTAATCCACTGCATATCGAGAAACCGAATCCTGATTTAGTAATAAAACCACTTGCTAAAGGTGTACGTCGTAAATCAGCTTTCAATCCACATGCGAGAGCTGCTCAGAATTACAACATTGTGGAGGATTTAGCAAATTCTCCTTCAGCAATGTTGGCCTTGGAAGTGCTGCAATCATGTCCAACACAAAGGAAATTACTCTTATCAGCAATTGGAGCTGTATATTTTCAAGATTAAAATCTCATGGTCTTCGATTTATAAAATTTTACACTTCGTCTCCCTCATCAAATGGCTTTTCAGATCCTAGTACTAGTAAAAAACAGATGTTGCTGTTGCATGAACGGATCCCTCTTGCGGACAAGAGCGATCTCCCTAGTATCCTAAGGATATCTAGAAACAAACAGACAGATGTAGACCATTTTCTCTAGACTATTTTGCTTAAGAATTTCTCATTAACTACAGATAGATACTCCTACCTGAAGTCCAACGCTTGTTCGATCTTCAATTTAGTTGCTCCAGAAGTTATCGATCCAACATATAAGTTCTGCAATCAAAGACAGGAAAACAAGATCAAAAGCATCTACAAAATATGATAATTCGAAAGCAATAATCTATCTTAGTGATCAAAGAGTCTAAGAATTAAATCATTCAAAAGATAGATGAACAACTCAATGAGAAAATAGAATCCATTTGTATTAACTTTGAATAAAAGAAGAAACCTTACAACCTTGACGCCTTGATGTTTGTACAGGTTCTTCCGGGGTCCCGAACAACCATTTTCCTCAGTTTGACAAGACTCCAACTCTTTGAATCAACATAAGAATATGGCCATGAGTATGTAATATTTCTCATGCCAATGATGCGAATTGTGGAGAGTATAATTTCTTCAGCAATTCTCTTCTACAAGCTAAGAAGTAAGTATCAACTACTAAGTATCCAAAAGTACCCTTGAGACTGAAACTTGGTCTCAATTTATAGCTGAAGAGAGGTAGTTTCAGCTCCAAAAAGGAAGGGATAAATCCCTCTCATTATGGTATTTTAGCTCCAAAAACCAAGGGATAGCTCCATTTATGAAGGGATGAAGGTTCATGAATGGAAGGGGCGAAGCTCAACCAAATAGCACTTCTAGAAGGCCCCAGCTAAGAGAATATTCGACCAGATGGGATTCTAGAACTTACTTTTCTCTTTATTTTACCTTTTACGGGGGTTTGCAGTTTTAATGAGCTTTACGTGCGGGATGCACCACAGTTTTTATAGCAATTAGCCATGGTACCATAGGGAATGACTAGGAAAAGTGCGGGAGTAGGCTTTTTAGGATTTTTAAGAGCTTCTTCCAGTTCCAAGACTTGATTTGGAGAACTTTATGTTTTTAGACTTCCGAGGGAGTAATAAATAGGTAATGATGAACCCATATAGACAGCTAAATTTCATGGTGACAAATTTTAGCGTAACAAATCCAAAATCAGCTGATCCTAAAACAACTACTGCTAAAACAACTGCTGAAACCACAAAATATGCAAAGAATTATACTGCTTCTCAAACTGTCCTTGAAAAGAAAATCAAAAGCGGTAAGACAATAGAAATACAGACAGAGAATGAGAAACCAACTGTAGAAAAAGAAGATAAACCCACCCAAATTACAGTTACAAAAGAAGAAATAATTCAACTAGGAAAATCACAAGCACCATTTAATATCCAAGCTGAAATTTCCAAATTGAAGATATCAATTCCTTTGACAGAATTGGTAAAACATGACCTATACAAAACACATATCATGAATGATGGAGAAGATTCAGTAAATTTGAGTGATGATCAACGAGAATTAATCTTTCGTCTTGATTTTAATGGGAAACACCAAGATTGAGAAGTTCCACCTTTCTATATTAGCTTAACTGTTCATGATCAGATTTTACATAATGCAATACTAGACTCAGGGGCCTCACACAATTTGATGCCAAAAGCAATAATGGAAACCCTGAATCTAGACATCACTAAACCTTACAAAGATCTCTTCTCATTTGACTCCGGCAAAGTGAAATGTTTAGGTTTGATAAAATATTTATGTGTTACTTTAGTTCAATACCCTGGAAAAAAACATAGTTATGGACATTGTAGTAGCTGACATCTTTCCCAAATATGGAATGCTGTTATCTCTCTCATGGGGAGCTAAATTGCAGGGATCTCTACAACTTGATATGTCTTATGCAACAATATCATTTTTTGGCCGACCCAAGAATCGTTACAGAGAAACATTAATGAAGTACATGGTTAGTAGTGTAGAAAGACCAAGAAATTATCCTATTTACTCTACACCATCTGACATGGACTCAGTCATTTTAAGTAATTCTGAAACTGGCATTGAAAACAATATTGAACTAAAAGAGAAAAAGAAAGCACCAGATAGTGAAAACATTTTCCATGAATCATTGTGGCACCTAGATTTGATGGATCAGTTAATAAATTAAGAGCAAGAGCAGGGGTTTGGATACACAATATGGAAAACAATCATGCTGAAGGTCATGCTTTTAGATTAAATTTCAAATGTACAAACAACATGGCTGAATATGCAGCTCTTATTTTAGGACCGCAGATTATTAGAAATTTAGGAGCCAAAAGAGTGTCAATCATGGGAGACTCTGAGTTAATTGTGAAACATATAATAGGAGAATATTCTGTATATAATCCAAGATTAAGCCGATATAGAGATACTATGTTAGATCTGATTAAGGAACTGTTGGAATGTGACTTTGTTGCAATCCCTAGAAAACATAATATATAGGCCCACAACCTAACAACTTTTGCTAGTACCTGTAATCTGCCATTTCAACCAAATCATAGATATACAACAGAAGTTAAACAGAGGCCTACAATCCAAGATAATCTTAAATATTGGCAAATATTTTCACAGGATGAACAGATTTATCATTTCATGAACAATGAAGGATAATTTCAGGGTTGTAATATAGACACATATTGTACGGTAGATCAAAACTTAGATAGTGAGATTGATATAAACAATGTAGATGTAAATATCTTAGATTTTTCTAAACCCACTAAATTTACTCAAGTAGACATATATAATTTAGATAAATTAGAAATTGAAGAGTTACCAGATGATGATTATGATATTTTAAACCTCAAGGATAACTTTTTACTTAAGGGATTAGCCCCTTTAGAAGACCTTTTTGACTCTAATGATGTTGCAAGGAAACCTAAGATGGAGCCATTAAAATATGACATTGAAGAGTGTAATATAGGAACATAGTTAAAACCTAAGATGATTAAACTTTCAAAAGCCTTACCTTATGAAGAAAAAGTAAAATATATAGCTCTGTTTAAAGAATTTCAAGATGTATTTTCATGGAGTTATGAGGACTTAAAATCCTATGACACTAGCATAATACAACATAAAATACCCATCAAAGAAGATAAAAAACCTTTCAAACAGAAGCTTAGAATGATCAATCTTTTTTTGATGCCTTTAATTGAGAAAGAGGTCAAAAGAATTCATGGAGTCCAAATAATTGCACCAATTAGATATTCTGATTGGGTTTCAAATCTAGTTCCCACTAGGAAAAAGACAGGAGAAATCAGTCTGTGTGTTGATTTTAGAAATTTAAATAAAGTGTCCTTAAAATACAACAACCCTCTCCCAAAGATGGATCAAATTTTACAGAGGGTGGTTGGTTCTTTCAGAATTTCATTACTAGATGGATTTTCTGGATATAACCAAATTTTAGTCCAACCAGAAGACCAACCTAAAACTACTTTTACTACTCCATGGGGCACTTTCATGAATGTGAAAATGCAGTTTGGACTAATGAATGCAGGAGCCACTTTTCAAAGAGCTATGGATATAGATTTTTCTAAGGAAATTCACGAATTCCTTGTGATTTATCTAGATGACATTACTGTGTTTTCAAAGACTAATAATGAACATTTAGATCATCTCAAAAAGTATTTATCAAATGCAAGAAATTTGGCATCTCTCTAAATCCTAAAAAGACTTTATTTGGACTGGAAGAAGGTAAATTATTAGGACATATCATATCTAAAGAGGGAATTAGGATAGACCCAACAAGAATAGAGGCCATTCTAAGCATCAATCCTCATAGGAATATTAAAGAATTGCAAGCTTTCTTAGGTAAAATTAACTTCCTCAGAAGATTCATTTCAAATCTAGCTGAAATATTTAGAGAACTTAACAATATTTTGAAAAAATACTCAGTACTTAAATGGATTGTGGAAGTCAAGAAATCATTTGAATCAATTAAACAAGCCTTGAATAAAACACCAGTCCTTATAAGTCTTGATTTTAAAAAAGATTTATTATTTTTCCCTTTTCTTCAGAACACACTATTGCTGTAGTTTTACTGCAGAAAAATTATCAAGGCTATGAGTAGCCCATTGCTTTCTTCAGCAAGTCACTCATAGATGCTACATTAAAGTATAACATAATGGAAAAGCAAGCACTAGCTTTAGTGAAGGCCATCAAAGACTTTAGAGTGTACATTATTTATTCACATATCATTGCTTATGTTCCAAATGCAGTTGTAAAGGACATTCTAACACAAAATGGGCCTGATGGTAAAAGAGGCAAGTGAATTGCCACCATTTTGGAATATGACATAGAAATCAAACCCACCAAAGTCATAAAAGGTAAAGGTTTAGCCAAACTCATGGCTGAATCAAATTTTCATGCTTTAGATATTAATTTTATTGCAAAAAAAGAGGATCAGGAAGAGATGTCAACTCCAGAGATAAATGAAGCCTTTTCAGACTCACCATGGTATGCAGATATTATATTTGTATTACTAAATTCACAAGCTCCTCCTGGATTATTACGAACTAAAGCTAGATTTTTTAAGTTAAAGGCAATAAGATTTTGTATCATAGACAATGCACTGTTTTGGAAAGATCATTGTGGTATTTTATTGAATTGTTTGCTTAAAGAAGAAGTTGATAAAGTTTTGGAAGAGTTTCATGTAGGTGACTGTGGGGGACATCTCTACTGGAAGACTACTGCAGATAAAATATTTAGGGCTGGTTTTTACTAGCCTACCTTGTTTGCAGATGCAAAAAAGTATCTGATCTGTTGTCACAAGTGTAAATCTTTGAAGGAAAGAAAAAACTGTTACCCTTGCCCTTAAAACCCATCTCAACAGAAATACCTTTTCAACAATGGGGTCTTGAATTCATTGGTGAAATTCACCCTCCATCCTCAGCCCAACACAAGTGGATTTTGACAACCACTAACTATTTCACTAAGTGGATAGAAGCCATACCTTCCAGGCAAGCCACTGACACTGTCATAATCTCATTTTTAGAAAACAACACACTCTCAAGATTTGGATGCCCCCAAAAGATCATCACTGATAATGCATCAGCATTCAAATCCAAAAAGATGATTGAATTCTGTCATAAATATCACATTACCCTTGTCCATTCTACTGCATATTACCCTCAAGGTAATGGCCTTGCTGAGTCCTCCATTAAAAGCCTTGCGAATATCATCAAGAAACAACTAGAAGACAATAAGAAAACTTGGAGCAAGAGGTTAGCGAATGCCTTATGGGCAGATAGAATTACCACTAAGAAATCTATTGGTACATCCGATTACCAGCTTGTTTATGGGATGGATGCTATTTCTCCATCATCTTTAGGAGTACTAGTAATGAATATAATCCAAGAACTGCAAGTTGAAACCAATGATATTCAAAGAATGATTAACCAAACCATATACTTGCAGCAAACCAGAGAAGAGGTCTATCTTAAGTTTCATGTTGTCCAAGAAAAGATCAAAAATATATTTGACAAGAAGAATAAGGAAGATTATTTCTATATAGGTGATAAAGTTTTAAAGTGGGATTCAAGGAGAGAAGAGAAAGGTAAACATGGGAAATTTGATTTCTTATAGAAAGGCCCTTATGTTATTTATGGTTACAAAGGCAACAATGCTTTCTTTTTGAAGGAGTTGGATGGATCAGATCTACTAGGTGGAGTTGTCAATGGTAGAATGCTGAAGCATTACTACTCCTCAAAATAACAAATATTTCAATGTGTTTACTTTACTCATTGTACATAACATTGCAGATTTTAGATTTGATTAGATGTTTTTCTAGCAAAGTTGAAACCCGGAGAGAAGGCCCTAAGCTTTGAAGGATAAAATATCGTAAGTATGAATAATTGCAGAACTCAGAAAATATTTCCAAGGCTAGCACAGTGAAAATTCAAAGGCTTCTAGTCTCAAAGTTTTTGACATTTCACCAGGAAATGCCATCCCCATGTGGAGCCAATGTTAGGGTCCTATAATAATATGATTCATAATTTTTTAATTGACTTTGATTAGTCTTGTAAATATGTACATACTTTGATTTATGAAAATTGTTTTCCCATATCAGAAAAATAAAATAAAAAATGTAAAGAGGGTAAAAGTCCTAAAAGAAAAATCAAAAGACTTGAAAGAAAAAATATAAAAAAAATAAAAAATGGACCCCAAACAAAAAGAGATAAAAATAAAACATGAAAGTGATGCAAATCCAAATGCCCCTACTATTTACTTTTTTACTACAAAATAAATGATTATGTGCAGCTTGTTCAAAATGCCATAATCCATGATGAGTTGAATAGCTTAATTTTAACTTTTCATGCTTTAAATTTTATGATGATAGATAGATAAAAAAGATCTAGCCAAACATTTTAATCTTGGCAGATCAATAGTTAGGTAGAGAATAAATAAGGAGCTCAACAACTTAATCTGAGCCCCTGGAAGAAATAATGATAGAATTAATTAGTTTGCTGTTTTAAAAGAAAATGAACAAGGGTTTGCAAGCTCAAATGCACCCAGGTAAAGGAAGAAAAAATGTTAGGGTAGCAAATGGGTAGGAAGAAGAAGTTTTTACAACCATGGATAAGCATAAATTGGTCAATTCAGTCACTAACTTCCTTCAAAAAAGTCATTCCCTTGTAAAATACTTCATCCCCACAATTTTCATTATTTCCCCTTCATTTTTCTTTTTCCCATCATCATTCATCTTCCTTTGCAAAAATTCACTTTTCCTAAGTATAAAACTCATTTTACTTAAGGAAAGTAAAACCTTTTGACTAATTCCCCTTTTACCCAAAAAACCCAGAAAATACTATATCCTAAGTGTAACAACATTATGAAGGGACCCACAACAATGAAATTCATTCCTATATCATGTTTTATACTAAGATTAATATATTTTTCCTTATCACACTTCAATTACTAAACATTAAATTTATATATTAGCTCCTTATTTGCCTTTAAGCCCGTATTATATTAATTCCTTTTAATATTATTCCCACCCATATTTTAAATTTTAGCCTATCTCTTATTTCCCCACGTGATATATTTTCCCTCTCCCATAGGTTAAACTTTTCCTATTATATAATAACCTTGCCTATGTTAACATTACACTTATATTAATTACATTCGTTAAATAAAACTTTAACCCGCCTATCATAAAACACACCTAATCTATATATTAAAACCTTATGTTTTAATACATTTTACACTCCCGCCGCATATATATCCCGGGCCCCACACATTTCAAATCTGCAGCTTCATCGCACAATCCTGACCGTTCGGCTTCCATCCGCTAGATCTAATGGCGGAGATTCACTATCGCATAAGGGAATAAGGGTCTTACACAACTGAGACTACTACAGAGACAAAATTACAACTTAGGTACAATAAAAAGCCAAAGATTAATCCTGCACACAAATAAAAAGAGACAGTAGAGATCATAGACACATAGATTGCAGAAAAAGACACTGTGCCTCCCACAGTGGTTGAAAATGAACAACAACCAACCACTTCTAATACACATTTGATTAAAAAACAACATAGTATAGAAGTGTCATCATCAAAGCAAACAAAAGAAAATGATATGGACATCAAGGAAAGGTCATTAGGGGAATTTTGAGGTCTAAAATGGGCCTCCTAAGGAAAATGTACAATCAAAATTCACTTTATGAGACCCAATCACATTTTAGGGGATGAAATCATCCCTAATGGTTGAGGTGGCATTGCTTGAATTAAAGGTACTTACTTGTCACATTATCAATGGTGGATAAAAACTCATGGTTAACCATGATAGTGCTCTAAGTACTTTTAAAGTCAAAGTAAAGTACTCATAATAAATGTCATTTCACACTTTTTAAATAAAAATATATTATTGTCATTTCATATTTCTTGAAAGAAACAATGCACATCCCTATACATTTATTCTATTATTTTTATATAGTATATTAATTACATGTTATTATACAATTTAAATAATATAAATTTTAATTAATATCATAGAATATAATTAAGGATTTATAAATTTATATTTATATTTTATTTTAAGTTATTTAAGTACAAAGGACAAATGCATTATTTGTTCAATGATAATGACTTTTTCTTGAAAAGCTCATTCTTATTTATAGTCACATCAATACAATTTTTTTATTAATTTTATTTTGGTACAATTTTTGTATTGAATTTAACTATGGTTACATGGATTGTGGTGCAAAAAGTGAATTTCAAATTCATAAATATTATTTTATTGGTTTAGCTATTATTTTATTATTTCCTTAGGAGGCCCATTTTAGACCTCAAAATTCCCCTAATGACAAGGAGATTAAGGCTAAAAATGAAGAAATCAAGAATGAAATATATTCTCAGTACTTAAAGTAGGCTCCCATCATACAAAACATGCTGCTTTCAACCTTTGATTACAAGAAAAAAAAAGATGCTAATGACAGTGCTCCAGCTCACATTACCAACTCCTAAAATAACATCTGCTTATAAAAAGGTTTATTTTGAAGTTCCAATCCAGGATATTCATCCTTTGAACCAAATTGAATTCCATAAACAAGCATGAGATATGCTTTATTCCACAATGAATACTAAAGAAATGAGTGCACAGAAGCTTCAAAATACTTTGATAAATGTAAGAGATCAGATCAAATTGGAGAAATCTTCTTCATATGCAAAGGATATCAGAATCAAATCCTTGGAGGAGTTAGTGATTGAGGTAGGTTATGACCTTCAAAACATAAAAGTTGCAGAGGAATTGATTAAAAAGAAGAATGCTGATATTGCTGCACTTAAGAAACAATTGAAACTGCCTCCTACTGACCATCCTCAAGCTAAGGAGATTTTGCAGGATACTAATCAAAAGGATGAGATGATGAGTCTCATATTGCAGCTCACAGCCCAGATTAAAGAAATGGAGATTGAGATGGAAAAATTAGTCCAAGAAAAAGAAGCCACCAAAGCATAGGAAGTCCCTGCCACTGCAATTCCTGTAGTTACAACAACAGTGCCATCTACTCTCGCAGAAACACTAGCTCCAAATGTTCCAATGGCTACAACAGTGCCAGTAACTTCATCAACAACTTCTTCCATTGAGTCTTCAACAACAAAAATCTAGCAATCAGATGAGGCAAGTAGATTGGTAAAGGAAATGCAAACATGTCCATCCAAACCAATGAGATAAACAGGTTAAAGGAATAGATTAAGAATCTTGAAGATGCCAAAAATATTGCACAAATAAATGCCAAGAATGAAGAGAAAAATGCCAAAAGGTTGAATGAACAACTCAAGAAATTGGAAACAGAATTGACTTTGAAAGAACCTATGGCACATGTTAAGAACCAATTATGTTCCAATATCATTGAAGCAGTCAATGATGATTGGTCATCTATACAGGTAATCTATGAGTAGAAAGATTTATTGAAAGCAACAAAAGAAGCAATACGAAAGACTAAAGAGGAGCTAGGTAAAAAACTGAAGAGGCATTAGAAATTATACAATTTCTCAATTCCAAAAATAAATAAGAACTGGATGAAATTGGAATCACAGATAGAACAGAGACCATCCTTGAATTAAGAAAGGCAATTTCCAAGAAGAACTTGATGAAACAATTAGAGGAAAAGTGCCAAAACATGGAAATGGAAATCACAAGATTTATGATCAAATTTGATATTTTAAGGTAAAAAGGCCTTCCAAATCCTCTGGTAATCAATGAAAAATTGATGAAACAGGAGGATTATGAAAAAAGATGAGAGAATTTTCTAAAGAACAGGTAAATAAATAAGATTTGCAAGGAATCCCAACAGGAAAAGTTTTTTATAAGAATTTGAAAATCTGTTTTACTTGCAGCATGAGGTAAAACACCTGTTTGTGAACAAACCCACATTTTTCAAATACACTAAAGTTGAAGAAAACTTCAGAAGGATTATGAAGATAAAATTTCCAGAAGCTGAGTTATGGGAGAAGTTAACTGATCTACTGTAAGATCATATTGCAGTGATGACAGAGCAGGAAAGGTAAAAAACAGAGTTGCTATTTTTACATCAGTAGTAACGATTTTATGCAGTTAAAGAGTATCAGTTGAAAGTGTATCAGATGAAATATTGAAGATCAAATCAGATTAAAAATGAGACTGTCAACGTGAAGGACACCTCAGTTGTCTAACTTCAGCCTAAATCAAAACAGTAAGCTATTTTATTTCAATAAATAGGACAGCTAGCAATTAGTTAGGCAATTGTCACTATCTTCTTGCATGAAGATATTTATTTTCCAAGAAAAATTCCTAAGATTATTCTAGGATATTTTGTACTAATTTTTGAATAAATACTTCATCATTTGAAGTATAGAGTGTGGATTAATTACTGAACATTTATGTAGTTATACTATTATGAACCTAACAGTTTTTTGTATCAAGTTCAAGTAAGCAGACTGGATCACATGAAATAAAGCATCTATTATAGGATTCATGTGTTGGGCCATAGCAGTGAAGTATTTCACTTGTCATATTTTCAATTTTCTTATGTTTCCCATCTATTCATGAATGTGTTATAAATCTTAATTGATAAATTTGGAATTGTTATTTCAGATTTTGTTAAAAGCACTCTGTTATTGACTAATTATCATTTAAATGTTTTCTATTGATATATAGACTAGGGAACCCTTAATTTCTCCCTGATTTTGACTGAACTCTGCCTTTTCAATCCTTATATGGATTTAAGAACCCTTAATTTCTCTTTTATCTCGATTAAAGCTACTTCACCATCAGCCTTGAAGATATGAAGTGACTTTGCTATCTTTCCCTGTAAACATTTACCTTTAGACCTTGGTCCTGATCTGATTGCTTGACACATTGAATCCATCTTCCCAATGGGATATAGATATATAGATATCCATCTAAGTAAGTGATTTTCCCACCAAACCAAATCAAAACCCCAAAACCAATTTGCCCCATATAAGTAGGCTAAAATCAAATATAATCAACAAAGTTAAATTTTATAGAGAGAGCCCTCTCTGAGCATTAGGAAGGCTAGATCCTAAGGCTTAAAAGTAGGTTTGTGGTACCTCTGATATTCTTAAAACTAAAATAAAAAATCTCACAAATTTGAGAATTATTAGAGTGATAACACATTAAACTAATGCACTAATGGCAACTTGGACTAAAAAACAAATAGAATCACTCTGCATGCCTCACCAACCACCCTCAACTGGAATTCCATGAGCTAACTTAGTTTATCACAGTCAGTTAACTATTACAAGTTATTATGAGATAATATTACAATTTATTGTCCAATTTAATTAAGGGAAAATTAAATTAAACAGACATTTCTTGTTGAATTTTCAGCACACGAGAGTGTCGTTAGAATTGAACCCATGACCTCTTAATAGCAGAGGTGCTTTAATGACAGGGACTTGACCTAGTGACCTAACTCTTTGGGCCCATGGGATCCTATGTTACATTTTTTAAGCAAAAACGTTTCACTTTCATTGTGACATGTTCCATTTAACTCAACACTAGATCATACGTAAGAACATTTGGATAACCATCATGGTTGTCAAATCCTAATTACATATCCTTATGAGGTTGTTGTCCCTTTAATCTGTGTATCATACGAATCCTCTTGACTTATAATCGAGTCACACTTATTTATGTTTTAGTATTCCTTGAAAGTTAAGGGGTAGTGCTTTTAGATTCAATATTCTAACTCTCAAGGACATGGTGTTGATTTATGGTAGAATTGGATTTTCTCTAGCCTTGTAATTTTGTATATAGGCTAAGACACATGTATTCCATAATACCCAGAAAATATTTTGGAAAATTCCACCTACAGATGGTTTAATTAAATTAATTAATCATTTTTTAATGTTTTCCTAAGTCTAAACTTAGGGAAACTGATTAATTAATGGCTATTAATTAAACTAAGTGTGAATCTTCTAGATAATGTCATGGATCATCTCCTAGTTAATCTTATTCCTTGATTATGTTTTGATCTTGGCCGTTGAAGGTCAAAGAAATATTATAAGAAGGAGGGTGAGGGGACTTTGGAAAATACATTGAGCATTTGGCATTTTCGAGCTTGTGAGAGAGGCATAGATTTTTGATCAAGATCGAATCACTGGGGCAGGGTTGGCTAAGTGATTTCGATTTAGTCATCAGTTCCAGAGAGGGGCAGATGCAGTAACTGGTCAGGAGGACCGGGAGTATATTTCAGAGAGAGAGACATCAATGACGAAGTGGAGGAAGCACAGTAATATGGAGGGGTGACATAGTCCCTAAAGGGGATCACCCAGAAGTGACGTAGTTCCTTCTAAATTCAGTCCAAAGATAGTTGGAAGCTGGGGTTTCTGAGCTAGGAGGGCCAAAACTTAGTTTCAGATCAACTTGATCATTGCAGAGGAGGAGGTGACATAGTCCCATAGCTTGCCCATGCAGGCTTACACAATAGCAGCGTAGGCATCACGCAGAGGTAGAGAGGGGCTTCACCAACGCTATTCTGGATCAGCCAAGGACTTGCAGAGTGAGGTATATCTCACATTTCTTCTGTTGCCGAGATTTTATGTAAAGGGTGAGCCAGATATTAGCACCCTAGTTGTATTCAAGGTTCTGCCGCTTAATAATACAAAACCCTCAGATCTGTTGCACCGATTTTCCTGATTTGGGTTTTTCCGGGGACTTAGTCCAAAAATAACTGTGTCAAATGTGGATGTTTTTCATTGTATTTTTTTCAGTTTGTTTCAGCACTTATATTTATTCCGCAACATTATTTGTGTAGAATGCTTCACTAATTACTTTGATATTTCACTATAATGAAATAATTATGGAAAATAATAGGAGAATTAATTTAGATTTGTTGCAGTAGGAATCTAGATTTAGGATTTTTCACATGGTATCAGAGCTTATTCAAGCTAAAGTGTAGGAGAAACAAAAGAGAACCAACAGAACAACGTTGAAGAAATTGGGTGCTGCGTAAGCAACAGTAGACTACCCCAATAGTTACGTAGTCCAGGTCAGGAGGGAAATCTAGCACAGAGAAAGCTCCCTCTGAGATAGTTGACATAGGGGTAAGATTTTTCAGTTGCAGAAGAGGCAGCGTAGTTGAAGGACACAATAGCTACACAACAGTGAGTGCTGGTGCATAAGTGTCAGAAAATTTCTGAAAAAAAAATTGGGGATTTCTTGACCTCAAAGAGTTCTCTTACTCAAAGAGACTTAGTTTTTCCCGTATAACAGTAGAATCATTGACTTACTCCTCAACGAGTGCGTAATTCTAGCTGAGCAGAGGGTTAAAGGGAGAAGTCGACAGTTGAGGAGATGGAAAACAACAGATTGCGTGACCAAGATAGGTTGGAGAGTTCGTCCAACTATGTCATTTGGAAGTCAATGATTCATTTTATCCCTGATGAGAATGATATAAAGACCCTCATTGACAACGCAGTTGCAGAATCGCTTGATTCAACACATCTGAGAGCCATCAAGAAGAACATGGAAAGAGCCAAACAATTGATCCTAGATGGCGTGAAGGATCACATCGTACCCCACATAGCAGCAAAGAACACTGCTAGAGAAATGTGGGTAGGGCTGGAAAAGCTATATCAAGGTTCTTACGAACAATGGAAGATGTATTCGGAGGAGAAGATGCGTAACAACAGGATGAAGAAGGGAGAGAATTTTGACTCTTTCCTATCTCGAATTCAGGATAACCGAGACCAGCTATCAACAGTGGGGTCAACACCTAGAGAATCTACGCTGGTAAGGCTCAATCAGAACTCTATTTCAGAATACTATCAGGTTTTTGTCCAGAGCATTCTAGGCAGATAAAAACTCCCAGGATGGGAAGCGATGTGGGCAGCCTTGCAACAAGAAGAGCTAACAAGAGATCTCCTCAAAATCCATATTGAGGATATTAACAGCGGTTCGAAAGTCAAGAAGGAGGAATAAAGCACATCCCTTGCATCAAAGGGGAAATGACGAAAGAAGAAGAAAGATCTGTCCAAGATCATATGCTTCAGGTGTGGGGAAATGGGACATTATGCCACACAATGTCATCTTAAGAAAAAGGACAAGGAGGAGAAGCAAGATCCTCAAGCTGGAGCTGCCAAGATTGAGGCAGCAACTGATTGTGCTATGTTAGCTCATATTCTAAAAGGAGGGAAGTGGGTTGATTTAGAGTTGTAGATCAAGAATCTAAAGGAGGCAGGATCCTTGAGTATTTCTGAACTCTTGGATCACATATGAGCTACAGGAGCTTTAAGACGGTAGCTGGATGGAAAGTTGCAGCAGAAGATGAAGAGACAATGCAGTGGCTAGTAGTACTAGAGCCTGATCAATGCAACAGAAGAGCAACAGAAGAATCAGTTGAAAAAAAAAACACAGTGCACAGTGGTGCAGCACAGTGCAGTGCAGTCCTCACGCAGTGCAGATTAGCAACAACATAGCATATTCAGAGAGCTAGTGCAGAAGTTAGCAACATAAAGTATTATTATCCAAGATGCAATTTTACTTGTCCAATTTCAGATGTTTTTCTGTTGCAATTAGAAACAGTGCATCAGCATCAATAGTTGAGAAACAACGACATCAGTGGAGTAGTAACAATGTAGTCCATAGTGGTGTAGCATAGTGAAGAGTAATTCTCACGCTGTGCAACATCATGGTTGTAGAATTCAGAGGGAGTTGCAGTATAGTGGAAGTTGGCAGCATCATGCAGAGTCAGTAGCAATAAAAATGCAACATTTGTGCAATGTTGCTGAGCAGCATAAACAACACAACAACAAACGTTACAGAAGTCAGAGCAACACATAGAGTTGTATTGCTAGAGCACTTTCCTCACTAAGAGGGAGTGTTGATTTATGGTAGCATTGGATGTGCTCTAGTCTTGTTATTTTTTATATAGTCTAAGACACATGTATTTCATAATACCCAGAAAATATTTTGGGAAATTCCACCTAGAGATGGTTTAATTAAATTAATTAATCATTTTTTAAAATGTTTTCCTAAGTCTAAACTTAGGGAAATTGATTAATTAAAGGGTATTAATTAAACAAGTGTGAATCTTCTAGATAAAGTCATGGATCATATCCTAGTTAATCTTAGCCATTTATTCTGTTTTAATCTTTTCCATTGAAGGGTCAACGAAATATTATAAGAAGGAGGGTGAGGGGCTTATGGAAAATACATTGAGCATTTGGAATTTTCGAGCTTGTGAGAGAGACACAACTTTTTGATCAAGATTGAATCACTAGGGAAGGGTTGGCTAAGTGATTTCGATTCAGTGATCAGTTCCAGAGAGGGGAAGATGTAGTAACTAGTTATGAGGACCAGGAGTAAATTTCAGAGAGAGAGGCATTAGTGAAGCAGTAGAGGTAGCATAGACATCTAGAGGGGTGACGCAGTCCCTGAAGGGGATCACACAGTAGTGACGCAGTGCTTTCTAGATTCAGTATGGAGATAGTTGGAAGATGGGGTTTCTGAGCTAGGAGGGCCAAAAATAAGTTTCAGATCAGCTTGATCATTGCAGAGGAGGAGGTGACGTAGTTCCATAGCTTTCCCACGCAGGCTTACGCAATAGCAGTGTAGGCATCACGCAGAGGCAGAGAGGGGCTTCACCAACGCTGTTCTAGATTAGCCAAGGACTTGCAGAGTGAGGTATATCTCAAATTTCTTCTGTTTTCGAGATTTTCTCTAAAGGGTGAGCTAAATATTGGCACCCTAGTTGTAATCAATATTCTACTGCTTAATAATACAAAACCCTCAGATCTGCTGCACTAGTTTTCTCGAGTTGGGTTTTTCTGGGGACTTAGTCCAAAAATAACTGTGTCAAATGTGGATGTTTTTCATTGTATTTTTTTTAGTTTTTTTTAGCACTTAGATTTATTATGCAACATTATTTTTATAGGTTGCTTCAGTAATTACTTTGATATTTCACTGTAATGAAATAATTATGGAAAATAATAGGAGAAGTAATTCAGATTTGTTGCAGTAGGAATCCAAATTTAGGATTTTTCACACATGGGACCTGTTGGGAAATGTTTGGTGGATTATGTGGGGAGTATGCGGGTTTCAAGGATGAAAATTCGCTGAGTTATGCATAAAAACATGGGTTTTGCTTTATCTCCCTAGTGAATTATGCATTTGACTTTAGCTCCATCTGGTGTAGTTGGGATTGTCCAAGTGTTGCATTTTCTTTCCACTGCCACATTACACTTTTTCAAAAAATGAATGAGTCCAACAAGCCTCGACCACCCCCATTAACTCCCCTCAAGTCAAATCTAGTGCGTTTGAGTTTGTTCTTTGCTCTTATATAGCCACTTGAAGTGACCAACTATACTTGATTCTTTGGGCTACAGAAAATTGATAGGGGTATGGAAAGTACATCCTACTTCATTGGTTGGGCCCATCTCCCCAACAAATCCCTTGTTTTAACAATTATTACCTATCCCTATAGCATCACAATTCTTCTTTTCTCTTTAGACATCACAAATGACATTTATTATGGTGCTATACTTTGAATCCAACTCCTCAATGCATTGTAGAACCACATCTTGTTGGTGTTGCGACTTGGGTCTCTTTTCGATTGTACAAGTAACCAACTACTTGATGCCCCAGTAAAGGTTGAAACTCATATGATATGAGATTATTAACACTCAATAATATAAGGATATAAAGGATGAGGTGACAAATTACTTATCCACCTAGGTATGAGAGGGTTTTTGTTGCCCTCCATAATATCTACTTTCTTATAGAACACAATAGAATTCACACTTTAATAAGACATAGCGAGGGCCATCATATCCATTTTTATTAGCCACTCTCAAGTTGTTGATCCCTTCATTATTCTTGGAAGCCATCCCTAAAGTAATTGACTCCATATCAAGAATATTTCCCCAAATTAAACTGCACTAATACACCCAACTAAGGACAATTCACGAGACTTCAAAATTTGACATTGATGGTTGTAAATGTAGTAGAATTGGACTCAACTATTAAAGAAAAAAAGTCACAAGGTAGATTGATGTAATTGGACATGAATGGATCTACCATGAACACGAAGAAATAACTCCTAAAGGATCAAAATGTGGGTAAAAAGAAACTCAAGACTTGCATTGGCATTGTAGAAAATAGAAAGATTGGGAAAATTCATTAATGAGAAAAACCGACATTGAAAAACTTGGCCTAATTGGACTCTTTGACTAGGGCACATCAAAAAATTGGGTTAAAAGGGTTGGGTCAAAGGGCTTTGAGTGAACACCATTTATCCATTTTAGTTTTAGAACACTATTTATCTCAATGCAGTGAATTACATTAGAATCCATGGTATTTACAATTAAGGTTGGACCCAACCATTGCATTTATTGTTTTCTTGGATGCTTTAAATACTTACAATCATATAGAAAAAATATAACTCTTTTTAAAAAATATTTAATCTTCATGCATCACGTGTCAAACCTTTTGGTCGGTTGTTGTGATAGTTTGGTGGAAATAGACTACAAATATATATTTCTTTGGTTTTAACAATTTTGTTAGCCATTCCACAACCAAATTTTCCTCTTTTTGAGAGTGTAAGCAACAAACAAAATAATAACTACAAATTTGGTAAGGACCACCACCTCCCACCCATAAACCAACAAAAATGGTGGATTATCATTCAATCTTTTAATGGTAGTTATATACACCAAGAGTATTGTAAGCTTTTTCACCACAATCATCATGTTTTTTTAATCAAACTTCAATCAATTATGCTCTAATATTTTATTAACATATTTCTTTATACCATTAGTTTGTCGATGATATGTACTACTCTTATATGTTAGAAATTGGATTACTTTGAAAGTGTTTACAACATGTTTGGAAGTGCTTCATGTGATGTTATAGTGCATGATGTATGGAATAACCTTAGTTTTTCCATGTACATGCACATGTGGAGGTGGTTTTCTCTTGGGTTTTATATGGATGATTATGTAGATTTACTACTTGGAGCGTAGGAGACCTTTAGATAGCTTGGTGATGTTTTTCATTTTCACAACATAAAGGTTGGTTATTTCCTTGTGAGGATATACCTCTCTTTGGAGGAGGAACATATAATTTTTTAGAGGAAGGAATTGAACCCTAGATGGCATAGGCACATTTGGATCACTTGCATGGGGGCATGTACTTGAGTTTGATTAGCTTATATTGAGGGAATGATCATGTAGGTGAAATGGACCTATATGAGTACATGGATTAGGAGCGATGGTGTTGTGGAGGCTTGTGGAGGAGGAGCATTGGATACATCTTGTAGAGTGTTCATGCCTTAGCCCTATTACCCACCAAAAAGTGGGTAACTCGTAGCAGAAATTTTTTCTCCTCTTGGACATCCAATAACCCTATATGATCAACAAAAAATAGTGTGCCATTCTTCTCTGCTTTTTTCTTTGGTCATATTTCTCTCCCATCTAGAATTCCTTCTTGAAAGAAGGTGAGTCATCCATGGCCAGGTACTTTAATCATTTTTTCAGCCATGTGCTTTCATTTAATGTTATGGGCATATTAATATGGATCACAGGGAAAAAATGTATACTTGATTGATCTTGATTGTATTTTGGTTCCCTTCATCTAGGAGGTTAATCTTTGACTCTATTCCATTTGGAAATCCTTTGAGGAATTGGGGTTTTAGGAAGAGCACTATTGGGGAAGCATTGATTGACTTGGTGTGTCCAAGGTAATCCACTCTCACCTCTTTCCATTTGTCCCTCTTATCCATATCCATTATTCGAGATGGTGGTCATTGGTAATTGGGAATGGAATCCTTCATCCACATATTTGAGTTAGGGCTTAGTAACTTGGCCCCAGAGGTGATATAAGTAAAATGAAGTTAAAAGCATAGAAAAGCCATCATGAAAAAAATACAATGCAAAATATGGATGGGACATTATTTAATGCGTGGGATAAAATCCTAGTATGAGTTATACCCCCTTCATTATCCATCACCTAGTTCTTCGAGCATTTAATACTTCATCTAAAGAAAGGAAATTTTGTAAGTCCCAACCCTAATGAGCGAGAAATTGCTTCATCTTAAAGGGGTATTGAAAAAATAAAAAAGAAAGCTTGGGAGGGCCTAAGCTATGCACCTAATAAAGACACCATAAAAGATAAAGGCACATAAGAGGGGTGGAAAAAATAGGCCAAGGAAAGGGGTAAGTCATGCATTCATGATTTCTGCCTCCTCAAACTATACACTCAAGATATTGGACCCATCATAACCTACTCACATGGATATGGTAATTTCCCTAGAGTCTTTCCCACTTTGTAACCATCATTGCTACACACACACCTATGGATTGATGGGCTAACCTAGGACTTGTAACTTCCCTTAGGGGATGGAAACATCTAATAGGGTTTTTGACCTATTCATCCATAATATAAGTGAGGTAAGTTGTTTACATATTTGATCTAGTTAGACATTTCAAGGTGAGTTTTATGTGACGTATTCTTGTGCCCCTAGCATTAGGTATGGTCCAATATGATGCATTGATGGTTACTGTCTCTAATGATTATTTATTTCACTTGATCTAAAGAGGCTTTCATCTGGGGTTGTTATCAAAACAAAAAAGACCCCTTGAGAGTTTGTCTCGATTCCATTTAGCAACACTCTAAAATTCATTGAACCCTTTTTAGAGAGTAGTTATAACCTTTATAATGCATTTTTTCTCTTACAAAGATGAGCATTGATCTAAGAGATGATTCCACAAGGTACTTGAGCCACATATGTACCTATGAATTCTAAAATTATAAACCTATGAAATTGAGCATTGGTATTAAAAAATGTTCCCAGATGGACCCATGATGCCCCTAGGTTGGCCTTGAAATTGTTTTATGGACGTTGCTTGTTCCATAGCCTAGATGATGGTTGGTTTTTCTTGAGATGACATGGGAGGGATTGAACATCTTTTTGGACCTCGATGCTTGAGCATGATGGTGCAATGTCACTCCTTTTTCCCATAGAAGGGTGACATAGGGAGTAATTGTGATGGCATCATGGTTTTGGAGGAATATATGGAGACATACTCATGTAATTTAAGCTTTCTTAGAGTGAGGATCACTCATGATCCATTTTGTCACTTGCTTGTGGAAATTTGAGAATTTACAGAGGATGGTGTCATAATGGAGGGTAATATTTCCCATATGTGTGGGTTATTTCATCATTTATTTTTATGTTTTTGGGATATATCGAGGTGTTCTTGTGACCTCACATTTTTTAAATGCTTAAGCCATTGAAAATGCAACAAGAAAGTCTCAATTTTTATTTTTTCCTTAATTAAAATTGAGGAAATTTGAAATTCCACATCAACAGACAACTTGGAGGAGTTAACCGAGGTGAAATGGCACTTGAATTCTAGTTAATGAGTTCAAGTTTAGTTTACATGAGTTGATTCCTAAAAAAATAGGAGTCTTGCTCAGTTAATTTGAGTTAGAGACATGAAGATCAGTTGTGTGCAATGGGTTCCTAAATTTTACGAGCCTAGGTTGAGTTAATTTCAGTTGTAGCAATTTAATTCAGTTAAATTGAGTTATGGTCAGTTAAAATAGTTCCAACTGTTGGAGGAACTAGTAGTGGGGTGTGTAGTCAATCACAACTTAGTGATCAACCAATTAACTAATCAATCAACCTAAATTAGCTAATGCATGCAGAGAATTTGAGTTACCCAATTGATATAATATTCTAAGGGTAGTGTAATATCAGTTGTAGCATATTCCAATGTGTACAGATGGTGCATGCAATCATAGGAATGAAATAAAGGAATTGTATAATCCATATGAGGGAATTTCATAGTTAATAGGGGCCTAATTTCCAAAGGAACAACACAATGGATTAGGAGCTTGGGAAGGCTTGAAAACTTGGCTAAGTGTTGTCCAGGTTCAGTTAGTCAGGAAGAGGATATAAAATACATGTGCAGGTTGAGCTTAAGGTTGATCAGTGAATATTGTATTCCTCCAGATTCTTTGATTAATAAAATACAGATAGTAAGGGGTTTTGAGAAGTTGCTTTTCCCTAGATGAATATCTATGCATGTATGATGTTTCTTCTTGCATGTTAATTATTTGCATTCTCAGTCGTGAATTTTCTTCCATAGATCAGTAGGGTAGCTTCTAGTCTTGTGATTTAGTAAAGTTCAAGCGCAGTTTAGAATCTACAAATTAATTTCTAGACAAGTAAGATTTTTTTATGTTTTTTCTTGTAAAATTAGGGAAATAAAACTTGTTAGAACCTTATTTCATCTCTTTTAATCATCACTCACTCATCACTCCTCTCTCTATAAAGAGTGTGAATTAGTCTTCTTATCTCTTTTTGGGACGAAATATGATTTTTTTATTGTGCCAATTTTGTTGGAGATGGATTTTTCTTGGAGATGATTTCTTGGTATTGATTGAAGTGTTTCTTTGGGAAAATTTTACAAGTTTACCATATTTTTTTCTACATTTTTCATGTTATATTTGTGTAGTAGGGATAATAATTGTGCTATGCTATAATTGCTAAATATATCTTTAATTATTACTCCTCTATGATATGTAAAATTGTTTTCCCTGGAAACCTTTAAGATAACACCAAGTGTGCATTGCTTAGTTTTAAAATCTCCCCTCACAAGGAAATCATTAGGCCTTTAAAAGTGGATGCCCAAGTCATCCCCCATTAATTCAACAAGGTCATTCTCATTTATTTTTAACCCTAAAAGACTCCATCAACCCCATTTAGAACAAGGCGCTAGTCATAATAGTGTTGGTCAACCCTCTTTAGTAATAAATTTGCTCTTTTTCTTTCCAACTACTAGTTATTTAGGGTTAGGGATAAGGTTTTATATGGAATAATGCTAAAAATTATTTTATGTTTGATGTATCATTGGACTTAAAGTAGTAAATGAATTTATGCATAGTTTCAACCATAGAATTATAATGTAAACCCTTTATCCTAAGAATCTGTTTGAAGGTCTTACCTCCTTTGTCGATTAATCATTGAAATGAATTTTTATTTTGGCTATTATATGACACTGCTTGAATTATCATTGAAAATATAGAAAACACTAACTTATATTAGCCATATGTTAGATCTAAGAACATAGTAATTGAGATTTAACAAACATTTTTTAAGGCTTATAGGCTCCTTCAATACTGTATTTCGATATATAGACCTTATTCAATCACTTTGAGATATACTCATTGAATATATTTTACGTGATATTTCAGGGAGTCTACTTTGTGGTTGACTACCACTAAATAGATGGAGAAAGGATGTTGAGGTGACAGTGGCAGTTGATCTCTTGTTTCCCAAAGGTCTAGATCCAGTTAGTGAGGCTTTGCACTAGCCCCTGCTAGATTTTATGGCAATAGGTCCCTTTCTTATTGACATTGTCACTTTGGAGCATAAAATGTTTTATTTTTGAGTGTACCAATTTGCATGTGTGGTACTACTTGTGTATGTTAAGTTTTTTGTAGTGGAATAGGTCCACTGGAAATTATTCACATTAGAGTAGATTTTAGTCTAAAATGGGTTTCTAAGGAAAATATTTTAATAATAAAGAATTTGTGTAATATTCCAAAATGGAAAAGACAGAAATATAGAAAAAAATAATGGAAATAGTAGTGAATAAAATTACACCAAAATGTGTGATAAAAATAGAGCCATTTTATTATGTAGAACAACAACAAATAAGTACAATAAATATGGGCAGAACTCAAATAATCAAGGCAAACAAGTCTCCGATGAACACATATGCCAAAACATGAAATGCTGCTACATAGCAGAATGCCGAAGAAGAAGTACATCGCAATATAAATGGATAAAATGCTACTGGAAATGTACAATAATTTATATCTGCTAATATATGGCTCACAAAGTGCCGAGAGTAGAGATCTAGGCTCCCAAACACATTTCCAAGACAACCCAACAAGGGCTTTCGGAAACACCCAAAATACAAAAATGTCGGAATACAACCCTAGGGCTGAATAGCAGCTGCAACTAAATAACTGGAAGGAGGTGGCTAAAATTTATATGGAATGTATAGATATCCTCCAATAGATCTTCCAAGTGAAATTCCGATCCCAACACTGAAGATATAACCCCTTAACTAAAGCACTGAAACCTCCACTGCAAATTCTCGATAAAATAACGCAGTCCTTGAGGGAAAATGCGCTGTAGGAGGTGGAAATAGCTGGGCCTAATTCAAAAATATGAAATAATTCTCTAGGACCTTCTTTTCTGGCCTCCCAATGGAAAGAATGCTTCCTCCACTGAAAAAAAAAACACTGAAAATGACCCTACAAACCCTCCACTGCAACACCCTGTAACACAACACAACTCTAAACAGAAACTGCGATGTAGCTAAAGACTGAATATTTGCATGATGCCTGGATGTGGACTATACAAATCAATAATCTCTCTTGAGTAGGCACTCAAAGTCCCCTGAGGATGAGTGTGGGATTCCCGCTTGGGAACACCCTTGTACTAAATAGTACAACAGACCCTGCTAAACAACAAAAGCATGCATAGAAATGTCACCTGACAAATCCAGATCTAAAAAGATCAAAATCAATAATCATCTAACATATCCTATATGGTTTCCTTTCCCTTCCTTATATTCTTTGTGAGCCTTCTCACCTTGGGTCCCACTCATTAAAGCCACTAATCTCATGGAAACTTTCTCCCATTAACACTGCGTTGTCTCCCATTAATGATCTGCTCTCTCCATACCAGCACTTTTGATTTAGTAAACATTGACCTTGTCCACATTCTCTTGCCGCTGTTCATACATGGGGGTGCTTTATCCAGCTATCAAAATGATCCCCATTCACATTAAGAGGGATTTTTATTCCTACTGAAGAGATTTATGGGTCTCCCTACCCACTTATTCATCTATCTAAATGAAAAAAGAAAAATTTAATATTTCAATTAGCTGCATGCTAATTTTGGAATATTAAAATCCTCCCCTCCCAAATGTTGCTTGTCCTCAAGAAACTACAAGGATAGAACTAAAGAGCCTCCTCTCCTCCTATAACATCCTCATATGATAAGTTCCTGAACTGAACAAGATGCTCTCTCATCAATATGTCCCCTGATTGCTCATCCCAAGTGTACAAGTTAGAATTTGGTGACAAATCCAAATGGATATCATCATGAAGTAGTGGGATATCCATGGAGGCAACTATATGCTCTCTAGAGGCCTTCTTGAGGCAAGGAACTTGAAAAATATTGGGAACCTTCATTCCCATGTGAAGCTCCCATCCCCAAGTTATCATGCACACAAAATGAGTCACCCTCCAAAATGATAACATATGGAAAAACTCCTCCACCTTTGGCTCCTGCAATGTAGTTGGACTGCATAGCTAAAAATTATAGACCAAATTATCTACCCCACGTTGTCTCTCTCTCCACTTATGATAAGTGTAGAGTTGCCGATGAATTTGGGTTGCAATAATGTTTCCCTCAAGGGACAAAAGGACAATTAGATCTTCAAATACCCCCTCATGAATCTTGCTTGCCCAACCCATCCCATATACAATAAATAGTACATCATAACAATATGGAATCCAAATGAGAAAGACACTGAAGGTTTTGTGTAATGATGGATGGTACCAATTGTTTTCCAAGTAGTTACAACACAATTTTTCTAACTACTGCTTCAGAATATCATATGGCAAGTTGTCTTCCAACCATTTTCTAGTTGTGCATGTCTTCTCATCTACTAGGAAGTAGTAAATGTCATTGTGTATCAACTGAGAATAAGCATAGCATAATACTTGCCCAAATCCATACAAGAAATGGCTATCTCCATCACTGATATTGGTCTTAGAAAGACCATGAATCCCAAATAGAAGCTTTCCCTCTTGTGGAGCAATGCACTGTATATAGATGGCAAGAGAATTAAAATACTTTGTTAGATGATCAATAAGTGAAAATACACAACTCTTACCATGTACTGAGAGTAGGCTGATAATGAGATCCATGAATGATCTCCCCATAATGGTCTGATATGTTTCCATGAGACCTTTGTGAATGGAAGGGAATTAACCATGTGCTGCATGAAAAGCCTTATTCTTATGCTTGGAGATCCAAGTCAAGAATATCATATCATGGTAATAGATGTATCCATCCACCACTCCATAACCCTCATCTCCTATTTTCCCACCAAGCACATCATATGAGAAGTGATCCTCGGGACACTTCAGCAACAAACACATACTCCCAAGTGACAATGCTGTTGGCCTTTGTGATAAGGCTCCTATCATCTCATAGCTCCATTATTTGACATGCCACATGCCAAAGTCATCTGCCATCATGCTGCTATATATGGGATATTCCTTCATAAGTGTAAGTACCTCATGATCCTCCAAAGCTAAAGAGTAGCCCCTTTGAACCATGATTGTGCCACCATCTACTCCTGAAAAATCATGCAAATTATGGGAGAAAATTAGCCCATACTCTCCCATGAGTAACCAAAGAAACAATAGCCTTTGTTGCGTCCTCATCTCATCATCATACAATTCATAAAGTGACATCATGATAGTGGACTTGTAGAATGCCCCATACAACCAAATATTCTGATGCCATAACATATGGGTGCCATGCAATACCTAAGACCATAATATACCCTTTGAAATAGGATATGTCACATTATGGCCAAAATATTTTAAGAGTAGCCAACACAAACATGCCTCTTACTGCCCTATGCCATAGATCTGCAAGTGGCTCACCAACCCCTTGCTCACCATCCACACCCATCCATCCAAATGTGGGTGTCTCCTACCGTGCTTCAAATTAGTATCCCTCCAATGGAGAATACCATCCTCCCAAATCAAATCACTATCTTTTCATTTCATAGTATGTTGAAATGTAATCTCCTGGAGATCCCTACAAAGATACCACTTGTTAATGACCAAGTTGAACCCTATGCTGTAGGCAAAAAATTCTCATTATTAAGAAGGATCTATCATAATAATGGGATATTTTATCCATCATAAGCTGTATTCTATCAACCATCTGCCTATCCAATACTACATAAGTATAATGGTCATCAGAATACCCCAATAATAGTTGCCCCCCCAACTCATCATTGCTGCTCATTAACAGCGCTGCTGATCTCCATGATCGTGCATCTGCTGTCTCATGATCATGCACAATGATGAACATACAACTCTGCATTGGATTGATTAGGATAATGCTCATCCTATCCTCCAAATATCTACACTCCAACCCGAAGTTTTGTGTGTAGCTCATCAATGAGTAACTAGGATGACTATACATCTCCTCCTTGAACTTGTCAAGGGTCCTCTGCGTAGTGATAGTCTGCTGCTCCAACTCAGTAGTGTGATTTGACCCTTGGTCATGCAATTTCCCTGATGGAATGTTCCCACAACTCTCCATATGATGTGCTGAAATAATAGGAAGTGGAAATGTTTGCATACCTTGGTTAAGCTTATCATTGGGAACATCTTGTATTGCTACAAGGGTTCCTCCCACCAGTGTGATGACTTCTCCAACTGCTGGTGATGATGATGGCTGCTCCACTACTGCTGCACCAACACTGGTATAAATCTCCTCCTCCTTATGCATCTCCAGAATAATGCATGAGACACTAAATGTTAAGAGATCAAGACCAGTTTGCAATAATGCAAGTGTTCCTTCTCCTGATGCAAGTACTCCTGCAGCAAGGGGTGGTGGAAGTTGTTATTCCTTCGAAATAATAATATGGACATCTTCCCTTGGCTTCTTCGGTTTCTTCTTATCAAACTTCTTGATCAACCTTTGAGTAAAATTTTCATATGCAGTCACTCTTGCATGTCTCAAATGGCTGAACCACCAAATGTTTGCTTCACCCTCAAGGTGCAACGCTGCAATCTCAACATCTTCTCTTTCTACTACTGGATGTAGCAGGAAGAATGCATCTAACTTTCTTCTCCAAGCCCTTGCTATGAATGTGGATGACCCATCAAAATTAGACAATAGAAACTATTGTGTTTTCTCCTTATATTGCTGCAAATTCTTATCTCTTCTTTGAGCTGAATGAACTGTGGGAGAGTTAGATTCTCCTTGAAAGCCCTTGATGGATAATTTTACTCTGCAAGATAATCACTTATAATCTCATGATATAAGTTTCCTCCACCTCCATGCCTTTCATCTTCCTCTTCAAAGAAAAATGGCATAATGGATTACTTTGGAACTCTATGCAATACCAGTTTCTTTAGCTGCTGATAGGAAGTGCATGGACCTTCCTCATATTGAAACCCTCTTGAGGTCTCATTGTATCTCTCCATTCTAATTTGCTTGACCTCCTTGGAGAGGTCCTTCATAGATTTGAAAAGATATGAGACAAAACTCATTCATTCCATATTTTTTTATCTCTTCTTCTTCTTCTTGCTCTTCTGATAGCATAATGGCTGAGATCCACAGGTTGAGCCAAGATTATGCTCTGATACCACTGTAATATGCCAAAATGGAAAAGACAAGAATATATAACAAAATAATGGAAATAGCAGTGAATAACATTACACCAAAATGTGTGATAAATATAGAGCCATTTTATTATGTAAAACAACAACAAATAAGTACAATAAATATGGGCACAACTCAAATAATCAAGGCAAACAAGCCTCCCATGAATACACATGCCAAAACATGAAATGTTGCTACATAGAAGAATGCCAAAGAACAAGTACATCACAGTATCAATGGATAAGCTGCTACTAAAAATGTACAATAATATAGATATGCTAATATATGGCTCACAAAATGCTAGGAGTAGAGATCTAAGCACCTAAACACATTTCCAAGACAACCCAAAAAGGGTTTCCAGAAATAACCAAAATACAAAAATGCTGGAATATAGCCCAAGGGATGAATAGCAACTGCAACTGAATAATTGGAAGGAGGTAGAAAAAACTGACATGGAATGAATAGATCTCCTCCAATATATCTTCCAAGTGAAAGGATGATCCCAACACTGAATATATAACCCCTTAACTAAAGCACTGAAACCTCCACTGCAAATGCTCAATAAAATGTAGCAATCCTTGAGGGAAACTGCATTGTAGGAGGTGGAAATAGCTGGGCCTGATGCCAAAATATGAAATAATTATCCAGGACATTCCTTGCTGGCCTCCCAATGGAAATAATTCTTCCTCCATTGAAAAACAAACACTGAAAATGGCCCTACAAACCCTCCACTACAACACCCTGCAACACAAAACAACTCTAAACAGAAACTATGCTGTAGCTGAAGACTAAAGCTTGTCCTGAAGTCTGGATGTGGACTATACATCTCAATAATATCTCCTAAGTAGGCACTCGAAGTCCCCCGAGGATGAGTGTGGGATTCCCACTCGAGAACACCCTTGTATTAAACAGTACATCAGACCCTGCTAAACAACAAAAGCATGCATAGAAATGTCACATGACAAATCCAAATCTAAAAAGATAAAAATCAATAATCATCTAACATATCCTCTATGACTTCCTTGCCCTTCCTTTTATGCTTTGTGAGCCTTCTCACCTTGGTCCTACTCATTAAAGCCACTACTCTCATGGAGACTTTCTCCCATTAACACTACACTGTCTCCCATTAATGATCCACTCTCTCCATACCATCGTTGTTGATTTGGTCAACGTTAACCTTGTCCACATGCTCTTGCCCTTGTTCATACATGGAGGTGCTTTATCCAGCTATCAAAATGATACCCATTCACATTAAGAGGGATTTTTATTCCTACTAAAGAGATTTATGGGTCTCCCTACCAACTTATTCATCTATCTAAATGACAAAAGAAAAATTTAATATTCCAATTAGATGCATGCTAATTTTGGAATATTAAAATTTTCCACATCACACTAAGAATATTCCTTGTCACACTAATTTAAAGGTGTTACTTAATGAAATTTAATATTTATTGTCTCATTAATAATAGTTTCCAAGTAAGTCTAGGGTGGTAGTTGTGTGGGTTGATTGTTTATAACCCCAAGGGAAAACAAGTTTATTCCTATACATAGAGTCATGGAGGAGAAAAAACAAGGTGGATAAATCATACTATTTACTACAAGGACCAAATCTTGCACAAGTTCTCAATGTTTCCAAGCTCACTGTGATTGAATACTTGTTCTTAATTGTTACATCCATGCTTGTCAACCTCTCATCACATATTATTAATTAGACTTAGTTCTGGAGTGAATTTGGAAAAAGGAGACACACTTGCCTTGGTATCACGTCTTAAGACGACATAACCGAGATGTCAAAGGCCTAGCTAATCAAGCAACAAAAGGAAAAATGAGGTCCATATTAATTAACCACAAGGAATATGCATAACTTATACCATAATCACTCCATGAGTTCACCACATTGCATGAACATGAGTCAACACATGGAACAATGCATGGATATTAATTACAACCCCATTTGGATTTGGTTGATAAGAGCACTCCATTAAAATCACACAATTTCAATTCACACCATACTACCTTATGATTTATTTGCCTCGTATTGACATGATGCAAGTGGGACTAAATTCATGGCCAATGGGATTGGGTGGCACCAAGCAATCTCTCCAGGTTCAATTGTGAATATTATATGCTCTAGTTTTCTCTAATATGGGTTGCATTGCTTGTTAGTAATAGGGAGGTTGTGGCTCATTTTTCTTGGGTGGGGTTTCCCTGGACCCCATGGAAGACAATATTTCTCTAATTTTTATGTTCCCCCTCATTTTCATTTTAGATGTTTGTTACTTGTTGGAATATCCTTGTTCACTAGATTTTTCTGACATAGGGGAGAGTTGGGTGGGACAGGACACCTGGGCGGAGACATTTATTGGTTTTCACTAGTTCCCCCCTAGTTGCAATTTCAGCGTTGACTACCTATTGAAGGTTTTTAATCCATTAGCTCCTTGCAATATAAAGAAGAACTGTGTGGTGTGGCAAAAAGTTCCATTTTGGTGTCCCTCATCATAAATAATGAGGTGTGATTTAGAATGATGAATAATGGTAGTTTCTAGGAACCATGCTGATCCAAACCAACAACAAAGCGCATATTATTCATAACTTATAAATATGAGGAATGCATTGGAAAGAAATGAAGATAGGATCAATAGACTGGACAAAAAAATAAAGGATCTCTTAGAAAAATTCAAGGGGGGATAAATTTCATTTTCAGTAGGCAAGAATAATGAAAAATGGAGTTGTCATGAGTATTCTCATTCACAAATCGAACTTACCTTGGAGACATAAATTAGAGAAATTCAATTTCTTCTAGCCAAAAAATCCACCCTTTTCTCAGCTCCCCTTGTACCAAGGGGACATTCACTTAGATATTTCACTGCACAATTGGAGAAGAGAATCATGGAAGCCAATTCCCAACAACATTAGAAGTAGAGTCCCCCTGTACAATATCTTGTGGAAGGTCCTAGCACCAACTCCATAGAGAATGAGATTTTTTATGACTTACTTTTCCTCCCTAATCTTTTGATTGTACTATAAATTTTGTCTTTTCATATGGAATTTTTGTGTAGCCTATGTTTCTATAAGTTTTGGAATTTTTATGTATTGGAAATTGCTCATTGATAGGCTACCACATTTTGTTTGGGTAGAAAGTCTCCCTTGAAACAAACTTGCAATGATCAAATGAAAACTTATATATATATATATATATATATATATATATATATATATATATATTCCCCAACTTTGGTTAAAAGGAAAGCATCTGTAAAAATAAGTTAGATTATTGTAAAGTTAATAGGGTAAAGTAAAAATAATAATAAATATTTTAAATTCTTGTATTAAAAATAAAGATATAGTGTCAAAATATGTTGGATTTTATTTGCAAAATATATAATTAATTAAATATATTATTATTATTACTTTTTATAAGTTTAATAATAAATCAAAAACTAAAAAATAAACAATAATATATATTTTTAAAATAATAGTAATATATACTTTATTCTAGTCATCATCACGATGACAAATAAAGCTGAAATAATAATATAAAAAGTGTTGGGTGGATATTTATAGGGTAGAAATTAAGGTAGACCATTTTTTTTATAGGACATTTCAAAGATTCAATTTTTTAATTTTTATTTTTATGGTAAGTCTAAATGTTGGTTTTGATTTGTTAGTAATACCAATTTTGGCCCAAGGCCATTTCTCTTTAATGTATTTCATTAACAATATTAATAACATTTCACTCCATATCCAATTCACTATGGAAGTACAAAAGGGAAATTCCCTCTCCTTTTTGGATGTTTTCACTGTTTGTATTTCCAAAAGCACCCTCACCCATCAATTTTATAAGAAAAATATTCATATTGAAAGATACCTTTTTGCCCATTTTGACCGTCAACCTACCCAAAAATATTTCATCCTTAAAACTCTTTTTACTTTATGCATTTAAAATTTTGATCCTCCTTTGCTCAAGAAAAATAAATCCTACTTAAATAAAGCTCTTGCAAGAAATAATTATTCAATTCTCAAATCAGTGAGGCTTTTTCTTTTAGGTTGCCTTTATAAATCCAAAAATTCCCATTCCTCTTTCCACCCTTCACTCTCATTTCTTTTCCCTATGTCCATGGTACCATTGATCATATCTTTAATATTTAGTGGAAAATAATATTCTCTCGGGGTCTAGCTTGGGTGGTTGGAAGCATGATTTGTTGTCCCCTCCATCTAGGTTCAGTTCTTGGAAGGGAAAATATTGCCTCATTGTGCTAAGGATATAAGGGTAGATGCACCCTAGATAGAGGTTCACCATTCCATTTTTCCTCAGCATTCCTTGTCCCTTGCTAAGTCATAAGCTTCTTGCTACATGTTGGCTTGTGGGTTGTTGGTACTAGCCTAGAGAGTATCCAATAAGCTTTGAACTTGGGCCTCACCTAGGAAATCTTGATAAATCACCAATTCCTCTAGATTATAATTTAGAGAACTTTATCTTAGATTGTCCATCTTATACTTACATTCAATCTAATTTTCAAAATATTTGTCACACTACCAACCTTTTTGACCTTTTAAATCAATAAAACTATGATGTTCTAGGAGCGCTTGTCTCACTTCTTTTTGAGCATATAAATAAAATGTTGAATAATTATATTTAATATTTTACCTTTTTAAGGTCTATTAGACCATATAAATAAATAAAGATAAATTTAGAACAAATAAAGGTAAATTTGGGCCAAGAAGTTTACAAAATACCTTTCTCACATGGTAAATCATACATAGGTCAAATTGGTACATCCATAATCTCGTCTCAAAGAAGACATAATTGACACCGTGTAACCCAAAGAGAAATAAGATTAGGGTTTAGTAACACCCAAGGGGATAAAAATATATTTTCTTGTATTTCTTGTGAGAGAACATGACTATGGTTTTGTGGCATAAGGAAACCCTATTTCTACATGTATTCTTGATGAGGACGGGAGGAGGAGATACATTACACGTGAAAGAAAATATTTAAAGGAAATAAGGACTTGATAGTTGGAGATATTTTGTGGTGGCTAGGGTTTTATTGGTTTGATCTATTAAGGGTTTTGAAGAGCTTGAATAATTTTACTTGCTTGTGAGAAACTATATGAACATGTGCTTGATTGCTACCATACACATACGAAGTTTCCAATGATCCAAAGTTGTCTAGCTATAGATTTCATTTCCATATTGCATTATCTTCTTGATTGAGTAATTGCCAACACATTATTAACACTGATGTTTCATAACATAACATTGAAATTGCAAGTGCTTAACATATATCTTGAAGATAATATAGTAGATTTATTGTGGTAAATTTGTAGTGATTAATGAAATTTAAATCTATTTTATGCTTAGAAAAGTGTGCCCCAAAGGATGGAACTTGTTGTCATATGTTTGGCATATTTCTCTCGGGGTATGTAGTGTGTTGGTTTAAGTGAGATGAAATATTGTTTGTAGTGTGCTATTTTAAACTAATATTTTAGATAAACCTTTTAGTTGAATTTCATATTAAATAGATCCAAGAAGCTTCCCTCTGAGCTAAATCTATGAATTTGAAATAAATTACATACTTTTAAAATTTGTACAGAAAGATAATTTGACTAATATTTATCTCTAGGCGAAGAGGGATTTGGATATTTTTACTGAATTATACTTACATGTGGTACTTGAACTATTTATAGGATGTTCGCTAAGAAATCCTAAGATGTTTGGGAAAAGTTTTGAAACCTTAGAAGGGATGTTCTACTAATTTATTAATGATCTTTTGATTTAAGGTGTGTTTCAGGTTTACAAGACGATGAATCTTGGTTTTAGGCTAGATGGTGCTTTCACTTTCATATTTTAGAAGCTCAAGCTACAAATGCTTATGTGGGAATCTAAAATTTTGGCACATGTTGAGAAAGTGATAACTACTCATATTGCTTTGATGAAGTTGGCATATATAACAAGGAGGAGGTCAAAACAAAGTGAATCTTCTTGATTTAGTGAACAATCATGTATTTCCTCATATTAGCGAGAAGAAAATTGGTGAAGATATGTTTGATACTTTGGTTGGTTTATTTCAAAATAATCATGTTTCTCGAAAAATTCTCTCAAGGAAGAAGTTTTCAGTTTTTTTCATGTGTAAGATATTTCTAGGAATCAACTACCTTAGTAAGGTCATAGATTTGAGAGATCAACTCATTTCCATAGGGAAAAATGTGGAGGATAATGAGTTGGTGTCATCTCTTTTATTGGAATTACTCCATCTTGGATAATTTTTGTGCAAGGCATTTGTGCTTGTGAGAACCCACCCAATTTTACGAAGCTTTGGAATAACCTTATGCAAGATTTTTTTTTAGAAATTATCTAAAGGGATTCAACTGATCTTCTAATGTAATAAAAAAAAACACTGAATCCTTCTACAAATTTCGGAAACCAATTTCGATCGCACAATCACATAACAAGTAAGAGAAAGAAATTATCAATCGTACAACACAAGATGTATCTGGGGAAAGTAACTGCTCAAAAACCCTATATATGTATATTGAATAAAGTCAATACCATGAAACAATACAATGTTATTTCCCTCACTGAGAAACCTCTAAAGTTTGTTGACTATCTCACTCTGGTCTAGGAAAAACTGGTCCAATACTTAACCAATTCTCAACCTCTTTCTGACCAGCCTCTCTTACACATTCTTGGAGGAATTATGGCCCTATTAATAATGAAATTCCAAAGAATTTATTGTGCAATTCATTCAAGGCATCCTAATGGCCTCATGCATGACCTGTATAATTTTCTAATCATAAAAATGATAGTTATCTTCCCTTTAACCTCAATCTCAACTGGGCCTTCCATAGAACTAACATGTAAAAACTATTTATAGAGAATTATCAGTTAAATGACTGATCACTATTTGTGAATTAAATCATATTTAATTCACTGGACCTATCACTAGCTCATCTCTAATTTAGAACTAGTTAGACTGTTTTAAACTCAAATAACTGAGTTAACTAATTACAACTCAAAATAAACTACAACTAGACCCCCTAAAACTTAGGAAGAACTCTACATGTCTCCAGTTTGACCTCAAACTTGAATTAACTGAGCTAACTAAGCCTTGCTATCTTAGTTAAAACTTACAAGCTTTTATGAGATGAAATTACAATTTATCTTCCAATTTAGTTAAGGGATAATTAAATCAGAAGCCCCCTTGGGGTACCATTTCAACAATCCCTCTTAGCAAGAAATGGATTATCTACTACCCTGATCCTATCTCTATGGAACTCGAATTTTCTTCTTGTCAGTGCCTTCGTCAAGATGTATGCATCCCAATCCTCTATGGGAATGTACTCTAATGGCATAATCTGCCTCTGCACACAATATCTAATATGGTGATACCAACTATTAATATGCTTGCACCTGTCATGAAATAATGGATTAACCGAGAGTTTGATGCAACTCTGGTTATCAAAATATATCACCGTCGGATCCATATGTTGACCAAACAAACCAACAAGTATATTCCTCTTCGAGATGGCCTCACATGCTGCCTGACTATCCGCCATGTACTCTGCCTCTGTTGAACTGAGTGCAACTGATCTCTGTTTCGTGTTGTACCACGAAACTACTGCTGATCCTATGATGAAGATACCCACTGATGTTCTCTTCCTGTCGGATGGAATCCTTGCCCAATTTGCATCGGTGAATCCTTGAAGCTTCATTTCCTTTGTCTATCTATACCATAGCCCATACTTTGTAGTGCCTCTGAGGTATCTCAACACATGCTTGCCTGCCTTCCAAAATAGCTTCGTAGTATTAACCATAGCTTGAATAACCTGGTTAACCACATTTCATATGTCGGGTCATGTGTTTAAAAAATATATGAGTGAACCAACAAGCTACATGTAAACAATAAAATCCACTACTTCGCCTAAAGTAGCATCCTCATTCCTCCAGTTTCCTGATAGAGGAGTATCCATGGGTTTGCTGCCCTCCATTTGGAACTTCCTGAGGATCTCATTGGCATACTTTCCCTGGGATACAAATAGCTCCCCATCTCTTTGCCACATTTCCAATCCCAGGAAATAATGCAAGAGCCCCATGCCCTTCATCTCAAATTCTCTTGCAAGATCCTCCTTGCAAGACTTGATGAGATGCTCATCACATGTAAGTATCATTTCATTCACATAAATTACAATAATAAAAAAGATTATATTATACCACATTATGATAAGGGTTCGCATCTGCTTCACTCTTGGTGAAGCCCAACCCAATGAAATAGCTGTCAATACTGATGTACCAAGCACGAGGTGATTGCTTTAGCCCATAAAGTTCTCTCTTGAGTTTCCACACATGCGACGCCCTCTCTAAGGTATCAAAACCTTTTGGCTGCTCAATGTACACATATTCCTCAATCACCTCAGTGAGGAAGGATGTATTTACATCCATCTGATGTATCTTCCATCCCATCTACACTGAGAGTGCAAGGATGGATATGATTGATGAGTACCTTGCGACTGATGAAAAAGTATCATCATAATCAATACCCTCCACCTGAGAGAACCCTCTGGCCACAAATCTGACCTTGTGCTTCTCCACACTCCCATTTGTTGCCTACTTCACCTTGTAGATCCAACTGGATCCTACAACTGACTTCCCCACTAGTCTTGGGACAGCTTCCCATGCACAATTTATGATAATGGAGTTATACTCCTCAACCATGGCATCAACCCAAACTGGCTGCTGCACTTCTTTCTCAAAAGAGGATGGTTCTATCTCTATACCTTCGCTCATGAGAGCCATGTATCCATTGTACTGCTCTGGGGACCTTCTTTGCCTACGCTGTGATGTGGGTTCCCCCATATTCGCTCTCACATCTAGCAACAATATGTCATACTCTCTGGTGCAGTTCCCTTCCATCTATGGTGGATTACCCTACATGAGTGGGTTCTTCCACTCTCTGTTCCTCTTCTTATGGCTGCTCCACATGCCGTGGGTCTTATTTTTGTGCCAAGAGCTTCTCGACTGCATGCAACTCAAGTTCCCTCTCAAGGGAAATTCACATGGCCTTTTCTTCATCGAATTTCACATCTCTTCTAACCACTTTCATGCTGTGTGCTGGAAAGTACACCTAATATTTTTCAAATATCACCAACTCAACTATTGGATCTAGCTTCTTCCTCGCATATTTGATCACATGGAAATAAAATAATGAACCAAAAAATTTAAAATGCGACACTTCTGGTCTCTTACCTGAAAAATAATCCTTTGATGTATTCATCCCAAGTATCCGATGAGGACTTCTGTTATGCACAAATAGTATTGTATTTCATGCTTCCACCCAAAAATGGAACGAGAGGCCCTGATCATGCAACATAGCTCGTGTTGCTCCCACAATAGTTCTGTTATTTCTTTTTGAAATCCCATTATGCTGTGGGTTATGAGGTGCTATCAATTCTCTTCGAATTCCTTCTGAGGAAAAAAAGTTCTTGAATTCATTAGAGACATATTATTCACATTTTCGCTCCTTAGAGCCCTCACCTTCTTCCCTATATATTTCTTGACAAGTGCTTTGGACTCACAAAACTTGGAGAGGGACTAATATTTCTTCTGCATGAATAAAATCCAACAATTTCATGAAAAATTGTCTACAAAAATCACATAATGCCTGTGTTTTGTTGTGGAAGTTGTTGAGAATGGTCCACAGACGTCTGAGTGGACTCTCTCAAGGATCGCCTTTGCTCGAGTTTCCTTATCATGAAATTTGGCTTTGGTATACTTCCCCAATGTACAACCTTTGCATGTATCTCTCTGTGCAAGTGCACCCTTTGGAAGTCCTGTAGAAATCTGCTGCATGATCTTCAAAGCGCCATGGTGTAGATGGCCCAATCTCTACCTTATATAATTTAATTCTCAAGGAAACATAGTCTTATACATCCAATTTGTAAAGGTTCTTTACTCGAACCCCAATATTTTTGACTTGTCCCATGGCTTTGTGATGAAGGAACACCTTTCCTTCACTGAATATCACATAATATCCACGGTATTCCAAAATAGCAACATAAACCAAATTATTCTTTAAACCAGGAACATACATGACATATTTTAGTGTGAGAGGATTAATTTAATCCCTTTGAAAGATAACTGTACCCACACCAATAGAGCTATACCTCCTATCATCTCCCATCTCGACGTGAATTTGGAGATCCTTGTCCTCCAAGCTACTGAAGGTTTTTTCGTTGTCAGTCATATGGAAAAATCTCCACTATATAAGTACCACACAAAACCCATCACCAATGACACCATGCATGCGATGAGAGTGAAATCCAACTCGAACTGTGAAGCAAGGGCTTCCCAACTTGCTACTCCTCCTAAGGGTTTCTTGTTGGTCTTCTTGCGTAGAAAATTTGTAGAATAGTGTCCAAGCTCATGACAGTGAAAACATTTTACCTTTGACAAGTATTGCTTATTTCCTACCTTGTATGACTCCAATTTGGAATGGGACGCCTTCCCTTTCCCTTTCTTCGCCTTTCTAGCCAAGACACAATTCTCTTCATCACCAGTCTTTAATGAGGATTCATCTCTGGTGCTCCGCCGAATCTCTTCTTGTACCAATTTTTCCACAATAACTCTCACTTTAGTACCTTCTCCCTCCCATTCACAGAGTCATGGTAGCCATGCTAGCTCTTGGGAAAGCCTAGAAGTGCCAAGCTCACAAAATAATGCATCAAAAAGTTGAGCATCTGATGTTATGGGTTGGGGAATATCACTGTCTATGAATTCCTTTAGTTCGGTGTCCTATAGAATTGCCTCCAGCCTATCCTTCCATGCTATGTAATTCGAATTTCCCTCAAGGTCATATTCGAGTCTCAAGCCATTGAAATACATCTTGATATGTTGTTGGTCCTGAAGAATAAATCAACAAATTCGATGTACCTGTTCAAAACAAACTATGTTTCTTCTCTTCTATTGTGATTCTTGCTCTGATACCAAGTAAAAATTATCCAAATGGATTCAACTGATCTTGTAATTTACTAAAACAAAATACTGAATCCTTCTACAAATTGCGGAAGCCAAGTTCGATCACATAATCATATAAAAAGTAAGAGAGAAATTATCACTCGCACAACACAATATCTATCTGGGGAAAACAACTACTCAAAACCCCACTATCTGTATATTTTATAAAGTCAAGACCATGGAACAATGCAATGCTATTTACCTCACTGAGAAACCTCTACACTCTACAGTCTGTCTCACTTTGATCTAGGAAAAATCGGTCCAACAGTTAACCAGTTATCAGGCTTTGCCTGACCAACCTTGCTTACAAATTCCTAGAGGAATTGTTGCCCTATTAATAAGGATATTCCCAAGAATTGATTTCGCAATTTCTTCAAGGCATCTTGATGACCTCATGCATGACCTGTACAATTTTCTAAATATACAACTGATAGTTATCTTCCCTTTAACATCAATATCAAATGAGCCTTCCTTAGAACTGACATGCAAAAACTATTTAGAGCGAATTATAAGTTAACTGATTGATCATTACTTATGAATTAAGGGGAAATTAAATCAGAAGCCCCCTTGGGGTGCCATTTCAACAAAAATTAGGTTGAAGCATTGTTTAGTTCAATAAAATGGAGTAGAACAATTAGATTTTATTAGGAGGATCAAAGGAATAAATAAAGTGAGAAAATAAGGGTACAAAGGAAGGTTCAAATCTAGGAAAAAAAGACTTGAGAAAGGTGAAATGATTTAGGTGTCATTGGATGGGACATTATGTAAACTTGTGCCTAAAGAAGAAAAATGGGAAGTCAAAACATGTTGCAATAGGTATTATAGTAAAAGTGGATAAGGGATCATTCTAGGATGATGCTACTTTCTCTATGGTATCATGTCTATATTCTTACACCATATCAAGTGTTGGATGGTATGTGAAAAATAATATATAAAGGTATATTACTTATATTAGAAGAGTCTTTAACAAGTTTTAGGATCAAAAGAAAGGTTTCAATGTGGATTTTGGTGTTGATTATACTATTTATGTGAGGGGATTGGGTTCTTTTTCCGTTTGAATTCCCTCAAGTGATGTTTAAGTATCGAATGATGTTCAATTTTGTTTCTCAGTTAGGAAAAAAATATTTTTAGTTTTTTTTTTTATGACAAATATTTATTGTGTGTATGGGTTTGATGTTTATAAATTCATCATTCAAGATGAATCCACGTTGTGATGAAAGGGTTTTGAGTTGGAGGATTTTATATATTGCAAGTATATCTCACGAAACATGGTGCTTTTGTGCACGGTGGTACAAATTTATGTGAGATATAGCATAAGAAATTTGGTCACTTACATTATGGAGTGCTTCCTCTCTTAAAGAACACAATGTAGGGATTCTTAAGGTTCAAGATGGAGAATGAATGTGTATATATGAGATGCATGTGTTAAAAACATGTCAATTTTTATTTTCCTAGTGTTGACAGTGTTAGACCTGCCAACATTCAAGGGGGTATCCTCGATATGTGGTCCCAAATAGACCTCTCACCATTTGGTATAGGAGCCCCATCTAGAAGACATACCAGTTTCCATTTTATTAAAGGTTTGCCTTGGATTTACCTATCAACAAGAGAGAGAATCACAAATGTGCCTTCGAAAAGCAAGTGGGTGTGCCTGGTGAATGTTCAATTGCAGGTGTGTCAAGGTTATTCTACTATGGAGGGAAGAGAAAGTGAACCTCTAAGAGAGAGGTAATAGTACCAACCTATAAAATATACACACAAATAGGAAAGACATGTCTAACATCTAGTGGAATAGTCCACAAAGATGCGATGATCATTGTAACCATTACAACACATTCTCAATATGATAAGAACTAAAATAACCGAAATAATTCAAATACTTTAGTACTGGTGAAAACAAACATGAATCATAAACATTCACAAAAAAATCTTACAAATATTCATAATCCATGCATGAAGAACATGTTGGCCATTTGGCTTCAAATATTAAGTTAAATTTCCAAGGCACATGCATATAGTGAACATCACTAGCTAGAATAGTGGAGTGTTGGAGCCACCACTTTCTCCCCAAAAGAACTAACTTGTCTCTCTGATGATTTATGGGAGAAGCCAAGGAAAAAAAATCCTTTGCTTGTACAACGAGGGTGTATATATAACCAATGGGGTGATCATTCACCTCCCTTGTGACTCTCTTACTACTCTCATGAATCTTTGACTTCTTTATTACTTTTAAAAATTTACATGACTCTTTACATTTTGTACATGTCCTTTGGACTTCCACTTTACAATACATTTCGAATAAGAATTTAAAATAATCCAAAAAATTATGTGGTACATGATGAATCATGACATGACATGACATGACATTATACTGATGACATGGACTGCATGATGGCATGGAAATATCAAGCCATTATTTCATGTTGGTTTCTTTGTGCCTTCTTGAAGACGATCCCTTATTCAACTCTATATGGCTTAAAGATGAGGATTCTTCAGTGTTAGTAGTTCTTGGGCTGTTGTCACAAACTGATGTCCCTATACATCCTCTTGATTGATCAACTCATAATTTAAGCTATAGGAGTGTATTCTAGCATGATCTCCTCCTTCTCCATCTCCTTATTCATCATCCTTTCATAGCATGATAGAGTACTTGCACCTACAATTCACTCATGACAAGACAACATCAGTCCGATAAAACCCCTAGTCTAAGATTATACATGATGATCCACTAACTGAGATGGAACTGGGTGGCAGGCTAAGAGAGAGGCTCAATAATTTCACAATTGTGCAACTTAGGTAGTCAAGGGTCAGGATTGAGCTTTGAGACTGCGCAATGCACAGTTCATGCTGGAATGGTATTGAAGATTACATAGTTGGGGGTTAAAGGGGTCATACTGAGGGATTGAGAATTGAAGTTAACCACTACACAGTGCTGGAAGGGTAGGTAGTCCAGGTGATTACAGAATTAGGCGGTTCAAGAGCTCAAGGGATGAGACCACACAATGCACAGTTCAGGCCTAACTGGAGGAAGAAGATTGTGTAGTTTTGTAGCTCAGGGGCTAGGCTTGAGAACTGGGATTTCATAGTGTGCATTTCTGGGATGCAGGAACTATGCATTACGTAGTGCAAAGGCACAAGGTCGCTGCTTGAGGGTTGAGATTGCATAATGCGTAGTTCAGGTTGGCCAAGATAGGCTGAGTGGTATTATTGAGGAGGTTTCCCAATTTTTACTAAGTGTCAGATCAATGCCACGAAGTTTAACAAAAGAAGGCTCTAAGTATTATGTAACACTTATATTACTTGATGACACAATAAGGAACACTTAGGACACATGAATAGCACACTTCCCTCAATGTGACAACTATGCGATGGCTGGCACCAAGTGCGACAACAAAAATACACTTTGCAATGATCGTGATGAAACTTATGCGATAGTGTTTAAGACTTTGGAAATGAATGCGACACATGTTTAAATGGTAAGAAAAACTCATTTACACAAATATTACCCTTTGAAAACACCGAAGCTAGCTTTTGTACATTGTGCGACACTTAACATGTTAAAAGATAACATTGTGATTTTTTCACAAATGGGACTAAAAATCTTAGAGAAAAGACATGAAATGACTCTTAATGTTTGAGATGACAACATGTGAAGTCAAAGTAGTTTCGGAAATTTGAATGTAAGCCAAAATTTTGGAGGGTGTTGTAGCAGCGACAACGCCTAGTAATGAGCATGGATCAGGAGGGAGTATTGGTATGATCCATTTAGGTGTGTATTGATATAGATTGGGTCACTATATAATTTTTCATCCATATTGATGCTTTCAGAGCTAAAACATTGAAGGAATAAGATTGCAAGAGAAATTTTTATTGTTGGAACCCAAATTGGAGAATTGGGGTATGAAACCTTCCGGGGACAGATTGAGGCCTTAAATGTTTTTTTTGGGTAAAAAAATTTCATGTTTAAACTTCATATCCCATGGTTATATTATGCACTTGAATACCTTTCCAATGATACATGAACCTCATCAATCAGAGTTTCGATGAAAAATTTGTGCCTCCTAGATGTTGACCTATTGTGATTGACCACCATAATTTGAGAGGATCCCATGTAAAGCCCCATTACTCATAGGAAAGAGGATATCCATGTGGGGAATATGAATAAGAATCTATAAGGGCTATGTTGTAACTCATGTTGAGGGTTGAGTGGGACAAGGCCACTAGGAGGAAAAATTGTTCCATTTTATATGAGTGGATTTTGTTCTATAGTAGAGTAGAGTAGCTAAGAGGATGGAGAGGATGTAGAATATAAGGGGATTTGTGTTTTATAAAAATCCACAAGCCATATGTATCAATAAACTCAATAGAGAGTGCCTTCTCATTTTTATTTTCATAATTTCTATATCAAACAAAACAAAGTAGAGAAACCTCACTGTTCATCTGGGTTTGAATCTCCTAAAAGGGTTTCCCAAAGAATATATTGGTGTTCTTTGGGATTGGTGTGTGTTTACATTTATTTTTTCTCTATTTTTCACATTTTATCACATAAGAAACAAAAAAATAATAACAAATATGGGATGTAAAATGAATTAATCCTTCATTGTATATATTTGGGTTTATTTTCATAGATCTATTGTGATGAAATATCTAGTAGAATATTCACAATAGTTATATATCATATTAGCATATAAGTATATTTATTTCAATATTTTGTGAGATGCTGCAAGGGAAAATATTAGTTTAAGTAGAAATTCATAAAACTCTAGCCATGGATAATGATGAGTTTATGATAACCCTTGAGATTCAACAGAGGAAAGGTTTGCACAACTAGAAATTAAATTTATGGGTATAAACTGTAATGTGAGCCTCATCATGGTGACCATAACCAATAATATTAGTTTTTTTAGAGAAGATGGATGTTCCAACTCTAAGGTCAAATTATAGGGAAAATTAGGGGATTAGGAAGAACCAAAGAAGGAGTCCAAAAAACCAAAAAAAGAAAAGTCGAGTTTGAGTGCCAAGAACCTTCATAGTCTATGTTCAAGATGCAAACAAAGGTGGATATCAAGTCGTATCAAGGTGATATATATTATTTGAAATTAAATAATTGGTTGCAGTAGTTAGAGGATTATTTTAGTCTACACCAAATAGAGGAGGACCATACAACTTCATTTTCTCATTCCAGTGTAGAGGGATATGCCTTAGGAATGGAGGGAAATCCACATGGAAACCCTTAGGGTATAAGGGGATCTTATAGTAACTAAGTGGGAGGATTTTAAAGCTCTCATAAATTCCAAATTCTACGTTATGGGTATGTAGAGGACCAATGGTTCAAGTGACATTATTTCAAGCAGAGACAAGGGAAAAGTGTATAGGAGTACACCATAGAATTCAGGAAGATGGAAATAATGTTGGATATATTCACAAGAACCTAGATGTAATCCTCAAGTATTTGGGGGTACAATATAACCATACATGAAATCAAGTGATTTTTCAAATCCACATCGATGGAAAATGATTATGTATAGGCAAAATACATAGAAAACATACGACAAAACAAAGAGTAGTCAAGTGGTTCAAAGTAGAAAAAACACCAAGAAGATTTCAAGAAGGGGTAAAAGAAGTGGAAATGGGGGAATGAAAAGAATAATTTAAACACAAAACAACCATGAAAATATCCTAACAAACACTACAACCACTGAAACATTGATGGTCACATAGAGGATAAGTGTTGGAAATTGTATCTAGATCTCAACCCAATGAACTGAAAGAAGGATGTGAAGAAGAAAAATATCCTAACCAAACATTTGAAAAATAAAGTGGATGAAAAATAAAACATGAATGAGAATATTATTACACATCAATGCAGAAGGAGGTGAATCTGAGTAGCGTTCATCAATAGGAGAAGAGGGATATGACCAAAATATTCCATATAAAAATACCAATAAGACAAATATTGATGCTTTGTTTAACTCAAGTTTCATATGGAAATCTCATTGCAACAAATATGGAAAAAAAATAGGATTGGAGTTTCAAGATAATCATAGCCCATATCCATTGGGATGGGTAAATAAGGATGCATTAATCAAGGTAACAAAAAAATTGAAAATAAAAGGTACTTTTGGTGATGATTATATTGATAAAGTAGAATTAGATCTTGTTCCACTTAATTTATACATATTTGTGTTTGGGATTTCCTATATGTACATGTGAGATGCAATATTCATGTGGATATCCAACTAGTATCACCACATCAAAGAAAAAAAATCCTTCATCATCAATGCACATAAAGGGCAAGTCAAATATTTCATTGGTGAGTGCCAACCAAGCTAAGAAATTGATTATTTCTAGCAAGAAGTGTGTTTTATTTTTCTTAAGAGAAAATTTATTTGTAAATGAGTCAACTAAAGAAAATACATCCTTGGAGGGGTGCTCTAAGGAAAATGGGCATCAAATGGAAGAGTTTCTACAAGCGTACAAGGGATTGTTTTAGTCTTACCAGATTCTCCATTTCCAAACATCAATATGTACATGAAGTTATTTATAGAAGTAAACAAGGTGAAGTAGTTTTAACAACAATTGTATTAGAGTTTGATTCAACCAAGTACCTCAACATGTGCGTTATAGATCGTAATTATGCCAAATAAACTATATGGCACTTGGTGAATGAAAATTTATTACATGCAGTTAAGCAAAATTATGTTCAAGAACATGTACCCCTTTTTAAGGATTGATGACCTGTTATTCCAGTTGCAACAAGAAAAATACTTCACCAAGATGGATTTAATCAAGGTATAGATATGTTTGATACAGAGAAGAAGGTATTTTAAAGGCCACCTTCAAAATCAGAAAATGTTTGTATAAGTGGTTAATCATTCCATTTGGTATATGTAATGCACTTTTTTTGTTCATGAGATTAACGAATGATATACTGTGCCTATATCTACATTTTTTACTTGGATGATATACTGGTATATAATGATACTTAGGAGGAGGATAAATCACATTTTATGTAGGTGCTAGAAAAATGAAGAAGCACTAGTTGTTGGAAAATCTCTAGAAATATGAGTTTTCACGACAATATTTGGTTTATTTAGGCCATGTGATTGGTGGAGGGGAGCTTAAGAAATATCCTACAAATATATATTCCATCATGAAGTGGTGATTTCATATGCAGGTTTTAGAGGTTAGTATTTTTATCGGGGTAGCATAATACCTGAGAAAATTTAGAGCTTCATTTTAAACAATAGCCAAAATACTCTAAGCCTTAACAACAAGTGGAAAAGATTTCTAATGGGGAAGTTGCTAGTATAAGGAATTTGAATATTTGAAGAAAAAAATTAGTGAAACATAGATTCTCGCATAAGTGAAGTTGCAATAACCATTCAAATTGGAGACATATGCGAGTGGGTATGTGATGGGGTTGGTCCTGATTTAGTGAAGAAGGCTTGTATGCTACCATTCGAAAGTGTTTCTTTGGGTGATTCTCAACTACCCTACAAATCAAAATAAGCTATATGCGATAGTAAAAGCTATAAAAAAGTGGAAGCACTCTTTTTTGGGAAAGGATAAAATCATCTACATAGATCACCAACCACTATAATACGTACATTCCCAGAGTAAATTACAACATACGAGAGATTAAATTGGATGGTTTTTTTACATTAGTTTTATTTAGTGATTAAGTACATGAAGGGGAAGACAAACAAGTTGGCCAACATTATTTTAAGGCCATCCACATAAAAAATCATAGCTTTGGGAACTATAAGGCACATTCATACTTTCACCCATGATGCATATAGAGAGGAATATATAAAGGATGATGAATTCATGTAGGTGTATCAAGAAATACAAGACCATAGTCATGTATATGATAATGACAACACAATTGACTATGATATCCAGAACGAGTTACTCTACATGCTAGATAATATACACGTTCCTAAAGGTGTGTGATTGCAGTTGATTAGAGAGGATCGCACCTCCAAGATTGCAAGTCATTTTGGTGTTTGAAATAGTTTCTAATTTGTAGAGGTATGTGTATTGGCCCATGATGCAAAAATATGTAGCTAGGTTCATTAGAGGATGCATTTTTTGTTGTACCAACAAGCCTAGTAACAAGAAACAACGTCTTTATCATCACTTAACTATACACACTCGTCCTTGGGAATGTATTTCCATGGAATTTGTGGGATATTTACCAACAAATAGGAAAGGACATTCCTACATATTTGTGCTATTTTACAAGTTTATATATATGGGCATTATCATTCTCTATAAAAAGACAATAATAGGACAATAAACAATAAAATTGTTCTTTAAACAGGTCTGGGTGCACTTTTGGATACTGTTAGTATCCTATAAATCACATGATATCAAGGTGATTGAGTATTTCATGAGTTTCAATTTCATATTGAGTATGCTTTTCAACATTAAAGTGATTTCCAAAAAATATGAAAAAAAGAAAATAAAAGAGGATATATAAAAAAAAGGAAAAATAGAAAAAGACAAAAAAGAAAAAGAAAGAAAAAACCCAAAAAGGAATAATACTGAAAGTGCTGCAAATCAAAATGCCACTACTGATTAGATTAGCTTGTTCAATCATAGAGTTTAAGCATGATTGTACAATTTTAAATTTCTGTTGATAGGTTAGAAAATAAATATTTTCCAAACTGTTTAAACTTGGCATATCAGTAGTTAGGTAGAAATAAAATTGACTCAACTGTTTAAACTAAGTCAATGGAATAAATAAGGATAGATTTAGGTTAGAGTCTTAGAGAAAAATTAATTGGGTTTGCAAGTACAAATACACCCTGCAAAAGAACAAAAAATGTTAGATTCGTGACATGGGTAGGTAGGGAAGAAAAGAGGAAAATATAAAGGAAGTATAGGATTTATTCCAAAGGTTTATCCTAAAAATTTCATGTTTTCTTTGGTCCAAGAGAAAAATAAAAACACAAAGGTGTTTTATTCTAAAGTTTGAGAATAAATTTTCATTTGAAAATATATTTGACATATTACATGTCATTTTCCCATATCCTAAGTCCCGAAATTGTATTTTCGCCCCCACTCTTCATTAAATTCTCACCTGACCCCACCATCCACTCACGTCGCATCATCACTTAACCCTCCTTCACCTTTCACCTCATTCCCACTCCCTCCATCTCATCCAACGGCTCACGATGGTTTTCGACCCCCCCTCATCCTTCGAACATTAACGTCGAGGGGGGGGGGACTGAAATAGAAATTATTCCAAACCACACTACCTACTACGAGTCGCACCCAAATTATTTCGCACCCACCCCAATGCTTACCACTTACCGTCAATGTCCCCCTGTGAAAAGCTATTTCACTGTGACGAAACCACCCCATTTACCGTTGCGCCAATGACCATTGCATCCATTACCGTTACACCACGATAGAATATTCCTGTCCCCTCCATCCAATTAGATATGCTCCCACCATAGGCCCGTTGGAAATTTAATGGTGTGGGCCATTACCCAACAGGCCCGCGCCATGTCAATAGTTACAAAATCACTCTATAAAACTAGTTTTCCACACCTGTGGCAAGGTTTACCATTGTTCTTGCATTCTATTGTTGCAGGTAATCAATTTTTAAAGGTTTTAAAACAAAAGAAAGGCACATGAAGTTTTCAATTCTCTCACAGGTCAAACAAAGTTGTTCTGTAATCCCCTTTTCTTCTTCCCATTCCCCATTATGATCTGTAGAAGCTCCCTTTTTGTATTCCAATATTTTTTTAATCCCATTCTTTTTTTAATCCCATTATTATCTGCAACAGTGAAAAACACAGTGAGTTTATTTTTAAGTAAATTATGCCTCCAAAGAAGGATCAACAGCCATTTAATCCAATTTTTTACCCTCAGGTAGACATGGTTCATGCGGCTTTGGTTGACAGAGACTATAAAATCCATGAGACAGAGTCAGATTTCGATTTATTTGATGTCTACTTTTGGCTTGAGGATAAGCTAATAGATTAAGTAGATGCTATAGGGTTACGGGAGACCAAATTACCCTATTTCATATTCCCAAAGACCCACAGTTGCCCAAAATTTGTAAGGAAATTCCACGCATGTTATGACATTAACTAAAGAGCTATAGTAGCCCACATAGGAGAAGTCCTCTTTACTATCAGTTCCCAGTCAATCCTACAAATGATGTAGGCTCCCACTAGTGAAGAAAATATTCCATTTTCTTATGAAGCTCTCAGGGAACTGTACCAAAAACTGGATTTTTCCAGCAGAGCCAAAACATACGAGCTCTTCATGGAAACTGATGCCCCACTTCCCAAAAATAATCCTCCATATCCCTCATCCAATTTCCCTGATAGAACCAACATATTGTCACTGTTCTTTCATATTTTCTAGGGTATCATTCAGACCAGTGGATAGATGAGGCCATGATAGGTTTCCTCTCTATTCTTTCATCAGATTCTAAGCCTTCAATCATGTTCAAATTTATCCATTTCTTAGCTGATTCCATCCATGATCAATTTTTAAAGTTTCAAACATAGGAAGTGTTCAAATACACTTTAGTTTTGGTCTATATGTTTGTCTATTTTCAGGACAACAGATTCCAGTTTGCAATGAGGAAGGTTAATGATGACTCTCAACCTTAATCAGTCATATTTTGGACAACCATGTTAATGAAGGAGAAAAAATATTACCCATACAAGAGATTTTTGATTCGTTTTTTCATCCAGCAATGAACATACTCAACAGTACAACATAACCCAAGATTAATGAGGAAACTAAGAAAATCATGCAGTTATCAGATCAAGTGAGAACTGGAGATTGGTACTTGTACCAAAACTATACTGAGATCATAATTTATGGGTGTGAGTTGTCCCCTTACAAGCTACCAAAGTTAATCACTTGGTCATATGACCCATTGGGGATCATTTCCAAGAAAATGGTGGAGAACAAATCAACCCCATAGATCCACACCCATAGGCCTGAGATAGATCAGTTTATGCATCAAGAAGAGTGGGCAACAAATAAACTACAGGAGGTTGAAGAATAGGTGATATCAACCTCAAGTTTTCAAACCCCTACTCCACAGGAAAATAAGACTACAGAAGACAAATAAAACAAGGGAAAAGAGCCAGAGAAAGAGACAACATGGAAGAGGCCAAGAGATGACCAGTCTGATATGGAGGCTAATACATCTAGTAGAGAATTTAAAATTAAGTATAGAAAGAGGTAGACTCCTCATGGACATTAACCAAAGCAGTGAAAAAGAGAAGCAGACAATCATCACAATTAAGGATTCTCCTAGTTCATCTCCAGATAGTGGCCAAACAATATTTCAACATCTTCAGCCACCATTCCATTCCAACAACAGAACTTAAAAACTCCTACATCTACTACTACTACAGGGGGGAAGGAGGAGAAAATCTATGATACATTCATGGAAATCAAAAGAAAGAATGAGATCTTGAAAACCAACACCTACAACTAGTTTTGGAAGAAGACAAGAAATTCACAGATCAAGCTTTTATTAGCCTTTGACTCAGAGAAAGGAAAGATGAGAATGGATTTCCTAGAAGCACAAATATCTCAGTCTAAAATAACTGCAGACTTCAAGCACAGTGCTCTTGAATTTGATGTGAAACACATCCATCCAATAGATCAGATGGAGATGCATAAGCAATCTGGAGAAATGATTTCCTCCACATTGACAAGCACTTCCATGAACTTGCCTAAACTGCAGGCATCATTGGAAAATTTTCAATCTTAGCTTAAAATGGAGAAGATCTCTTCTCTAGAAAAAGATAAAAGAATAAAATCCCTGGAGGACTTAGTGGTAAATATTGGGTATGACCCAACCAATGTAGAGGTTGTGGAATAGATATTGAAAAAGAAGAATGATGATATATCAGCCCTCAGGAAGAAACTCAAAATGTCAGCAACTAAAGACCCTTTGATAAAGTACATTGAGGAAAATGAAGCACATAAAGCTGAAATGATGAAGCTAATCATGGAGCAGCCTGCACAGCTAAAGAAGATGGATACATAGATGGAAAAACTGGTGAAAGAAAATGAGAAAGCAACATAAATGGTCATTGTTCCATTAGAGGATGTTCCTATTGCATCCATCCCTACATCAACACCAACAACTACAGGCTCATCAGGTGGTGCAGAGCAGCAGGCCAAAGACATGGAGAACATGACCATACAAATAGCAGAGATCAAAAAGCTAGAAACATAAATCAACACCTTGAATTATTTGAATAAAAGGTCAGACAATGATCATGAAATTGAAATACATAGAGCTTAGAAACAAATTGAGAAATTAATCAAAGCAGAGAGTGAAGCTTGTATTTGACAGACTATTGGCCAGGAAAAAGAAATTATTTGGACCAGTATTGTTTATTCCATGAATGAAATATGGCCTTCTATTCAAATAATATTTGAACAGAGCGATATGTTTGGATTAGTGAATGATGCCATAGACAAAGCAAACAGAGAACTGACAGGGATGTCAGAGACACAAAAAATATTATAAAATTCTTGAATTCCAAAAGCAGTTTTGAATTGGAAGCACTAGGAGTGGAGGACATAACAACAACCATCTTAGAAGTCAAGAAGGTACTCAGCAAAAAGATTTTGGTCACACAGTTAGAAGAAAAGTCTCATCAGTTAAAAATTGGTGTCAGCGTATTCTTCAATAGAATCGAACCACCGACCAAAAGAGGATTGCCATCTCTTTTTGTGATAAGTGAATGCACATGCCGGATTATGTAAAGAAGTTGAAGGATATTGCCAAAGACACAACTAAGTTTGCTGGAATCAAAATATCAATGACTAGAAGAGCCTTTCTAGAGGCTATGGATAATAATTTAGACATACAACATGAAATCAAGCATATTTTTTGATTAAGACTAACTTTCATGAAGTTCAGAGAGACAGATGAGGTTTACAGGAAGTTGATCAGGATCAAGATCTCGAATGCACAACAATGGGAGAAATTATGTGATTACGAAGAAGGGTGATAGCTCAACGCATCAGTAGAACAACCAGCTCTGCACATCAATTAATTCTGCAAACCAGTGTATCAGCTTAGCATATCAGCATCAGATTATCTAAATCTGCCAGCATAGCCACACATCAAAGCACACAGTAACAACCTTTTTGGAGATTAGGGCCACATGTCATAGTCATTCTATCGTGTCTACTTATTGGTCACATTTGTCAAATTTCAAATCTTTATTGTAATAAATAGCAGATTGCCCATGTAGATACGAAAATCACTAGGAATTAGTTAAATACTATATTTTTGTTTAGTATCAGGGGTTGGACCCTAGATTGTAAGCTTTTATATTGGAGCATTATAATTTTTGAGCTGAAGCATCAATAATAAAAGACCATTTTGCAAGATTCTTGAGCTATTTTTATCTGGTGATTTCTTTTCTTTACTGTGTTTAATGTTTTCCACTGTTATTTCTTTAAGTGTATCATTTAACTCTAATTGTAAAACATAAATATGAAGATTGAGATTTGTTGCATAGAACACCTTAATTCTGGTTGTGTTTACAATATAAATGTTTCTCTTTTGAAGTCTGGTTAAAAAATACTAATTTATTTTTGACCACTACTGAGAATCACTTTTCTTTCATCCCATGATTCATTATTTTTTAGGATCCAGCAACTATAGTTAGCTTGCCTTGCAATTGCTCTGGAAAAATTGATGCAACAACCCATCCTGTTATGACTCCATATCCCAATGGAAATATTTTAAACAGATCCCTTAATCCAACCAAATTATCAATAAAAAATCAACCTTCACAATCAGTTTAACTAGCCTAATATCAAAAATCATAAAAACAAAGCTAAATCTTAAAGAGAGATCCTAATCTGAGTCTAGGAGGGCTAGATCCTAGGCTCCAAAGTGGTTTTGATGTTGTCATTTTATGATTATTCTTGCCAATATTAAAATTATAGGATGATAACATAGTGGTGACCATATTGGGGAATAAACTGAAAAATTGTCTTTTCATTCGAATTCATAAACTTTGGTTAAAGGCATTATATGATAGACGCATTTTCTAAAATTAGTTTCTTTCAGTTTTTAAAAATAATAAGTTTGTCTATGCTTTTGATCGGAATTATGGATCCTAAAAGGATTTCTAATAGATCCCATCTTTATCCAAATCCTCCTCCTATAGTGGACAATCCTGAGAAGGTTTTAAGAAAAACTCCTAAAAACTGAAAGTCAAACAAGTAGCCGATTTATCCATAGATCAAATTCCCTCCTTGAAATATTTGTCACTTTACAAGACATTCAATTTTATTTACATGTTGAATAAGGTTTATTCAAGACCAAGTCTGAGAATTGGACTGAACAGACAATATTTGATCCATCTATCTTGCAACAAAGTCCAGTGAGAGAAGCTTACTCACAAATTCAATCTGATATTCAACTTCTCCAAGATTTTGATACTCTCCAAGGTTTGGTAACAGAGTTTAATTCAAATGTTAATTATTCTTACCTCCAAAAATCTATAGAATTAGCTACATTAACCATAGAAACTGTTGGCAATATGATGTAGAGTGTTGTCCTTGATGGCAACCCACTGAATGAAGATGAAGACATGAGATTGTTGACTTGTGTTGTCCTTGATGGAAATCCACCTGATGAAGTTATTCTTGACTTGATGAACTTGGTAAATGATGTAAATCTGATGTGATATGATGTGTGTTGACAATATGATGCTGAGTACCCACTTGATAGAGTGTTGTCCTTGAATGGCAACCCACCCGATGGAGTTGTGCTTGATAGAATATGTCTTGATGAACCTGTTTAAAGATGTAAATCTGATGTATCTACAGAGAGTACAGAAGGTAATGAAGAAAGGAATTCAATATGTGCTAGATCCATGATGAAAAGAGTATGTTTCAAGGAATACGTGGATTTGTCTAGGAGAAGTCGCGTATGCACGCGGTTAAGTACGTTCCAAGTCGCGTATGGGAAAAAGCGCTCAAAAAGTGCAAAACTAGGGGTAACCACCATGGTATTGACCCATTGTATTGGGTAATGATTCGTCTAAATGACCCCATCCAGGAATACCATCGGATGTAATGTGGTTTTGGCTCATGGTATTGAAAAAGGGTAAACCTATATAAAGAGAAGAAATTCATTGTGCAAATCATGAGTGTGGGGGCAAGATGTCTGAGCTTGAATGAATACTTCTCTTTGAAGTATATCTGAATGGAAAGGGTTACAGTTGAATGATAGATCTGATTGCATGATGCACCAATGATGAAGAAGGGTATCTAGATTTGAAATGTACTTGTATTTGCTAGATCTGTTTAGGGGATGATTAGATCTGAGAAGAGGCGAACATCTGTCTGAAGTAAAGGGTAAAATCTGAGTAATGTATCTGTTCTGAAGAATTGAAATGACCTAAATGTCTGAAGAACCATACGCTAGTTCGCCGCAGAAGAAGCGCGTATATACGCGGCTTTGCTGAAGAGAAAGCGCGTATGCGCAGTGAAATTAGCTCTGTAATTTGTACAGAAGTATATGTGGGTTGATGTGATTGGAAGCGCGTATATACGCGGTATCAGTGAAAGGAAAGCGCGTATGCAAACTAGGGTTTGCTGAAGCAAGGGGTATGAAATGTCTGATCTGTTCTGCTGTGTTACTTCTATCTGTGAATGATGTATTCTACAGTTCTGATAAGTTTCAGTTTGATGTATGATTGAGCTTAAATGTATGGAGTGGGTCCAGTCTGAAAATATGATGAAACGTGGCCTGCAAGTGGTGTCCAAAAGGAAGTCTTGGATCCAGTGTGAAAATTGATGAAACGTGGTCCATGGGGTGCGGGGTTCGCGCGCCGGTCGGGGGGTTGTAGCTCCCTTCCGAGAGGGGCTGGTAAACGAGATCAGGGGGTCGTAGCTCCCTTCCAGGAGAGGCTGGTAAACAAGTCGGGGGGTTGGAGCTCCCTTCTAGGAGAGGCTGGTAAACGAGCGCAGGTGGGTGCCTGCGTGCTGGTAGGAGTCTGCGCCAGCACATATGTTGTAAGATGTTTTCTCTATAATAAAATATTGAAGGCTGAGCAACTGCAGCGGTGGTTTTCTCTCGATTTGGGTTTCCACCTAAAATCCTGGTGTTCATGTGTGATGCTTATATGGTTTATTCTGTTCTTACTACACATGTTTACTGTTTATTGAACATCTAATGAATGAATGATGGAATGATATAAGTGAAGAATTAATGGCATAATTAGATCTCTGTGTATACACGATTTTTATGAAGAATATCCACGTGTATACGCTAGTTGGCTTCAGCAAAGTAGCGTATGGGTTTTAGAGAGTGAAAAAGTAAAAAGTTTTTAGTTAGTCCTAAATACTGATTCACCCCCCCCTCTCAGTATTTTTCCCAACAGAAACTTCTTCTGTTACCTCTCAGACTTCCCATTTTAATTCATCTAGTCCCACTGCTTCCACAATCCCCACCACTAATTTTGTTCATCCCCATATTCACACCTTTACACAAAAAAATTATCCTATCATCCATCTTACTTAATCCACCGTTCACATTCCTCTACCACCTCCACCAATCATGGCAGCTAGATATGCCCCATTGGTGTTGCCAACACCTTTTCCAGCTATGCCACAGGTTCACCTGTCTAAAATTACATTATATGATGGAACTGGTCCTGTAACTGCCCAACAACATGTTGAAAAAATGAATGATTGTTTTGACCTTCAAGAGGTAGATGAAGAAAGTGTTAATTTAAGGATGTTTGCTCAGAGTCTTAGTGGAGAAGTTAGGAAATGGTTCAAAGATTTACCTGCAAATAGTATCAATGACATTCCCGGATTTCTTCAAATATTCCTAAATAGGTTGGAAGTAAAAAATAACCCTCTTAAATCTTATCTGAGTATGAAAAAATTAGAAGAGCCCCAGCTGAAAGTGTTCAAGATTATTGCACCAGATTCAATAGTTTATACAATGCAATACTTGATCACATAAAACCACCACAAGGTTTAGCATTGATGAAATTCCCAGATGGTTTTGAACCAAAAATGTCTTATCAACTAAGGGGAAGAAACTCATCCACATTAGAGGAAATGCAGAGGGATGCAGTGAGTGTAGAAGCCAACTTGTTAGCAAAAAGATCTAGAATGAGAACTGAAAGAAGATTTACTATAAGAGAAGAACCTTCAACTTCCACATCTGATGGTAAAATAGACTCATTGGTTAGAAATATGCATAGAATGATAGAGAGAATCAATTTAAATGAGAGAAATATTCTTAGGGAAAATCAACTACCTCCTCAAAACAAAAACCAAAATCCTAGGAGAAATCCTCCTTAGATAAGAAAAAGAGAGCAAAGAGGGCTTGATCAATAGATTAGGCCTCCATTCCAAGAGAATTATGTTGATGAGGATGAAGGAGTAGTTGAGGAAGTAGAAGAAAATCAGATAAATTTGATGGGAATTAATGAAGATGACTCTGTTTTTCTCACTCAAGAAGAACAAGAATGATTTTCATTGACTCAAACATACTTAGAATATGAGGAATCTGATGATTCTAAACAAGGATTTGAGAATGCTATCATGGAGGTTCACAGACAATATAACCTTAGAAGCAATAAAAAATTTGACAATTATAATAAAAATAATTCAGAAAATACTGCCAAAAAAGTCTCTGAAACTTATCTAAACAAAACAACAGAAAATTCAAAGAAACAATGAGTACTTCAGAAGAGAAGAACACAAAAAAAAGTAGTAAGAGAACAATTGATATCCCTGCCAAAATTTATCAACTGATATTCCCAACACAAGTAAACAAACTGAATCTACCCAAAAAGTAGCAGTTGAAAGAACTGATTTTTAAAATATGCTCAAAGTTCAAACACCATTCAACATTGAGAATGAACTTGCTAAACTAAAAATATCCATTCCTCTCACTGAATTGATAAAAAATAATGTATATAGGTCTCAGGTCCTAAAGGTACTAAACATAGGGGAGATTACTGATACTATTAATTTAAATGATGATCAAGTTGAACTCTTTTTTGGGCCAGAAGTTGATGGTAAATCCCAAGAAGGAGGTGTCCCTCCATTTTATGTTAGCCTCAATGTTCATGAAAAAATTATCGATAATGCCATGTTGGATTCAGGTGCATCACATAATCTTATGCAAGAGGCAGTTATGGAGAAGCTTGGCCTTGAAATCACTAGACCCTACAAATATTTGTACTCATTTGATTCTTCTCAAAGATATTTGTGTCACTCTAGCTCAGATACCGGCAAAGAGTCTAGTGATGGATATTGTAGTAGCTGACGTCCATCCTAAGTATGGAATGCTTTTATCATGCTCATGGGGAGAAAATTTACAAGGGACCCTTTAAATGGACATGAATTATGCTACAATACCAGTGTTTGGTTAACCAAGAAGATTGTATAGGGAAACCTTAATGAAGTACATGGTGAGTAGTCAAGAAAAACCACACAATTACCCTCTATACTCTGTCCATACTGACCTTTAATCCTTCATTGTTTATAATGACGGAGACATTGATTTACAGGTTACCCATGCAAATAATGACCTTAAAGAAAAACATGACAGTCAAATACAAACTATACAACAAGATCCCGAAGATGAACCCCTTTGGAATATGAGCTTTGATGACTCATGTGGAAAAGCAGGCTCAGGAGCAGGTATTTGGGTGTATAATGCAGGGAAAAATCATGCACAAGGTCATTCATACAAGCTAATTTTTTAGTGCACAAACAACATAGCAGAATATGGATCCCTACTCTTAGGATTAAAATTGTTGAAAATATTAGGAGCTAAGAGTATTTATGTCCATGGTGATTCTGAATTAGTCATAAAAAAAATGAAAAGAAAATATGATGTAAAACATCCTAGGTTAAGAGAATATAGAAATGTTGTACTTTATTTCTTAATAACATTTGGTGAATATGATTTAGCAGTTATCTCCAGAAATCAAAATGTCCTAGAAAATGGTTTAGCCTTTTTAGCAAGTACATGTCAATTGCCTCACCCAAACAAACAATACACAATAGAGGTTAAACATCGTCCTTCTGTGCCAGATAACATGAGATATTGGCAAGTATTTGGTAGTGACAAACAAATTGAAAGTTTCTTACAATCTAAGGATGAATTTTAAGATAGAAATATAGACCTAGATTGTGAAGAAGACACTCACTCTGATGTACAAATTAGTGTAGAAAAGAACCCGCTATTTCTGATGTAAATATTTCAGCAAATAACACTATGCATAGAAAAGAAATACATAAAGTTCCAGAAAAAGAGGAATTTGATCTACTACAACTCAAAGATAATACCCTGCCTAGAGGGTTGGTCCCTTTAGAATAACTCTTTGACTTTAATGATGTAGCCAAGAAACCCAAAATGGAACCAACAGGTACAAACATTGAAGAGTGTAACATAGGTACTGAACAAAACCCTAAAATCATAAAACTATCAAAATCACTGCCTATCATTACAAAACGAAGATATATAGCTCTGTTTAAAGAATTCATAGATTTATTTGCTTGGAGCTATGAGGAATTAAAGGCTTATGATACTAGAATCATACAACACAAAATTCCAATCAAGGAGGATCAAAAGCCTTTTAAACAAAAACTGCATAGGATAAATCCCATATTAATGCCTTTTGATTGAGAAGGAAATCAAGAAAATGTATGAATCCAAAATCATAGTTCCACTTAGATATTATAAATGGGTATCCAATATTGTGCCTACAAGAAAGAAAATAGGTGAAATCAAATGTTGCATTGATTTTAGGAATCTGAACAAAGTATCTCTCAAGGACAACTACCCTTTACCAAAAATGGACCACATATTGCAGAGGGTAGTAGGTTTCAGTAGGATCTCTTTGTTAGATGGATTTTGAGGTTATAATCAAGTTTTAGTGCAACCTGATGATCAAGATAAAACATCTTTTACTACTCCTTGGGTGACTTTCATGTATGTGAAAATGCCTTTTGGATTAATGAATGTTGGAGCTACTTTTCAAAGAGCCATGGACATAGATTTTTCAGATGAAATTGACCATTTTATTGTCATATACCTTGATGATATTACTGTATATTCAAAAACTGATGAAGAGCACTTAACACATTTAAGAAGAGTTTTTGAAAAATGTAGAAAGTTTGGAATTTCCATGAATCCCAAGAAAACATTGTTTGGACTTGAAGAAGGAAAGTTGCTAGGTCACATTATTTCTCAATATGAAATCAGAATTGACCCTAGAAGGATTGATGGCATACTCAAAATTATTCATCCCAGGAATCTCAAAGAACTTCAATCTTTCATTGGTAAAATCAACTTTTTGAGGAGATTTATAAAAAATCTTGCATAACTTTTGAGACATATAACCAACATGCTTAAAAAAGATTCGGAAATTAAATGGAACATTGAAGCTAAAAAATATTTTGATCTAGTCACAACAAGCATTGACCAAAGCTCCAGTCCTTATCAACCCAGATTTTACCAAAGACTTCATAGTTTTTTCTTTTGCATTTGAACATACTATTGTTGCTATTTTATTACAGAAAAATAGTGAAGGACATGAACAACCAATAGCATTTTTCAGCAAGGCATTGAGAGATGCATAATTGAAATACAATATCATGGAAAAATAAGCTTTTTCTCTGGTTAAAGCATTAAAGGATTTAAAAGTTTATATTATACATTCACATATTATTGCTTATGTACCCAATGTAGTAGTCAAAGACATATTAACACAAAATGGTCTTGATGGAAAAAGAGGAAAATGGATTTTTGTTATTTTGGAATATGATGTGGAAATCAAACCTACCAAATTGATTAAAGGGAAAGGATTAGCCAAATTGATGGGTGAATCAAATTTTCATGCACTAGACATTGACATGGTTCATTCATTGGATTATCAAGAGGAACTGACTACTCCAAAAATTGATGAAGCATTCCTAAATTCTCCCCGGTATGCAGATATCTTGTATGTTTTGTTTAATTTGAATGCTCCTCTTATTTTTTTCCAAAACTAAAGCAAGATTTATAAAATTGAAAGCTGTCAAATTCTACATTTTGGAAATGGTTTTGTATTGGAAAGATTTTGGAGGTATTTTACTCAAATGTTTGCTAAAAGATGATGCAGATAAAGTTATGTAGGAATTCCATGGAGGTGGCTGTGGTGGACATATTTATTAGAAAACCACTGTTAACAAGATCATGAGGGATGGTTTATACTGGCCTACTATTTTTATTGACATCCACAAGATGATAAATGCCTGTCACAAATGCCAAATTTTTGAAGGAAAAATAAAATTGCTGCCCTTACCCTTGAAGCCTATTTTTGTTGAGAGCCCTTTCCAATGCTGGGGATTAGATTTCATTGGATAAATTCATCCCCCATCCTCTGCCCAACATAAATGGATTCTTACTGCCACAGAATACTTTACCAAATAGATAAAAGCCACTCCTTCTAAAAATTCCACTGACTCTGTCATCATAAAAATCCCTGAAACCAATATCCTTTCCAGATTTGGTTGTCATAGAAAAATCATCACTGAAAATGCTACAGCCTTTAAGTCCAAGAAAATGGTGGAATTTTGTCATAGGTCTCATATAACTTTGGGACATTCAACAACTTATTACCCTCAGGGTAATGGATTGGTTGAATCTTCGAACAAAAGTTCGGTAAATATTATAAAAAAGCTTTTGGAAGATAACAAGAAATCATGGCATAACAAGTTGATCATTTCTCTTTGGGCTGATAGAATTACTACCAAAACGTCAATTGGAATGTCTCCATACCAAATGGTTTATGGAATGGATGTAGTTTTTCCTTCTTCTTTAAGAGTTCCAGTCATGAAGATTATTCAGGAAATTCAAGCTGAAACAAATGATATACAAAGAAGGATCAATCAAACTATTTAGTTGCAACATTCTAGAGAGGAAGTTTATAACATAACTCAAGTAATTCAAGAGAATATCAAGAATATTTTAGATAAAAGAACAAAGGATAACGATTTTAATTTAGGAGACAAGGTTTTGAAATGGGATTCCAGAAGAGAAGACAAAGGTAAACATGGAAAATTCGATAATATTTGGTAAGGGCCATACATCATTGATGCTTTGAAGCGAACAAAGTTCCTTCTCAAGTTAAAATACTCCAAAACAATTGGAATACAAAGATATCCATGAGGATACAAATATTATATTATAAAAGATATGAAATTGAGATAGATGATAAAATGTTACAATGAAGCCCTGCTTATATACCTACGCAGGTGACCTTTCATGACTGGGCATGTCTCTTAGACATGCCCTTTCACTAACTTAATGACTACTTACATAATCCTTAATTGACTATTTAATAATTATATTTGTTATATTCGTTATGAATTATATTCATAACATTTCCCCTTTCTTCAAAATCTTTGTCTTCAAAGCTTATAGTTGACACTTTTCTTCAGTTCAATCACGCACCATTTTCTTCATTTTCTTTCATCACAATTTAATATATCAACTTTTATTTATTTATTTGTTATGAATTGGCCCTTCCTTCATAACTTTGTCCTCAAAGTTTTATGGATAATAATTTCTTCATCTTGTATTTTTTAAAATACTATAATTTTCAGGAAATCTTCCTTCTTTCCTTTCCGAATTGGATTTAATTTCCTTTTCATCAATGATTGATTTCATTTTGTCTGTTGAATTGAGTTTTTAGGGTTTTTAAGGTAACCCTTCCTAACTCTCTCTTCTTATTTTTAATGAGGTTATTATTGCTTCAATTTTTTTTAATAATTTAATTAATTAAATAATTTTAATTAATTAAATTAATATATATATATATATATTCTTTTAACAATTGATTTTTTTTTAACTCTTTTTTTTGTTGAAAGGTTACAACCCTAGTGAAATGTGGCTATTCACATATATTCACCTATAAAATATATGTACACTTATGTGTATTTCTCCACGTAAAATTAAACTTCCCATTCAAAAGAGATTTTTTATTCCTTTACTTCTTATTTTACCTTGTAAATACCATGGGAAAATACCATGGGCTTCCAAAACCACGAGCTTGTAAACCACTGAAAGAATAATCAAAATAACCTGACCTACTCTTCCTTATTTATTTTTCCTTTTTAATTTTAATTTGTCTTGGTATGTACGTATATGTACTTCTTTATATATATATATATATCTCTCTCTCTCTCTCTCTCTCTCTCTTTTTCTTTTTCTTTTGGAAATATTTTCTTTTAAATCTTTTTTTTTTCCTTTTAATTTATTTCCCCCTTTATGTTAACTTTCTTTCTCTCTTTTATATATATATATATATATATATATATATATATATATTTTATCCTTTTTTTTCAAATTTTTATTATGGCCGAAGGCCTCTGACAAACTTAGCAATGGAGAAACTCTAAAATTTGTAGCGAATGCTTCTATCACGATGGAAAAACGGTTGACAATTTTTATGGTCAAAGACTTGGATCGGAGAGCGTGGCTCTGTGCAACGCTTAAGCGGCCGAAGGCTCGAACATCTATGATACCAAATGAAGTGAAAAAAGTTCCTTCTCAAGTTAAAATACTCCAAAACACTTGGAATACAAAGATATATATGAGGATACAAATATTATATTATAAAAGATATGAGATTGAGATAGATGATAAATGTTACAATGAGGCCCTGCTTATATACCTACGCAGGTGACCTTTCATGACTGGGCATGTCTCTTAGACTTGCCCTTTCACTAACTTAATGACTACTTACATAATCCTTAATTGACTATTTAATAATTATATTTGTTATATTCGTTATGAATTATATTCTTAACATGATTTCAGAGGAAACAATGCATATTTCCTTAAAGAGTTGGCTGGAATAGAGATACCTGGAGGTCCTGTCAATGGAAGGATGCTGAAGCACTATTTATTTTGAAAATTCAGGTTGGTTTTTCATCATTTTAAATACCACTGTTTTACAGTTTGTGATTTTAATAATTCATTAACCAATGTTGAAGCCTGTGGAGAAGGCCCTGAGCTTGATTTGATGAGTAGTCATAAAATAGAAAAAGAAATTAGATGAAGAGTTTGTAGAAAATGGAGCATTCCAGGCTACTAGTCTTAGGTTCTTGACACTTCATTTGGAGAAGTGCCATCCCTAGCTAGAGCCATTGTTAGTATCCTATAAATCATAGGATATCAAGGTGATTCAGTATTTCATGAGTTTCACTTTGATATTGAGTATGATTTTCAATATTCAAGTGATTTCCAAAAAATATGAAAAAAAGAAAAGAAAAGAGGGTATATAAAAAAATAAAAAAGAGAAAAATACAAAAAAGAAAAAGAAAGAAAAACCCCAAAAAAGAATAACACAGAGAGTGCTGCAAATCAAAATGCCACTACTGATTAGATTAGCTTGTTCAATCATACAATTTAAGCATGATTATACAATTTTAAATTTCTATTGATAGGTTAGAAAATAAAGATTTTCCAATCTGTCTAAACTTGGCATATTAGTAGTTAGGTAGAAATAAAATTGACTCAATTGTTTAAACTGAGTCAATGGAAGAAATAAGGATAGATGTAGGTTAGAGTCTTAGAGAAAAATTAATTGGTTTTGCAAGTCCAAATGCACCCTGAAAAAGAATAAAAAATGTTAGATTGGTGACATGGGTAGGTAGGGAAGAAAATAGGAAAATATAAAGGAAGCATGGGATTTATTCCAAAGGTTTATCCTAAAAATTTCATGTTTTTTCTGGTCGAAGAGAAAAATCAAAACACTAAGGTGTTTTATTCTAAATTTTGAGAATAAATCTTCATTTGAAAATATATTTGACATATTACATGTCATTTTCCCATATCCTAAGGCCTGACATTGTATTTCCACCCCCACTCTTCATTAAAATCTCACTCGACCCCATCATCCACTCATGTTGCATCATCACTTAACCCTGCATCACCTTTCACCTCATCCCCGCTCCCTCCATCTCATCCAACGACTCATGATGGTTTTCGGCCCCCCCTCATCCTCCGAATGTTAACGTCAGGGGGAGGGTGGGGTTCCGAAATAAACAATATTCCAAACCACCCCGCCTACTGCGTGTCGCACCCAAATTATTTTGCACCCCCCACCTCCCCCCACTGTTTACCGCTTACCGACCATGTCCCCATGATAAAAGCTGTTTCACTGTGCCGAAACCACACCATTTATTGTTGCGCCAATGACCGTTGCAGTCATTACCGTTACGCCACAATAAAATCTTGCTGTCCCCTCCATCCAATTATATATGCTCCCGCCTTAGGCCAGTTGTACATTTAATGTCTTAGGCCGTTACCGAACTGGCCCGTGCCATGTCAACAGTTACACAATCACTCTATAAAACCAATTTTCCGCACATGTGGCAAGGTTTAACATTTTTCTTGCATTCTATTGTTGCAAGTAATCGATTTGTAAATATTTTACAGAAAAAGACATGCAAAGAAAGTTCAATTCTCTCACAGGTCAAACAGAGTTCTTCTGTAATCCCCTTTTCTTCTTCCCATTCCCCCCCTTTCTATATTCCCATATTGTTTTAATCCCATTCTTCTCTGCAACAGTGAAAAACACAGTGAATTTATTTTTCAAATAAAATAATGTCTCCAAAGAAGGATAAAAAACCATTTAATCCAATGGTTTACCCTCAGGTATACTTGGATCATGTGGCTTTGGTTGAAAGAGACTATAAAATCCATGAGATAGAGTAAGATTTCGATTTATTCGATGTCTACTGCTGGCTTGAGGATAAGCTAATAGATGAAGTATATGATATAGGGTTATGGGAGACCAAATTACCCTATTTCATATTACCAAGGACCCACAACTTCCTCTAATTTGTGAGGAAATTCCATGCATGTTAGGACATTTACTAAAGAGATGTAGTATCCCCCACAGGATAAGTCCTCTTTACTGTCAGCGCCCAGTCAATCCTACAAATGATGTAGGCTCCCACTGTTGAAGAAATATTCCATTTTATTATGAAGTTATCAGAGAAAACATTAGAATTTTCATGGCAACTGATGCCTCACTGCCAAAAAAATAATCCTCTATATCCCTTATCCACTTTCCCTGATAGAACCCAACATATTGTCATTGTTCTTTCATATTTTCTAAGATATAATTAACACCAGTGGATAGATGAGGCCATGATAGGTTTCCTATCTATTCTTTCATCAGATTCTAAGCCTTCAATCATGTTCAACTTTAGCCAATTATTAGCTAATTCCATCCATGATAAATTTGTAAAGTTTCAAACAGAGGAAGTTTTCAAATACACTTCAGTTTTGGTCTATATGTTTGTCTATTTTCAGGTCAGTAGATTCTAATTTGCAATGAGGAAGGTTAATGGTGACTCTATGTTGGAGTAATTAAACACAGTGGAAACATAATAACCACACACAACAGAGAAACAAACATAAAGACAACATATTTTAACGTGGTTCAACTAACCAATCTGGGCTACGTCCACCAAACAGGGCATCGACAATCTCATTCATCAACTGGAGAATTACAACAGCAGAGTTTCTCATCTGCTCTTCCACTCACCTCACATTCCTCATGCTCATTTGCCTCTACGGGCTTACATTTTATAGCTGGGAGTAGAAACAGAATCATAAATTCACTCACAACAAATATAGGATGCATTAACTCCACATCAGAAATAGATGGAGTCAATTTAGCAACAAATCCTATTGTTGTCACCTTCATGAGATTTTCTCCAAATTTAATTAAAAGAAAATCTCAACAATATCCACCTTGACAAAAATTAACCTGATACCCTGTTCCATTATTATTTATTTTATCTTTTCTGCAAGCCAAGAGAAGCCAGACACCACCATAGCTTCTCTAACAAAACTGGTTTCGTGAACATGTCTGCACAGTTTTCCTTTGTATGCACCTTTTCAAGAGAGACTCCTCGTTCAGTGATAACCTGTCTTACAAAATGGTACTTGATAGGTATATGGTTTGATTTACTGTGATAGGCCGGATTTTTAGCCAAATGAATTGCACTTTGACTATCACAAAATAACTTGATGTTGTCCTGCAACCTACCAAACTCACCAAACAAACTTTTCAACCAAACCGCTTCTTTGCAAGCATGTGAAGCAGCTATATATTCTGCTTCTGTAGTGGATAAAGCAACAATGTTCTGTAGCTTTGACATCCAGCTAATAGCTCCACCTGCAAGAGTAAAGACATACCCTGAAGTTGACCTTCTCTTATCCAAATCACCTGCAAAATCGGAATCAACATATCCGCAAACAAATTCACTACTCCTATTATAAGTGATATAATAATCACGTGTGCCTCTCAGATACCGAAGCACCCATTTCACTGCTGATCAGCGTTCTTTTCCTGGATTTTCCATATACCTGCTGACAACCCCAACTGCATGTGAAATATCTGGTCGAGTACAAACCATCGCATACATCAAACAACCTACTATATTGGCATATGGAATTCGAGACATATATTCCTTTTTTTCATTAGTGTTAGGACATAAACTTGAAGAAAGCTTAAAATGAGAAGCTAAAGGGACTGAAACAGGATTCACATTGTTCATACCAAACCTCAAGAGTATTTTCTCAATATACTTCTTTTGTGATAGCCACAACTTACCATTGCTCCTGTCTCTAAAAATCTCCATGCCCAAAATCTGTCTTGCTACTCCTAGATCTTTCATATCAAACATCCTAGCCATCTGAGCCTTTAACCTGTTGATCTCTGTTATGCTTTTGCTTGCTAAAAGCATATCGTCAACATACAACACTAAGATAATGAACATGCCATTACTTAATTTCTTAAAGTAAACACAATGATCATATTCACTTCTTATATAATTTTGACTCATCATGAAAGAATCAAATTTCTTGTATCACTGTCGAGGCGACTGCTTCAAACCATACAATGATTTCTTGAGCCTGCAGACAAATTTATTGTTGCGATTTTGAACAAACCCTTCCGGTTGTTCCATGTAAATCTCCTCATCTAAATCTCCATGTAAAAATACAGTTTTAACATCTAGTTGCTGTAATTATAAATCAAGTAAAGAAACTAATGCTAACACAATCTGAATTGAAATAATTTTTACAACTGGTGAAAATATCTCATGAAAGTCAATTCCTGCTTTCTGAGAAAAACCTTTCGCGACCAACCTCGCTTTGTACCTGTCTTCTTTATCATCAACACCCCTTTTCAATTTTTAAACCCATTTACATCCCACAATTTTTCTGTCTTTGGAAAGTTCTACCAGATCCCATGTGGCATTCTTGGCTAATGCCTTCATCTCGTCCTTCATAGCCTCTTTCCACTTACCACTGTTAGAACCTTGTACAGCTTCCTGATAGCACAAAGGTTCATCATCATTAGCGGTTAAAGCAGCTGAAGTAACATAATCATCATACCTTTTAAGAGGATGTCTGATTCTCGTAGACCTCCTTAAATATGTTTATGGTACTTCCACAATTTGCTGATTATATTATCTATAGGAACTTCTTCATGATCTGCATCTGAAACATGTTCATGATCTACATATGAAACTTGTTCATGATCTGAATCTGAAACTTGTTCATCTATATTATCATCAGTATTTGAACTGGTTTCAAACTGAATGTGTTGAAGCTTAGGTACATTCTCATGTTTCAATTTATCATCTACATCTGGATTTTCAAGTGAAGATTCATTAAATTTAACATATCTGTTAATGATTATTTTGTGAGTAGTAGGATCCCACAACTTGTATCCCTTAGTCCCATCACCATATCCAACAAAGATATATCTTTTTGATTTAGGATCTAATTTAGAATGCTGATGTTTCGGAACTAGAGCATATGCATCACAACCAAAAACTTTCAGTTTAGAATAATCACATGGATAACCTTTCCATACCTCTTGAGGAATTTTGCATCCTATCGCAGTTGATGGTGATCGATTTACCAAGTAACAAGCTGTAGAAACCACTTCTGTCCACAATTCCTTCTGCAAATTGGCATTACTAAGCATACTTCTTGCTCTCTCTAAAAGAGTCCTGTTCATGCATTCAACATCTCCATTTTGCTGAGGAGTATATACAGTGGTTTTATGTCTTTCGATCCCAGCATCCTTGCAATAATTATCAAATTCATTTGAATTAAAGTCACCACCATTATCAGTTCTTAAACATTTAATGGTTCTTCCAGTGATGTTTTCAACTAATGCTCTAAATTGTTTGAAAACTGTGAATACATCAGAATTCTTATTTAACATATAGACCCACACTTTTCTAGAGAAATCATCAATAAAAGATACAAAATATGACGATCTTCCATATGAGGTTGTAGGAGATGGACCCCAAACATCAGAATTGATATAATCAAGGATTCCCTTACTAGTATGTTTTCCAGTTTTAAACTTCTGCTTGCTTTGTTTCCGAAATAGACAATGTTTGCAGAAATCTGACTTAGAAGATTTTAAACTAGGAAGTAACTTACGATCAAATAAAATTTTCAATCCTCTTTCGCTCATATGGCCCAACCGTTGATGCCATAGACGAATAGAATTACTGTCGTTTTCAGATACTGTAGAAGCATGATCTGAATCTGTTCTTCCTTCTAACTGAAAAATATTTCCAACCTTCTTTGCTGTCATTACTAGTAGAATTCCTTTATAAAATTTCATTACTCCACCTTGAATAAAGGTTTTATATCCATTAGTGTCTAGTACTCCTAGTGAAATGAGGTTTTTTCTTAGTTCAGGTACCTGTCTTACATTAGTTAGAATCTTATTTGTCCCATCAAACATTTTAATCTGGATGCTTCCAATTCCCACAATATTACACGAGACATCATTTCCCATGTAAACAACTCCATAATTGATTGATTTATAAGTTTTAAACCACTCTCTATGAATGCACATGTGATTTGACGCACCAGAATCTAACAGCCAATGTTGATCATGATTAGAAAAACTAATTGATAACACTTCATCATTCATACCTGAAATGGATGCCTAACCTGTATCTATCATGTTTGCTTCTTTCTTTTCTGTTGAAGAGTCTCCTTTGGATGTTTGCTGTCTCTTCCAATAGTCCTTCTTCAAATGTCCTGATTTGCCACAAAACCAACACTTTACCTTACTCTTCTTCCCTTTCGATTTTGAACGTGAGTTGTTGTGCTTACTGAAGCGTCTTTCTTTAGAACGAACTTTGACAATCATTGCTTCTGATGTAGAGGTTTCTGAATTTGACCTCTTCCTTGTTTCTTCGAACAACAAAGCTCCAAAAACATCATCAAATTCAAGGGTTTCTGATGAACTAAGACCTATAGAAGTAACAAAATGATCCCATGACTTGGGCAACGAGCATAATAAAGTTACAACTTTATCTTCTGATTCAAATTTCACTTCTATACTTTCTAACTGCACCAGGAGAGTATTAAAGGTATTTAGATGATCACTTATTGTCATACCTTCCTTCATGCGCAAGCTGTACAACTGTCGCTTCAGAAGAATCCTATTGGATAAGGATTTTTTCATGTACAACTTTTCAAGCTTTGTCCACAAACCAGTAGCATTTTTCTCTGACACGATGTTAAACAAAACATCATCCGCCAAACATAGTCGAATGCCGCTCAGTGCTGTTTCATCCAAGTCACTCCATTCATTATCTGTCATGGTGTAAGGTTGTTTGGCTTTTCCCAACAGAATCTTCGCCACGCCTTGTTGCACGAGTAGATCATACATCTTCAATTTCCAGATCTCGAAGTTTTTTTTTCCATTGAACTTCTTGATCTCAAACCTAGCACTTTGTGTTTTTTCCATATTTAGTAGCTCGTGTCACAAAAAATCTCCAATATTAGAAGGAATTAGTTTTGATTAAAAAATACCTTCGCCAAAAATAAAATAAAATTCCCTTGATAAAAAATGTCTTAGGCCCTTAATAATGGCATATTAAAAATCAAATCGATATACAATATCGACATACAAAAATTTCAATATAATCAAATCTTAATACAAATCGATTTTAAAACATGCCACCATTCTCCATATAATTTATTTTAAAACATGCCACCATTCTCCATATAATTGATTTCTAATGGGCCACCTCCTCTTAAATGAATAAAATTCCACCCTTTTTCAATATAACCGATAGTATTTTAAAACCACTCAAATCGATATATACAAATCGATTACAATTCGGCATTTAAAAAACAAATCGATTTAATTTTCATATTTATAAAATCGATGGCCTAGTTATAAAAGTCCATTTGATTGTCATATTTATGAAATCTATTTGATTTCATTACACGACCCATTTCAAAACGTTTAATACCCATTTCAAAAAAATGTTTAAATGAAACATCAGTTTACCATGTCTCGGCTATCGGTCAACGGCCCTGAATGCTGGCCCTCACTGAATAACTCGGCCTTTCTGGTCATAGCTCATGGCTCTCTAATCCAGCTCATGGCTCTTCGTTATGAAATCGACGCTGCCTGAGTCATTCAACTATCTAGTTTATGACGACGGTCCATGGCATACGCCCTCTAGCTCATGGTTTACTCCTGGCTTTAGCATAATGTTTCCTTCAATTTACGCACAGTTAGGAGTATGCACAAAAATAAAAAAAAATCGATCATAAAGCGATACCTGTGATCTACCTTTCTCTTCAACGGACTTACAAAAAATGACAACGGTCACTTCTTTCACTCACTAATCTACGTGCAACTTGATTGGGCATTCTTGTAAGCTGCCTTCCTTCATGCTGCAGATTAAGCAGCTTCCACGTAGATGAGCAGATTTCAAAACTGTGTTCACAGCGGGCCGCCGATCATCACCTCAAGGGTTATCACCACGACGCCTTTGAAATCGCTGTAAGATTGAATCACTGCAACAGTCAGCTCAACTAGCTCAACAAAGATATATATTTGTTGGATATGGTGATGGGACTAAGGGATACAGGTTGTGGGATCCTACTACTCACAAAATCATCATTAACAGAGATGTTAAATTTAATGAATCTTCACTTGAAAATCCAGATGTAGATGATAAATTGAAACAGGAGAATGTACCTAAATCAAAATGACATTGAGGAAATTGAATCACAGAGAGATGAAATGATGAAGTTAATCACGGAGTAGTCTGCACAGCTAAAGAAGATAGATACAAAGATGGAAAAAATGGTGAAAGAAAAGGAGAAAGCAGTAGAAATGGCCATTGTTCCATTAGAGGCTATTCCTATTGCATCCATCCCTACAAAAACACCAACAAATACAGGCTCATCAGGTGGTATAGAGAAACTGGCCAAAGCCATGGAGAACATGACCATACAAATAATAGAGATCAAAAAGTTAGAAGCAGAAATCAACACCCTGAAGGATTTAAAGAAAAGGCCAGACAATGCCCATGAAATTGAGATACAGAGAGCTCAGAGACAGATTGAGAAATTAATAAAAGCAGAGAGTGAAGCTTCTATTGGATAGATTATTGTTCAGGCCAAAGAAATTATTTGGACAACTATTGTTGACTCCATGAATGAGATATGACCTTCCATTCAAATAATTTTTGAATAGAGAGATTTGGTTGGACTAGTGAATGATGCCATAGACAAAGAAAACAAACAACTCACAGGGATGCCTGAGACAAAAAAACAATATTATCAAATTCTTGAATTCCAAGATTAGTTTTAAATTGGAAGCACTAGGAGTGGAGGACAAAACAACAACCATCCTAGAAGTCAAGAAGGTACTCAACAAAAGGATTTTGGTCACACAGTTGGAAGAAAAGTGTCATCAGTTACAAATTGGTGTCAAAATATTATTCAATAGAATCGAACCATTGACCAAAAGATGATTTCCGTCACTTTTTGTGATAAATTATAAGCTCATGCACAGGCCGGATTATGTAAAGAAGCTAAATCAGATTGCCAAAGACACAACTAAGTTTGCTGGAATAAAAGGATCAATGACTAGAAGAGCCTTCCTAGAGGCTATGGATAATTATTTATACATACAACATGAACTCAAGCATATTTTTCAGTTAAGGCCAACTTTTACGAAGTTCACATAGACAGGATATTTACAGGAAGCTAATTAGGATCAAGATCCTGAATGCACAACAATGGGAGAAATTATGTGATTACCAAGAAGGGTGAAAACTCAGCGCATCAGCGGAACAACCGACTCAGCACATCAATCAATTCTAAAAACCAGTGTATCAACTCAACATATCAACCTCAGATTGCCTAAATATGCTAGCACAACCACACATCAAAGCACACAATAACGACCTTCTGAAGATTACAACAACATGTCACGGATATTCCATCGTGTCCACTTTGTGGGCACATTTTTCAATTTTCAACCATTATTAGAATCAATAAGCAGATTTCCCATGTAGATACAGAAATCACTAGGAATGATTTAAATACTGCATTTCTATTCAGTATCAGGGTTTGGATCCTAGACTGTAAACTTTTCTTTTGGAGCTGGAGCATCAATAATAAACGACCATTTTGCAAGATTCTTGAGCTATTTTTATCTAGTGATGTATTTTATTTATCGTGTTTAATGTTTTCCAGTGTTATTTCTTTCAGTGTATCATTGAATTATGATTGTAAAACAAAAATCTGAAGAATGAGATTTGCTAATAGAGCACCTTAATTATGGCTGTGTGTACAATATAAATGTTTTTCCTCTGAAGTTTGGTTAAATAATTCTTCATTGCTTTTTAACCACTACTGAGAATCACTTTTCTTTCATCCCATGTGTTATCACTGGAAAATTGGACAAGAAAATATGACATTACTAAATGTTAGGAAGAAGGATTTACAAGGCTAAGGCGCATTAGAGAATATATTAAAAAAAAAAAACTCTAAGGTCTAGAGGAAAAATAAATTTGCGCACTCAAGACACTGGCAGAATGTGCCTTTGAGCAAATTGTTCTTCGATAGGCGTGCCTTTGCACGACTTTCCCTCAAAAATCCGCACGGACCTGAGAGTGGCAGAAGTCACTTTCCGAGACCACAAGGCACACTCCAGGAAAATGATCCCACACTTGAGGCCACCAAAGAACAACCGCCTAAGCCTCCTTGGGACCTCAAGGGAGCACACAAAGGAATCAAGTGGAACATAATGGAATAAACCCCCTCTCTTGGGTCACCATCCATCAATGTACCAAGAGAGGGAAGGAGAGTTTGAATTCATCTATAAAATACCACCAAGAGAAGAACAAAGGGAGAGCAAATTGTTATGCTGATAAAATTTTCTTTGAAGAAATCCAACAGTGTGGAATCTAGAGTAGAAGTAGAGAGGGGATTCGGTTGTTGGCCATCCAACAACTTCAATCCTTTGGAGTAGAGAGAAGACCTTGCACCAATTAGCTAGAAGGTAAAAACATCCTTGCATCTGGCCTTAGAACTCCATAGTTCTAAGGGCCCATTGGAAAGTGTGTAAACGTACTATCATTCTTCCTAACAACAATCAATAAGAAGGGACATTGATGCCACCGTTAGTATTATTTTTATGTTTGAATCTTTATGAGCTTTCATGTTTATGTTTATTTTAGTCTCGTTTTTTCTCTACATATGCATACTATATCATTATTTAGTGTGTTTAATGTTTTATAGCATGTTCACTAACCTGCTAACTCTTTTGTTTTTCTTCTTGCGACCAAAGCTTAGAGGCAACGACCACTCCTCCTAAGAAATTGTGGATTGGTACACTTGTGCACCAAAACCACCAACACACCATGATTCGTTATGTTTTAAGATCTAGTAACTATAGTTAGCTTGCCTTGCAATTGCTTTGGAAAAGTTGATGCAACAACCCAACCTGTTATGACTCCATGGCCTAATGGAAATAGTTTAAATAGATCCCTTAATCCAACCAAATTATCAATAAAAAAGCAACCTTCACAATTAGTTTAACTAGCCTAATATCAGAAATCATAAAAAAAAGATAAATCTTAAAGAGATATCCCTCTCTGAGTCTAGGAGGGCTAGATCCTAGGTTCCAAAGTGGTTTTGATGTTGCCATTTTATGATTATTCATGCCAATCTTAAAATTATAGAATGATAACAGATACCAAGGAGCATCATTTCATACATAGAAACCAAATTTCTCAAGCCATTTTGAACTACATTGTGGGATATGATGGACAGAAAATTGAACTGGTTTACAAAGTTACATCCACATATAAAGGAGAAAAAAAAAGTAGTCAACAATATTTTTATTTGGTGTGGAGCCTGATTATCATCCTAATTTAGAGGTATTTTTTTTCAGCCGAATGTATACCCTCGAAGCTAAAAATAGATGTAAAATTGCCTTGTAAAAGGTTGTAATTTCGTAGTCAATCTGGGCCATTCATTAGCCAGATGATCTGACGGTAGAATTTATGTTTAATTAAGGGTTTTTTTCCCTAGAAGGCAACCCCTTAGTTTATATGAGGGAATTCTATTGCGGCTATGGGTGGTGTGTATTTTGAGTAAGAAAGAGAAAGGGGGACTGTGTGAGAGAGTAGAGGATATTACATCAGATCTATTGTAGGTTGTGTCTCTTCATTTTTCTAGATAATATAAAGGAAGGACTGGCTATTTATTTGTGGAAGTAGCCCAAGTTGGGTGAACCACATATATATTTGTCTCTCTTTTTTTATATGTTTTCTATGTTTGTATTTCCACATATTTTTATTTGTTCCATTTCTTTGTAATATATAATTTTCTAACAAATGGTATCAAAGTCGAAGGTATATTTGGCTGATAAACTCGCAGGAAAGAAGGGTTCCTGGTCCGAGTGGGAGCAATGATGGAATATGGTAGGCTTAGGGTCGAGAAATTTAACGACCAAAAATACCCGCTGTGGAAGATGAAAATGGAAGATTATTTGTATTAGAAATATATGTACCTACCATTGAGCAAAAAAAAATAAGCCATCGAGTATGACAGACGCAAAATGATCGATTCTCGATAGAAAGGCACTTGGAACAATATAGCTGTGCCTCAAGGCATCGTTAGCCTTCAATATTTCGAAGGAAACAACAACAGGGGGTTTAATGATGACATTGGAGAAACTATATGAAAAACCCTCGACCTCAAATAAGGTATTTATTATGAAACGTTTATTTAACATGAAAATGTTGGAAGGTGGATCTGTTGCTGACCATTTGAATGAATTTAATACGGTTACGAGTCAGTTAAGTTCTGTAGGGGTAATATTTGATGATGAAATTAGGGCTCTATTATTTCTATGCTCATTTCCAGAAAGTTGGAATGGTTTAGTTATGGCCATTAGTAACTCTATCTCTGGATCTATTACTTTAAATTTTATGATGTTGTCGGTGCCATCCTTAGTGAGGAAATCTGACGGAAAAGCTCTAGTGAGACATCAAGTAATGCTTTGAGGGCAGAGACTAGGAGAAGAAAAATGGAAAGAGGAAAGAGCCCATGATATCTCAGTAAGTCAAGGAAAGGTATATCCAAGTCTATATCAAGGATAGTGTGCTGGAAATGTGGGAGGAAAGGACACCTGAAGAAAGACTGTAAGTCTCGGAAGGGAAAATAAGGAGATGCACAACAAGAAAACAATCATGAAGCGAATGTGGCAGACGATGTGTTGAAAGACAATTTGATTCTTTCTTTAGAAAATGTTATTGATGCCCAGGTGGTTTATCTAGGGGCCTCATTCCATGACACACCTGATAAGAAACATTTTCATGACTATGTTCAAGGAGATTTTGGACAGGTTTGTCTGGGTGATGATAAACCCTGTAAAATCATTGGAATGGGTAAAGTTCTTGTAAGACAACATAATGGAAATAAATGGTTATTAAAGGGGGTAAGGAATGTTCTATATTTGAAGAAAAATATGATTTCAATAGGGTTGTTAGGCGGTGAAGGTTGTGTGATATATTTTATAGATAAAACCTCAAAGGTCACTAAAGGAGCCCTAGTAATAGCAAAATGAGAAAAGGTTGGTACATTGTATTTATGCAATGGTATTTATAATTATGTTAATTATTTAAACTCCACAGGAGAAAATGCAACATGATGGCATCATAGGCTTAGACACATGAGTGAGAAGGGGATGGAGATTCTTCACTCAAGAAATTTGTTGCCAAGTTTGAAGAATATTAATTTGGATTTTTGTGATAATTTGTTTATGGAAAACAAAAGAGAGTCAGATTTTTTAGAGTTGTGAAAGAAAAGAAAAGTGAAAAATTATATCTTGTGCATACATATGTATAGGGACCTTCTCAGGTATCATCTCTCAGTGACTTTCTTTATTATGTTACTTTTAATGATGATACAACTAGAAAACAATGGATTTCGTGTATTCAGAATAAATCTGATGTATTTGATACTTTCAAGAAATTGAAAGCTTTGGTAGAGATTGAGAGAGGAAATAAGTTGAAGTGTCTCAGATCAGAAAATGGAGGTGAATATTGTAGCAAAGACTTTGATAGGTACTATTCAGAGCATGGAATTTGCAGAGAGAAGACAATTCCAAGAACAACACAAGAAATTTGTGTGTCAGAAAGGATGAACATGACAATCATGGAGCGTGAAAGGTGCATGAGATTGCATGAAATGTTGCCTTTATAATATTGGGCATATGATGTAGATAAAAATATTTATCTATGTATCTAGTAAACATAGGGCCTTCAATTATCTTGGATGGCGGTATTCAAGAGGAGGCATGGACAGGTAAAAGGATAAACTAAACTTTTTAAAAGCCTTTTGGTTGTGAGGCCTTTGTCTATATTAATAAAGAAAATAGAACAAATCTTGAGGAAAAATCAAAGAAATGTACCTTTATATGATATGGTGTTAATGATTTTGGTTATCACTTATATGATTATGAAAATCACAAAATAATTAGGAGCAGAGATATCATATTCAATGAAAATGTCTTGTATAAGGATCAAATGTAGGAAAAGAAACATGATGAAGAAAAAAAAGAATACACAGTGCTTGATGAAATCACATAAAAAAGTAAAGGTTTCTAAAAATAATAATAATCAACAACCACAACAACAACAACCACCACAACAACAATCCTCAAACACCAGAAAGTTGTTTCAGAAGATCTACTAGGATAAGTAGACCCCTTGAATGATACTCTCCTTCATTATATTATGTATTGTTGACTGATTCCGGTGAACCACAATGTGATGAAGAAGAAATGCAGTTAGAAAACAGGAAGAAGTGGGAGCTAGCCATGAAATAAGAGATGTAATCCTTGGTACATAACCAGACTTGGGACTTAATCAGGTTTCCTGCAGGTAAAAAAACATTGTAGAATAAATGGGTTTACAGGTTGAAGGAAGAAGATGGAGGAAAACAAAGGTACAAAGCTAGACTTGCGGTGAAGGGGTTTGCATAGAAGAAAGGTATTGAATTTGATGAAATATTGTTTCTTGTTGTTAAAATGACTTCAATCATAACTATTTTAAGTCTTGTAGCAGCGGAAGATTTGCTTCTTGAACAACTAGATGTAAAGACAACCTTTCTCCATGGAGATTTGGAGGAAGAGATATATATGCAACAACCATAAGGATATGAGGTCAAAGGGAAGGAAAAATTAGTGTGTAGGTTGAAGAAGAGCTTGTATGGCTTAAAACAGGCTTCGAGGCAGTGGTATCTAAAATTTGACAAGCTTATGTCTAAACAAGTAATACTAGATGTCACTCTAATCATTGTGTTTATATGAAAAAGAAAACTGATGGAAAATATATTATATTGTTATTGTATGTAGATGAAATGATTGTTGTAGGGTCTAACATTCAGGAAATAAATGTGCTCAAAGGAAAATTGGAAAATTAATTTTCAATGAAGGATTTGGGAGCAACAAAACAATTCCTTAGTATGAGAATAACTAGAGATAGGAAAAATCACAACTTAACATTGTCTCAAAATGAGTACATACAAAAGGTGTTGGAAAGATTTAATATGCAGAATGGAAAACCAGTTAGTACAAATTTGGCTAGCCATTTCAAACTTATTAAGGTGATGTGCCACAAGACCCAAGAAGAAATGGATTATATGTCTAAAGCTCCATATTCATCAGTAGTTGGAAGCTTAATATATGCAATGGTATGCACAAGATCCAATATTGCACATGCAGTGGGAGTTGTAAGTAGGTACATGAAAAATCCAGGAAAAGAAAATTGGATGGAAATGAAACAGATTCTCAGGTATTTGAGAGGTACCACAAATTAAGCATTATGCTTTTGTGGTTTAAAAATTTCTCTACAGGGATATGTTGATGCAGATATGGAAGGTGATAGAGATAACATGAGGAGCACTACAAGGTATGTATTTACTATAGGTGGAACAACTGTCAGTTGGGTTTTGAAAATGAAAATTTTTGTTCCACTTTCAACAACGGAAGTAGAATATGTTGCTGTTATAGAGGCTAGTAAAGAAATGATTTGGTTACAAAGGTTTATGGATGAATTAGGTAAAAAGCAGGAGATGGGTAGGTTATACAGTGAAAAACAGAGTGCTATTCATCTTGAAAATAATTAAACATTTAATTCGAAGACTAAACATATAAAACTCAAGTATCATTTGGTACGGTCAGCATTGGAATATGGACAATTGAAACTGGAAAAGATACACTCTAGCGAGAATCTTGCGGATATGTTAGCAAAAGTTGTAACCAGGGAGAAACTGAGATTTTTCTCAGTTTCAATTGGTATTCAAGTATTATTGGATGAATATGAGAAACAACCAGGTCCAAAGTGGACTCATTTTCCAACAAATGAGGCAGTGGTGGAGCTGCTACAATCAGTCTCCAAGCGGGAGATTGTTGGGTGTGGAGCCTGATTATCATACTGATTTATAGGTCTTTGTTTCAGTCAGATGTATACCCTAGGAAGACTATACACCCCTACATGTGGGGGGGACTTTTCCTCCCCATGGGGGTTTAGGGGGGCCGATCCCCCCCCGGCCAGGGGGTCCGGGGGCAACGCCCCCGAAACTAAAAATAGATGTAAAATTGCCTTTTAAAATTTTGTAATTTCATAGTCAATCTGGGCCATTCATTAGGAGGATGATCTGACGGTAGAAGTTATGTTTAATTTAGGGTTTTTTTCCTTAGAAGGAAACTCATCGGTTCATATGAGGGAGTTTTATTGTGGGTGTGGGTGGTGTGTATTCTGAGCGAGAAAGAGAAAGGGGGACCGTGTGAGAGAGTAGAGGATATTGCAATGGATCTGCTGTAGGTTGTGTCTCCTAATTTTTCTAGATAATATAAAGGACTAGTTGTTTCTCTATGGACGTAGCCCAAGTTGGGTGAGCCACATATATCCGTGTCTCTCTTTTTTTATATGATTTTTTGTGTTTGTATTTCTGCATATTTTTATGTGTTCCATTTCTCTGTAATATATATTTTTATAAAAAATTTGGCACAACATTTAGGGAGTTATAACCAAAGCATATGAAGACATGGGATGCAAATATGGTTTATACAAAATGTTACTATAATAGGAAAATCCACACTTCAACTAGTAGGTCACCATTTGATACTTTGTTTGTATATTTTCCACATTCGCTGTTGGATGTAGGATATGGACAACAAGGAGTGAGGGATGATCTCACAAAGGATGATTTAAGAGTATACAAATTTGTTGAGAAGATAGGTTAGATCTATTTAAAAGTATAGGATGTTTCGAAGAAGTCACAAGAAAAGTACAAGGTTAGGCATGATCAAGAGAGGACAAATAGGTCATTCATAGTGGGAGACATAATATGGTTACAATTAAACAAGGATAGGCTATAGGGGTTTGGTAAGAAAATCAAGGCTCTACAATATGGTCCTCTTGAGATATTGGAAAAGTTGATTCAAGGCCTTTTCCATTTTTTTGGGTAATTTGAAATTTACCTAATGGTAAATGTGGAAAATTTACCCCAATACATACACATTTACTTAATGGTGAATGTGAAAATTTTGGAACTCTAAAATCCTTCCACGTAGGATCATGAAGAGGAGAAGATCCTACTTTCCATAGAGTAATTAGTACTAGATTTTCAAGCATAGTTGAAAAATGACATAGTATTTTAGAATATTTCCAGAACTACAAGGCAAGGGAAACATGAAAATTGGATAACTAAATTGAAAGAACAAGTTATAGGCAAGGCTAAATGGTACTATGGGGACAAGTTAGAGGAATTTTTTTCTCACCTCATTAAGTAAAGCTTTTGGGGACCAAATCCTTCCAAAATGGGCAGATATGATTTGGATTGGATAACTATACAATTTTTCATCCATATTGATGCTTTTAGAGTGGAAAAATTGAATGAATAAGATTTAAGGAGCAATGTTATCAATGGGACCTATTTTGGAGAGTTAGGGAATGAAACATTTTAGGGCCAAGTTGAGACCTTAAATGATGTTTTATATGGGTAAAAAATTATTTCTTAAATAATTGACCCTATGCCTCTATTCTAAACTCGAATACCTTTCCAACGATGCTTGAATCATGTCAATTAGACTTCATATGTGAAATTTATGCTTCCTGGAAGTTGACCTATTGTTATTGACCACAATAATTCAAGAGGATGCCAAATTATGCCTCATTACTCATGGAAAAGGGGATAGACACGTGGGGAATATGAAGAATACTACAGAAGGTTCATGTTTCAACTCACGTTGAGGGTTGAATGTGTTAAATCTAACCCCTAGGTGGCTATTGGGATGTGTTATAACCAAGCCATTAGGAGGAAAAGTGGCTCCATTATATTCAAGTACTTTTTTTCCACAATAGAGAAGAGTAGTTGAGAGAGAGAGAGGGGGGGTTGTGTTTTGTAGAATTCCACGGGCTGCAAATATTAAGATGCTCCATAGGTATTTCCTTCCCCTTTGTATTTGCATCATTTCCATTCTAGACAAAAGAGAGCATAGTATCCTCACCTTCTAGTTGGGTTTTCTCCCAAAAGTGTTTCCAAAAAATATTTAGCGTTCTTTGTGATTGGTATGTATTTTTAGTTCATTATTCTATATTTTCCACAATTTATCCGTTGCATGCATAAATAAATAAACAATAATAACAAATATAGAATCTAAAATGAATTAATCCATCATAGTATAGATTTTGATTTGTTTTCATAAGTATGTTGTGACAAATTATCTAGTGGAATATCCATGAAAATTTAGAACTTGTGCATGGACCAATATCTTCCTCCTCTTTGATAGGTAGTTGTATCATGTCACTTTAATTAACTATTTCTATTTTATGTCCTAGATTTATTTCTTAAATATCAAGGATGAGGTGTTTAGTAAGTTCAAAAGGTTCAAGGGCTTGGTAAAAGATAAAAAAAGGGAAGAAGATCAAAGTGCATTTCTTGGTTAATGGAGTTGAGTATCATTCTATGAAGAATGATTCTTTATGTACGTGTTAGGACCCTATAATATAGGTATCTTTTCTCCAGTTATCAATTTGAGAACTATTCTGATCATGGTTGAAATTTTTTCATTATACAGTGCTCAACAACAAGGGTTTAATGGATCACCTAATGCCTCAATCCAGATAGTCATTTATTTGATGTGTTGTCATCAAAAGGGTTGGAATTACCATGCAATCACATATGTTTGTTTTATCCCTCATGAATTTTCCACTTATGGATGATGAGCTTTGATTAATATCGGCAGTTTAATTTCATTTTTGGACCCCTTTAGTGCTTCGAAGCTTAATGGATAAGGGGGGTCTGAAAAGCGCAGTTTTCAAATCCAAGCCTAGACCATGTGGCAAGCTAGGGGGAGTTTGCACCCCCCTCGTTCGAAACCACTTACCACTTGCAGGGCCCTCCGAAAAGCTATGTCAAGGCTTAAAAGTAAAGACAGTGACCGAGGAAGTTCTTTGCACCATTTCTAGCAATCAAATCACATTGGTATGTCCAATGTTTCAAAACAGACATCACATGGTAGGTTGGAAATGTTTTCACAAAAGTTTCAAAGGTTTAAAATGGCCAAGTTAAGAGTTTCCATGAATTTGGGTATGATATATTTTTTGCATAAATTCTAACATTCAGTGGCTAAGGAGTCAAAATATTTTAAGGTTTACCTACCAAAAGTTAAAGCTTTTGGTAGCTAAAAGTAGTTAACCACACCTACTGCTAGCTGCCGCAAGTACCTAAAATTCCTAGGGTTTGTACAGTCATGTAATTTCCCTATCATAGTTAGTACACAGGTCATCATAGCATCCAGAACCACATCGATACATCATTTCATCGTATTTTCCAAAATATCATCACTCATTCACATCTCCACATCACTCGATCATGAACTCAAGTCGTGCCAATACATTTTAATTAAATCCTAAAAATGGTCATCATGATCTCTTCACATTTTAAATTTGGTCAACGGTTAGTCGATTGGTGTCAAAATCATCCATAGAAGCCCGAAGTATCTGAGTCTTCGTTAGTTCCTTGCAACTCTGTGTTCTCAGTTTTTGCTGTTCTATCCTCATTTTCACATTTAGTTGGTCTCACCACCCACCACCGCATACCTCAAACACCCTGCAAACCAGCATATCTTGTTTGAAAACGTTTTCAGGAGCTGGTAGCAAGATGTCGACTGGAGGAGTGTTGCTGAGAAAAGAATTACAAGATACAACTTATTTGGAGGCACACCCACAAGCATGTGAATTATTTAAGCAAGTGGGTTGTTACATGTTCTGCCAAAGTTCTAGGGATACCATCAGGGTATCACTGAAGCCTTTGAAAATAATTTTTATGGTTGCAAAGTGTATTTGGGGCCAATGAATATGAAAATTGATGAAGCAAGTGTCACAAAAACCACAAAAATGTCAGGTGAAGGAGAGCGGTGGTTTAAGACCACCTCCATCAAAGAAGTAGATTTTAGGTTTTTTTTATTAAAGAGGAGCATCAGAACATGAAATGGCAGAAAGACATTCCTAGGATCTATTTGCAAGAGCAGTGGCAAGAGTTGCTGAAGATGATCTAGGTTTATATTACTTGTGAAGGGAGGTATGGGAGGAAAATGCTATATCATTTCAGGTTACTCCTCCACTTCACAGGTAAGCATCCACTTGAAATTTCTTTTTATCTTCTTAAAAGCCTCACTAAAATGCTTCCAAAGTCCAAGCTAAACCCCAGATTTCAAGCATCAACTTATTTCACCATGGATTGATCAAGTTAATAGTGCTAGAAGAGATTAATAGGAGAAATAAAACATGGAATTATTTACTGTTTTAGGGAGAGTTTGAACAAGAAGTCCAGCCAAAGAAGAAGGAAATCCCTCATAGGATTTGTCTTCTCCAAAAACCAGCAAGAGGACAAGGAGGGAACTATCTCATGTGCAAGAAGTCACCAAAGCTTCTCCCTTAACATCCAAGAAATCAAAGAAAAATCTATAATTTGAGAAAGATACAGAGGTTCAAGGTGAAACTACAGGGGCAAATATTCAAGAGGAAGCTACAAAAATCAATATTCTCAACCTGCCCTATTAAGATTCAAAATCTCAGCCATTAGCTGCAGAAACTAAGACATAACCTTTAGCTGTAGAAATGGGAGAAGGGCCATCAGTTGAAGAAACAAGAATCCATGGAGAAGTTGCAACATCATCACATAAAAGGGTCAGTAGGAAATCTAAGACACAAAAGTTGCAGGAAGAAAATAATGAGCTAAATTTTTTTGAAAGACTCTTGAAGGCAGAGAATGAAACCCTTAAGCAATCATCAAGCAAGATCAGTTCAACACTTGATCAAATGGCTATTAAATATGAAACAATCAAGCATAAGAAAAATGTTTGCGCCATCATAATGCCAAGTTGAAAAATATGAATAAGGTTTTAAGGTATAAAATCATTCAAAAAAAGCTAAAACCCCAAGCTCATCACACACTAGATGCCTTAGCTCAAGCTGCTCTTGAGTTCAGTGAAAGTGGCAATAATTAATGCGTCATGGTCGAACGATAGCTCACAAAATTTTGGTCAAGTTCAGAAGCATTTAAAATTTTTTCAGCTAAAGGCCGTTAAGAATCCCGATTTAGCTGCCAAAAATCATGCCTAGATAATCGGCAGCTAAGCGCCCCCTGTTTTTCCTTCCTTAGCTGTCGAAAGATCTGTTGTGGAAAAAAGACGTCCAATTTCCTCAAATCAAGGTAGCTCAACTTCTATAGGATCTCCAAATCTTCCAAAGCAATATTTTAATTACAACTCATATTAAACATTCTGCTGACACGTCAAAGAATATCATATTGGGCCTTAATGTAGACCAAACCAAATCTAGTTTTTTTGGCAATTAATCATATTTTCTAGATTTGAAGGATGTAATCAACAAAAAATTTGGCTGTTTTTGCTTTTCAGTATTGGAGATCGAATATTTTATAATAGATTAGGAGATTGGGCATGATTGTAAAAGAGATCAAATCTCTTATTTTGGGTAGAACACAAATAGACATTTTCCTAGAATATATGAAATAGTTAAAAGCATAGATTTGAATCATCCTGATCAGTAGGATCTGAAATGTAATGGGGGAATGTTATAAAAGATAGAATGTAATATGGGAAAAGGTTTTTAGACCTAGATGGAATAGAATGTAATATGGGAAAAGGTTGTTAGACCTAGAGGGAATGCAATTGTAAAAATGTTCCGCTGACTGTAAGCAAATTTTATTGAATGAATGAAAGGACCTTGCTGTTTTCTAGATTCTTGTGTCATGTTTTGATGGTGAAGTACATCTTGATGCTACATGATTTTCTTTTATTTCACCATTTCTCTATTTCATTATTGTTTATAAGAAAATTTTGTTCAGGATTTGTCATTGGACACCTTGCTCAGGCTTTAAACAATATTCATGTTTTCCTCTGAAGGTTAAATGTAGAATTCGGATAATGTTTGCTCCACATTTAGATGGAATCCTAAACATTTCTTCTTTGCCACTCACAAATTGTTAAGATCCATTGACATGGATATCTCGCATGGTTACTCATGATCTCATTAGTTCAGTCATTTAAATATACTTTGACCTTTTCGACTCCATTAGCCCAATGTCCCTCTTCTGCTGTCTCAACCACAAATTTCAAACAAACCCCTCTGCCCTAATAGCTAGCCTAAAATTCCAAATTAACAAAGCTAAATCAAACAGAGAGATCCCTCTCTGAGTCTAAGAGGGATAGATCCTAGGCTCGAAGTGGTTTTGACGTTGCCTCCAAGGTTCAGTCCTTTCAACCTCAGAATTACAGAGCTCTAACATAGTGGTGACCATACTAGGGACGTCGAACATAGTTTTAGGTTCCTCAGTAACAATTTTCAAGTTCAGATCTAGTTGATGATGGTGGAAAAATAGCCAGACACGAGGAGGTTGAAATCATCCACCTGGCGACTCCGCAAATTTCAGTTGACCTAAAGACTCCACTAGTAGAAGATTTCAGAGTTGTTGTGAACCTATGGTGACTTTATTCCCTAGTTGATTGGTTGTCAAGATGTATTGAAGAATACAACGTAGATATGCTCCTTCTGACAGATCAAAGATCCCAGGTTTTCCAAACCCTATGCCAAACATTTATTGGTTAAAATATCTTCCGATGTTTAAAGATAGAAAAGGAGATGATGCTTTTATACATTTGTTAAGGTTTCATATGCACATCTGTAAGTTTAAAATCCAATTTCCTGAAGACTGTCTTATGAAAATGTTTGTGGCAAGTTCAAAAGAGAAAGCTAGATTTTGGTATGAAGATCTACCAGCTGCCAGTATAAGTTCTTTGAAGTGTTTTAATGCTGTGTTTTTTGACAAGTACAAAGAAGATTATCCATCCTTGTCACTAGATCAAGATTGTTGTGATAATTTTCAAAGTTTCATTGAATATCTGGAGGATTATTATGATGATTATCAGTTTATGAATTATGAAATACTAGAAGATTTGGAATAAAGACCTTTTTAGAAAGTGGAAGTCTTGTTTGAAATGTCTTCTCATCATGAAAAAATAAATGTCTAGAGGTTCATGAAGGTTCACCACAGGAGATATTCCTAGCAGAACAAGGACAAATTGATCAATAAAGGGTTAAGGAACAACTTCATCTTCCTGAACCTGATCCAACAAAGGAAAACAGTGAAAACCTACAACAGTATAGTGATAAATAAGAAAAAGCAGCAGAGCTTGATGGCCTAGATTCACAATATCACCTTTAGCTAACAATGTTTTATTCAGAAATTGAAAACAAATCAAGTTTTCCAAAAGAAGACCAATCATGTTTGTTGATTGAAGACCACTCAAATTCTCTTTCTGAGTTTGCAGACCTTAAATAAAATCATAAAATTTCTCCATAATTATGTTCTTCTTGGGATGTTGACAAAGTTACACGACATATTGGTATTAATCATGATAATTTTCTTGAAATGATTGAGAGTTGCCTTCCTTGCAAGTTTCTGTATGACAAAGGGAATGATGAAGAGCACATATAACAATTGATTATAATGGACAAGGAGGAAAAAAAGTGTCTTCCTTGTTGTTTTATGACAATTATTGGCAACACAAAAGCAAAGCAGCAGTTCAAGATGAGGTTTGTTTTTATGTCACATGGTATTTAGAAATTCTCATGTTGCATGTTTACCTAAGTCCTTTGAGCAGTGTATTATAGTCATCGATGAAGGAAGAATTTACCAGATTGATCAATAGAGTTATTGAATCCAGTGGAATAGTTAAGTTGCCATGTTTTGAATCCATTTTTCTGACTACAGAAATGGAAGGCCAATTTCAGTTAAGAACTCATTTGCTTGACTGGTTACACTGGAAGTATGATTATTACCTAATGTGGTAATATTTTTATTAGGTTAGAGTAGAGATGGTGCTAATAAGCTTGCAAGACAAGCATCTTTTATTTTTCAGACTTTATTCCTACATTAAGGTTTTCAAGATGAAGCATTGTACTTTCAGTTCATATTCATAGGGTGAAAATAAAATTGATAGGAAAGCATGTAGTTGTAGTCAGTGAATGGAAGGATCAATCAAGAAGCAGGTTGCGGGATCAGCCAAATGGATAAGGCATTGGGTTACGAAACCGGGTATCTGGCATTATTGACACCTCCTCCAGAGCTTCCATACCCAATTGGAACCACTGTTAGGACCCTATAATATAGGCATCTGTTCTCCAGTTATCAATTTGAGAACTATTCCAATCATGGTTGATATTTTTTCATTATAAAGTGCTAAAAAACAAGGGTTTAATGGATCACCTAATGCCTCAATCCAGATAGTCATTTATTTGATGTTTTGTCACTAGAAGGGTTGGAATTACCATACAATCACATATGTTTGTTTTATCCCTCGTACATTTTCAGCTTATAGATGGTGAGATTTGATTAAGATCGATGGTTTAAATTCAGTTTTGGACCCTTTCAATGCTTCAAAGTTTAATGGATAAGGGGGAACCGAAAAGCACAGTTTTCAAATCCAAGCTTGGACCACGTGGCAAGCTGGGGGGAGTTCGCACCCCCATTGTTCGAAACCGCTTACCACTTGTAGGGCCCTCCAAAAAGCTGTGTCGAGGCTTGCAAGTAAAGACAATGACGAAGGAAGTTCTTTGCACCATTTCCAACCATCAAATCACATTGGTATGTCCAATGTTTCAAAACATACATCACATGGTAGGTTGGAAATGTTTTCACAAAAGTTTCAAAGGTTTAAAATGGCCAAGTTAAGAGTTTCCATGAATTTGGGTATGATCTAATTTTTGCAGAAAGTCTAACTTTCGGTGGCTAAGGATTCAAAACATTTTAAGGGTTAGCTACCGAAAGTTAAAGCTTTCAGTAGAAAAAAGCAGTTAATCACACCTACTGCTAGCTGCTGCAAGTACCTAAAATTCCTAGGGTTTGTACAGTCGTGTCATTTCCCTATCATAGTTAGTACACAAGTCATCATAGTTGCCAGAACCACGCCAATACATCATTTCATCTGATTTTCCCAAATATCATCATTCATTCACATCTCCACATCACTCGATCATGAACTCAATTCATGCCAATATGTTTTAATTAAATCCTGAAAATGGTCATCAAGATTTCCTCACATTTTAAATTTGGTCGACGGTCATCTGGTTGGTGTTAAAAATCATCCATAGAAGCTCGAAATATCTGAGTCTTCATTAGTTCCTTACACCTTTGTGTTCTCGGCTTTTGTTGATTTGTCCTTGTTTTCATGTTCATTTGGTATCACCACCCACCACTGCATACCACAACCACCCACCACCACATACTACAACCACCCTGCAAACTAGCATAACTTGTTTGAAAATGTTTTCAGGTGCTGGTAGCAAGATGTCGATTATAGGAGCATTGCTGAGAAAAGAGTTACAAGATACAAATTATTTGGAGTCACACCCACAAGAATGTGAATTATTTAAGCATGTGGGTTGTTATAGGTTTTTCCAAAAGTTCTAGGGATACCATCAGGGTATCGCTGAAGCATTTGCAAATAATTTTGATGGTTTCAAAGTGCAGTTGGGTCCAATGACTATGCAAATTGATGAAGCAAGTGTGGCAGCAGCCACATAAATTCCAGGTGAAGGAGGGCGGTGGTTTAAGACCACCTCCACCAAAGAAGTAGATTTTAGGTTTTTTCTTAAAGAGGAGCATCAGAACATGAAATGGAAGAAAGAAATTCCCATGAGCTATTTGCAAGCGCAGTGGCAAGAGTTTTTAAAGACGATCTAGGTTTATATCACTTGTGAAGGGAGGTATGGGAGGAGAATGCTATATCATTTTAGGTTACTCCTCCACTCCACATGTAATAAACCACTTAACATGCCTTTTTATATTCTTAAAATAATCACTAAAATGGCTTCCAAAGTCCAAGCTAAACCCCAGATTGCAAGCAATAACTTTTTTTCACCATGGATTAATCAAGTTAGTAGTGCTAGAAGAGCTTAATAGGAGAAATAAAACATGGAATTATTTACTGTTTTGGGGAGAGTTTGAACAAGAAGTCCAGCCAAAGAAGAAAGGAACTCCCTCACAGGAGTTGTCTTTTGTAAAAACCAACAAGAGGACAAGGAGGGCACTGTCTCCTGTGAAAGTAGTCTCCAAAGCTTCTCCCTCAACATCCAAGAAACCAAAGAAAAAGTTAGAATTTGAGAAAGAGACAGAGGTTCAAGGTGAAACTATAGGGGCAGATATTAAAGAGGAAGCTAAAACAATCAATATTCTAAAACCTGCCCTATTCAGATTCAGATTATGAGCCATTAGTTGCAGAAACCACGACATAACCTTTAGTTGTAGAAATGGGAGAAGGGCCATCAGTTGAAGAAACATGGATCCATGGAGAAGCTGCAAAATCATCACAGAAAAGGGTCAACAGGAAATATAATACACATAATTTTCAGGAAGAAAATAATGAGCTAAAAGTTTTGGAAAGACTCCTGAAGGCAGAGAATGAAATCCTTAAGCAATCATCAAGCAAGATAAGTTCAACACTTGATCAAATGGCTATTAAATATGAAACAATCAAGCATAATAAAAAAAGGCTGTGCCAAGATAATTCCAAGTTGAAAAATATGAATAAGGTGTTAAGGTATAAACTCATTCACAAAAAGCTGAAACCTCAAGCTCATCACACACTAGATGCCTTAGCTCAGGCTGCTTTTGAGTTCAGTGAAAATGGCGATAATTAAAGCATTAGGGTCGAAGGACGGCTCACCAAATTTTGGTTAAGTTTAGAAGAATTTATGCTTTTTTTAGATAAAGGCCGTTAAGAATCCTGATTTGCTGCCGAAAATCATGCCCAGATAATCGGATGCCCTGTTTTGCCTTCCTTAGCTGCTGAAAGCTCAGTCTCCTCAAATCAAGGTAGCTCGACTTCTAGAGGATCTCCAAAGCCTCCAAAGAAATCTTTTAATTATAACTAATCTTCAACATGTTTCTGACACCTCAGAGAAGATCAAGTTGGGCCTTAAAGAATATCAAACCAAATCTAGTTTTGTTGGCAATTTATCATATTTTCTAGATTCAAAGGATGTAATCAACAACAATTTTGGCTATTTTTGTTTTTCAGTATTGGAGATCGAATATTTTTTAATATATTAGGAGATTGGGCATGGTTGTAAAAGAGATCAAATCTCTTATTTTGGGTAGAAAAAAAATAGATATTTTCCTAGAATATCCGAAATAGTTAAAGCAGATATTTGAATCATCCTAATCAGTAGGATCTGAAATTTAATGGGGAATGTTATAAAAGATAGAATGTAATATGGGAAAAGGTTGTTATACCTGGAGGAAATGCTATTGTAAAAATGTTCAGCTGGTTGTAAGCAACTTTTCTTGAATGAATGAAAGGACTTTGCTGTTTTCCAGATTCTTGTGTCATGTTTTGATGGTGGAGTACATCTTGATGCTACATGCTTTTGTTTTATTTCTCCATTGATCTATTTCATTATTGTTTATAAGAAAATTTTGTTCAGGATTTGTCATTGGATACCCTGCTCAGGCTTTAAACAATATTCATGTTTTCCTCTGAAGTTTAAATGTAGAATTCAGATAATGTTTGCTCCGCATTTAGATGGAATCCTAAACATTTATTCTCTACCACTCACAAATTGTTAAGATCCATTGACATGACTATCTCACTTGGTTACACATGATCTCATTAATTCAGTCATTTAAATCTACTTTGAAATTTTTTACTCCATTAGCCCAATGGCCCTCTTCTACTGTCTCAACCAAAAATTTATAACAAACCCCTCTGCCCTAATAACTAGCCTAAAATTCCAAATCAAAAAAGCTAAATCAAACAGAGAGATACCTCTCTGAGTCTAGGAGGGCTATATCTTGGGCTAGAAGTGGTTTTGATGTTGACTCAAGGATTCAATCCTTTCAACCTCGGAATTACGGAGCGCTAATAGTACATATGTAAGGCTTAAGAGAGATATTGTAATACCTTACAAAAATTAGCAGAATTAGGTTGCAAAGTGGAAGAATAGGTATATTTTGGAGACTACTAAGTATTTGATTCATGTTATTGGTTTGTCTGTATATATCTAGGAATATGCTTGTAATATAGGCATACATAATTTGAACAAGGGCCCTCATAAGATATTTAATGACAAGACACTAGAGGAGGCATTCACTAATTTGAAACTAGATGTGTCACCTTTTTTTTAATTGGTTGTCTAGTTTATATCCATATTCCCGAATAGAAGAGGATGAAGTTGGAACCTTCGAGTTTTAATGGTATTTTTTTTGGATAACGATGGGAGTTCCAAAGCTTATAATATTTAAATATATGAAAAGTGGTTAGGATCTATATTATGCTTACTATGCTTAGCAATGAATTCAAAAGAAAAATATTGAACACTAACAACCATCAATGAATTCTACATTACAACATAGGATTATTCACCAAATATTTCAAGGCCGAGTGGTCTATAAATAATTTTAAATGGATATCCAATAAGTAATGACATTTTTTTCACATGATATACTCCATTAATAATCCTTCTCATTTTCTCATCATATAGTTGCACTTAGTTTATGATACCTTACTACTAGAGAAAATACAGAGTGATCCATATCTCCTTCTCATGGTTGTGCAAGAGCTATACCTAACATAATGTTGGAGGCATCTATGTGTACAACAAGCTCTACAAAACAACCAGGAATACCAAAATATGAGAAATTATTAGTTTATTTCTTCACCAAAGTAAATGAAGGTTAATATTCTACGGTCCATCAAAAAACTTCTAACTTCTTTAATAATTTCTCCTTGGGTTTTATAATAGAAGCATAGTTGTGAATTTTATTTTAATAGTAACTAGTGTGAACCAAAGTGGACTGCAATATTTTAACATTAGTTGGAGTAATAAAACTAACAATTTAAGCAATTTTCATTTAAAATTATTCTTTTTAAGCTTATGAAAAACTCATAATTTCACTAAGTACACTATTTTCCATTCACATGCTCTTAAACAAACTGATGAAGGATAAGTAAAACAAAGCAAAGAAATGTTTATATCTGAAATGAAACTAGCACAACATTAACTGGCAATTAATTTCAGATCACACACACGTGTGCGCGTGCACACACACACACACACACACACACACACACACATATTTGAAAATAAATCACATGGATACATGATATTCTATCATTCCATACTACCGTGACTATCTAAGAAAACATAACAAGAACATTCTTTAAACAAAATGAAATCACATTGTAGGAAAATTGGTCCTAGTTAATGATACAATTGGTAGCCTTATTATTTTATTATATGAATTAAACCCCTTCACAACTCAAGAACCCATCGATGAAGGAATAAGCTTACTTATCCATGACTTAATAAAACACAGAGTCATTGAAGGCAATAAAATATGTATCATGTATATACATTACATTTAGGGCCTATAAGTCAACACATAATATATATACTTAGTGTCCTTGTTACTTTGAATCACTATTGGGATGATCAAGTTATATTCATCTATTGGAGAAATTAGACCAGGTGAGTATGTAATCAATCTTCTTGTTGACCTTTTCTTTAACCCTTGTGTTGAGGTGATAAGGTCACTTTTTTATGAGATTTGCATTTGTATGCAACTCAATATTCATTGCACTTATTTCCATTTTAGTACCATTCATTCCTATAAAATTTTATTGTAATGACATACTCTCTTCACAATTCTACAACATATGGTATTGGTTTACTTGTCCCAATAATCACCTTAAGAGGTAATCTTTAGATATTCCTTTATAAAATTATTAATATTTTGCGAATTTACATACTATTGGTAATATTTATTAGATTTGATTTCACCTTTCTCTCTTCTGTGACTTCCCCTTTCTCTCTCATATGCCTTATACCTTTATATTCCTGAAGGGAGATACCACAACTCAAAAGTCATAATTCTCCCCTTCAACTTGTTCAACTTTTCTGCAACATAGTGGTTCAACTAATTATTTTCCAAATCCATCAAATTAGACAAATTTAAATGATATAGGAAATCCTAGTGTTAAAATAATTTGATGACTGATCTATTAACATCGATTTTTTGATAACCATTAGGTTAGTTGTAACTTCAAGAGCCTTATAAGAATAGGAAAAAAAACACAATAGTTCTCGTGAACCATATGCATACCATTCCATAGATTCCAAAGTTTTCCCTTTAGCCAAAGATATGCTAAAATTAAAAATACGGGTGAGGAATAAGCCTATGTATAATGTTGGGTTGCAATGCATCTATTGCAGAGATATTATCCTTATGAATTTCCCACTAGTTAGTAAGGGCATCACTCGAGAAAACATTTAATGGTGTTAAGATTTGATTTTTCACCATTGTGTACTCCAAGGAATCCAAAAAATATTCATCATTACCAATCCCATTCTAATAGGAGGGCCTCTAATATTTTTCCCAATATAATGAATAATATTTAGTAAATAACACAATTGAGTTGAAAGCTCATGCTTGCTATTGTGTCAATTACACATAGTTTTCTTTGAATCACATCAAAGGACTAAATTATTTACCACCTGATTGATATATATATGTGTGTGTGATTTGAAATTACTTTCTAGTTAATGCTGTGCTAGTTTCATTTCAAATATAAAGATTTCTTTGCTTTGTTTTACTTATCCTTCATGAGTTTGTTCAAGAACATGTGAATGGAAAACAATGTACTTAGTGAAATTATGAGTTTGTCATAAGCTTAAAAATCATAATTTGAAATGACAGAACAAAAGCAATAGTAAACACAACAAGCACATATAACAGATCTTAACACATATAATTTTGATAAAGGAGTTCACCCCTCATGGGCTACATCTCCTTGGTCCAACTTCATAGTGTGACATTTGTATTAGCTTCAAGTGTGCTCAAATTGTTGTTACAAGCTTCAAAAACTCTTGGAACATGTTCAAATGATTTTATAACATCATAATCTCCCAAAAATGACTATTTGTTTGCTGTATTTGGACTCTGGATGCTCTAGAAATGACCCCAACACTTGTTGGCCCTGGCCTTCAAAATTATTCAGATGTACTAAAACACCTGTATATCACCTTTTTTGCCTATGAAACCTGCTCCATTTATTTCCTAACGTGCATATTAGCTAGGAATGACTTTTACTGAGCTCATTTTGGTTGAAAATTGAGTGAGTTATGACCAAAACCCTTTTTGCCCCAATTTCTCCTCCAAAACTGGAGAGACTGCCAGTTAGATTTCTAAATTTAGAAATACTGCCAAACTTGGCGTGCCTCCAGAAAACCCGCCAAATTTAATTCCAGGATTAATTAGTGTAATGCATGATTAGTGGGCAGATAAGCTTGTTTTAATGTTATGCACGGTTTTAGTGTTAATAATGTTTAAACGTCATTAAAACACGACTTAAATTAATTAAATGTGCTTAAAAAAATACCTGTCGGTTTGAAGTTTTAGCTCTTGGTTCTTTGCGGAGTGGCCACATGGGGAGGGGGATGGCCCCCTCCGACCCCCAGTGGTTAGTAGGTCAAAATTAAAATCTACGTGGAGAGTAATAGGTGTAAGAAACACCTTGGAGGAGAGTTGGTAAGGCACATGGATAGCAGGCATGAGGTCAGGGGTTTGACCCCCACTCCACCACAATAATTTTAATTCGCCGAATTTAAAGACTCCTTCGCCATTCTTATCAACGCTTCCAGGTTTGGATCCTCACCATTTTGGACCTCCAAGTTTGGTTAGATCTGCTGTGCAGGTGGGTTGAAACTATAATAATAATAATAATAATAATAATAATAATAATAATACCACCATAAATCATTGTCCAAAACATTGTGATGACCCCAATTCGAACTTCCAACCTGCCTACCATGGGGTTGGGGGGGTGGTATGTTTCATGCCATGTGGCCCTTTCACATTGGCCACCATATAATGAAATGCCAACTTAATAAAATTCAACTTATACTTGGGAATAAAAAAATTCACTTCCTAGTAATCATTAGCAAATCAGGTGGTGCCACTTGGTACAGTGTCATTGGCTATTTCTGTAGGATATTCCTACAACTATTGACTGTACCTGCCACATTAGCACTATACCTGTTCTACTCATTTTTTTTCCTATTTTGGAAAACGAACAATAGACGATAACTCATCCATACGAACTCAGATTTTGATGAAACAAGTTGCACCAGAATCCCAACGACGAACTTTATTCGATCGTTCAGGTTTGAAGAAATTTTGAGCACTTTCAATTTTTAGCTAAAACTTGACCTTTAGATCATTCCTTCCCACTAGAAGCCTTTTGGACCCCAAAAGATATTATCAATTTTTCAGTAGGTGAGGGTACAACTCCCTCACTTTTCCAATCTCCAACCATTTTTCCTTTGAAGGATTTTGACCTTCGAGTCCAACTCTAAGGTATTCAATATTCCCTCTTCTTGAAGTTATGATTCTTCGGTCAAGTATGAGATCTTGCTGAAATTTATCAAGATATTTTGGCGAGAAATCATCTATTGATGGCAGTTGAACATGCTCTCCTTTATCATCAATCAAAGGTGGCTCAAAAAATCTCCAATTCTCAACATTAACGACATAATAAATTTTCATATAAGGAGGCAAATCTAGCTTGAATGCATTTGTACCAATATTTTCCAGAATTTTAAATGGACCATAATAGATTGGTTTGAGATTTTTACCTTCCCCTTGCAATATTTATTGGCTTATGCACAACCAAACTTCATCTCCAACTTGGAATTTGTGATCAACCCGATGTTTTTCATGCCTTGCCTTGTATATGTTTTGAATCTTCTCAGGTTGCTCTTGCAATGTATTATGTACCAACAAAATTTTCTCAATGAACTTTCTTGCTTTATCTGTGCCTTTATTTCCATCTATAGCAACATATTTCTCAAAGATAAAGTCCAATGGAAATCTTGGCAAGTAACCAAAACATGCCTAAAATGGCAATGTATTTGTGGAAGAATGTTTTGCCTGGTTGTATGCATGTTTTAGGTAGTGTAACTGTTCATCCCACAACTTGGGATGCTTGCTGCAATAGCCTCTTCGAAGATGAATAAAATTCCTATTTACCACCTCTATTTGTGGATGAAATGCTGCACTCTTCTTCAACTTTGTATCCATCATGTCCCATAATTTTGACCAAAAATTGCCAACAAATCGAGAATCTCGATCACTTACAATAGAAGTAGGAAGATGAAAATGGATCCATACATTTTGAAATGAAATATTAGCGGTTTGTTCAACTATAATAGTTTTCTCACATGCCATAAAAATGCACATTTTGCTGAATCTATCTACTACAACATACAAATAATCATGACCTTGCCTTGACATAGGAAGGCCTCCTACAAAATCCATTGAGATGCTCACCCAAGGATGAGAAGGAACTGGAAGTGGTGTGTACAAACCAAGCTTCCCATTGCTAGGCTTACTTGTTGCACATAAATAACATCCTCTAATAAAATGAGAAACACTTTAATTCATGCGTGGCCAATAAAAGTACCTTTGCAGATGTGCTACTGTATTGCCTAAACTGAAATGTCCTACAATCAATGATGTGTGCACGTCCCTTATGATATTGTTTCTTTCTCCCTGTGGTATACATAACTTGCCCAAGTGATACAAAAAACTGTTATGCACATGATAATCTAACTCTTCACTTTGGTTTCATGCATAATAGAATTGTGCTTGAGAATAATAACTGGATTTACAATAGGCCTAGAGAGCATATCAACTACCTTATTTTAGGTTCCTTTCTTGTACCTGATAACCAAGTGAAATTGTTGTAACCATCCACCTAAAATGTCTTGATTGCTACAACTTAGACTGTGATTGTAAGTACTGCAATGGATGGTGTTCGGTATGGATAATGGTCTCTTTTACCATCAAGTAATTCTTCCATTTCTTTACACTTTGTATCGATGCATATAACTCTTTATCATATGTAATATATTTAGTCATAGCTCCATTAAAAGTTTCATAATGAAACGAGATAGGCTTACCATGCTGCATGAGCATTTCTCCCATAGCATAATCACTTGCATCTGTTTGGATCTGAAATGGCTGTCTTAGATCTAGAATTTATAGTACCGGTGCCGAAATTATCTTTTTCTTTAAAGCATAAAATGCTTTCTGTTGTAAATCTCCCCAATGGAAGACTTTCTTTATGCTTGTCAATGCATGTAACGGTGCTGCAATGGAGGAAAAATTAGCAATAAATTTCCTCCAATACTGTGTTGCCCCTAAAAAGCTTCTTACCTCGGCAACTATATTGGGCTTGGGACAATTCAAAATGACCTCAACTTTGGAAGGATCAATCTTCAATTCACCTCCTCTAGCTATGTGTCCCAAATATACCAATGAAGTCTTACCAAACTTGCACTTTGACATCTTAAGAAACAATTGCTCTTTTCTCAAAATATCAAGTACCTTGTTCACATGCATGACATGTTCTTCTCTTGATTTGCTGAATCGTAGTATGTCATCTAAGTAAACAATGAAAAATTCATCTAGAAATGGTCTAAGTACATCATTCATCAGTCTCATAAAAGTAGATAGTGCATTTGTTAAGCCAAATGGCATAACTAACCACTCATACGATCCCTGTCTAGTCTTGAAAGTAGTTTTCCAAACGTTTTCTTCAACTATCCTAACTTGATGATAACCACTTCTCATATCTAACTTAGTGAAATACTTTGCATGCTTTAATTGATCAAGCAAATCATCAATGTGTGGAAGTGGGTAGCAATTCTTTACCGTGATTTTGTTTAGTGCACGAAAATCGATACACATGCACCAAGTCCCGTCCTTCTTTGGAACCAAAACTATTGGAGAACCACATGGCGAAGTAGATGGGAATATGATACCTTTATTCAAAAACTCTTGGATTTGATTCTTGATTTCCAAACTTTCCATGATTTACATGCGATACATACCAATATTCAGAATTGGAACATCCTTCTATAGCTGAATCTCATGTTGAATTCCCCTCTTGGGTGGCAACCCTTTTGGTTCTTGAAACATCTCGCCATGCTGACTTACCACATCAAACATATCAGATTTCAATTTGTCATCACATCCTTAAAAATATTCATAGTTAACATCTTCCTTTTTCTTGATTATAAGAAGCACAAAATTTTCACTTGCATTTGCTAGCCTCTTCATTTTCTGTGCATTAAATAAAGAGATATTCAGTTTCTTGCAATGAGCTCTCATAATATACTCCACTCCATATTTGATCAAATGATATTTGTTCTCATGACGGTAGAATACTGCTTTCCTGTCATACAAATATGGACTACCCAAGATAATCCCTAAAATATCAAGTGGTACAACATCTAACTCAACTTCATCAACAAAGTTTGCAGTAATAGAAAATATGAAAATTCATTTCCTTGTCACCAGTAAATTTTCATTGTTAACTATCCAACCCAAAGGGTATGGAATATGATGAGGTGCACTTTCAAGGTTCAATTTTTTAACTAAGTCTTATGAAATCAAGTCTGCTTGTGACCCTGTATCAAATAAGGGATCAATCTTTGTATGATTAGAAATTACTCTAACATGGAATAATTATATCCTTGTATCCTCATTTGAAGTGTTATTGTGATGGTTTGAAGTACTATAACTTGCAATTGCTTCCTTTCCTTTGTTAACCATGTCAACTATTGTTACACCATTTTTTGGTCATCTAACCTATTACTATTAGATGGACCAAAGTACACCATGTAAGACCAATTTTACCCTAAGTAAAGTTGCTTTCACTATGAAAAATAACTTAGTAATCCTTATTTATTAAGTTGTTTATGGTCTAAACAGGAAACCCCATGAGGAAATATTAAATAAATCCACATTTGTTTGATTTTCCTCAAGGAATAATTAGTTAAACAATAGTTTAATTAATATTCCCGGTCGTATTTAACCCAAAACAAGAAAATTAAATAGATATATCATTATTTATCTTATTATTTTCCAGGAATAATTATTTAAACCTTATTTAAATAATATTCCTTGTTAAATTTGACTAAATAATTTATAAATAATTTAATAAATCATTATTTATTTGATTATTAATCAACCACATCCTTAAAATAGTAAATAAATAATTTATTTATTTATTATTTACAAATAAATGGATTTGACCTATTAGCTCCCTATCTGGACCCCAGGCTGAAAAAGGGCAAAACAGGGTAACATCTAAACCACGCTCAGCCTTGTAGCTAGCCCTACAAGGTCAAGAGAGGGCTCTCTCCTTAGAAGGATATTCAATGAAGTGAAAATATGGACTAATTTTAGGCTAGGTATAAGAATGTGAAAAATGTTTAATAAATAAATGAAATTTTTAGGGATGTATGGGATAAAATGGGACATTTTGAAACTGGGGAATTAAATCAGGATACAGGGTATTTCATGGGGCAATATAGGCAAAAAATTTAGCAAATAAAGTTAAATAATGATGAAATGGAAAGACTGGTGAGGAGTTGAAAAGGGCATAAAAGATGGATCCTTTTCAAACAGAAGAAAAACACAAAGTATTGAATGATTTCCCAAGGCACAGCATAAAAATGGATTCTACCTTTCTATCTTGAAAGCATTCAATCAGAAATGTTTATGAATGAATGGAACACATAAACAATTTAAATATGAACACAAAGGAAAAAACAGATGCTAAATATCATACCACATGGATCCCACAAATCAGAGCTGCATCTCTTATTAATTCCCTGTCCAAAACTATTACAATGGAACGCAGAGCGTTCTTTTCCACACTATTCCCATATTTATGAGTTACAGACTACTTTGCAAATGATTTACAATTACATTAAATAGACCAAATTTGTGGGAACATAGATCCACAGAAAGAGGAGCTGTTTTAACAGCTGAAGAACTGAAGTCCAATCATAGAAAAGAAATCCAACAATCTGCCCCTAAAAATAAGGGACAACATTACATTTGACTACTTGGGAAGATTCACAATTACGCTGTTGAAATGTAAAATAGGCAATTTGAGGAGAAAATCCCTATTTCTAAGCTGCTGTAGAAATATCTATTTTATTTTAGATCTCGGCCCTCTGACTTTTGCTTTCCATTATTTGTTTGAAGAAAACTGACTTTTTAATAAAATTATTTTTGAAATAACATAAAATGAAATTATTCCTTAGTGAAGGGAAAACTGATTTTTGAATGGAGGGAGCGAAGGGAAAGGAGGTTGGGTCCACGTCGTAATAAGAATCGGAAGGGTTTGGGAAAGGGGATATAACATATAACAGAACCCTGCAATATGCTATGCGATGCGTTATAATAATCGCAATCGGGGATCGGGAAAAGGGGAAGGGCATATGATATAATAAAACGTTTGAAAAATGCATGTTCCGATGGTGTTATCGCAATCGACGAACGGAAGAATGGGGAAAGTATATGTGAAACAAAACCCGAAAGCTCCGATGCGATGGGCATAGGTCCGATGGGATAATAGAACAAGACAAAGGGATAATGAGGTGAAAAACGAATAAAAATTTTTTCGGCGTTTTTACAAAGGGAAAAGGTGATTTTGTATGAAGGAGCAGAGGGATTTTTAAATTGGGACCAGGGTACGAATCGCAATCGGCATCGGGAGATCGAGGAAGGCATATGGCAATATGGATTTCCTCCGATGCGATGGGATTGAACCGTGGGAAATCCTTTATAAAACGTAATACAATGTGATTTGGAACTTACAAAGGGAAAAAGCCTTTGGTATTATAAATGGGTGGAAGATTACAAGGCGGGACCCAGGGTCAATCGGGATCAGAATCGGAAGGGGAGCGGAGGAAAGGGTTTATTTAACAATGCCGATTGGGATGGTCTGATTGGCTGTGGGCCGTCGGATTGGATGATGAGATCGATGGCAGAGGAATAATAGGAGGGTGCCAATCGAGGGTTTGCCATCGGAGATATACAATCGGGAGTGGAGCAATTAAAGGCGTCGATGGTATGTGGATCATTGGATGATTAATTAAATAAACAGCGGGGCTTACACCAATCACATCAGAGATTTGGGCAGTCACGAAGACCATCGGGATGCACCTTTCGAATATTGCGATTGCGATGGAAAGGGACTTGGAACGACGGGGTTTATAATAATAAAAACTTTAAATTTATTATAAAGTTAAACAGTATGGAGGGGAAGTGGTTTGGCTTATCGGGATTTAAGGAAATGGGACTTTATAATAATAAACTTTGAAATGTTTATTATAAAGTTTAAAAGAGTATGGAGGGGAAGTGGTTAATAAATATATCGCATATGTATTTAAATAATGCGATTTGCTGTCGGATGGGGAAAAAGGGAATTTATAAAATAAAATATGAAACTTTAACAAAATAAAGTTTAGGGAAAGGTGGGAAAAGGGAGTTTTTAAGGGTTTAGGGGACTTTTTACTTCACTTAGGCATAAATTTCAATCCAGAAGACAGTTTTGAGAGTGTAATATAATGTCAGAAAGCTCTTTCCAGGCTCTTTCTGCTGGATCTACTTAGAACATGATTTGACGCTGAACATGCTGTGGAAAACTTCTCTGAAAGGCATGGTGATGACTTTGTGGAGATGGCAGATTCTGAAGTGTTGAATTATTACATATGATGACATAAAATTACATAATAAATGATAATAAAGGCAAAGTATCATGTTTCACCTCAAAACATGGTTTTGAGGTGAAAATTTCATCAAACTGAATGAAACATTTCTTTGATCTTTCTAGGTGTTGTGACTTTGAGTTTATTGACTTCCTCATGACCTTGCTGATATTTATTGACACTTGACTCATTAATTTAACCATGGTGAGATCCTAGAACCTAATGAGACCCATCCTATGACCTAGTGACATGACTTACAAAGTGAAAGTAGCTCATGACTAAAGACCATCGAGAGGAGAATCAACAAGTTTCTTATGAGGGAAAACTGATTAAAAAAATCACTACCATCAATGGATCCATGACCTAGCGGAATGGTGAAATTTATTGGTATGGGACTCCTAATATGCAAATGCAAAAGAGCAATTTTGATCACTGACGACAGTATGACTAGACTGACACTAACTATGAAAAATAACTTAGTAATCCTTATTTATTAAGTTGTTTATGGTCTAAACAGGAAACCCCATGAGGAAATATTAAATAAATCCACATTTGTTTGATTTTCCTCAAGGAATAATTAGTTAAAAAACAATTTAATTAATATTCCTGGTCGTATTTAACCCAAAACCAGAAAATTAAATATATATATCATTATTTATCTTATTATTTTCCAGAAATAATTATTTAAACCTTATTTAAATAATATTCCTTGTTAAATTTGACTAAATAATTTAATAAATCATTATTTATTTGATTATTAATCAACCACATCCTTAAAATAATAAATAAATAATTTATTTATTTATTATTTACAAATAAAGGGATTTGACCCAAGTCAAATTATTTTTCACTCCAACAAATATAATAAAATATTCCATAAAAGTTGGATCTATATTTGGTTAATAATATTTTAACTATGCACCAATATCTAGACTAACTCAATATTTTGTTATAAATAGAAGGGTTTTTCCATTCACTCATGACCTTTTGTTGCCTAAAGATCACTCTGGATCTATACTTTTGGTCCGACTTTGATCCACCATCATTGTCATATTTTTCTACCATTTTTCTTGTGAGCTCCCTTTGAGTTCCATTTTTGTCTGGGTTTTCTACACCATCAAGAGAGAGGGATTTTAGATCTAAAGTGTTGATGACTTACAAGAACCCATCCCATTGAGGGGGACTAGTAACATTTTTCTATGTTCCCTTCCCAGGTGTCAAAAAATACAAAAATTCTTTAAAACAATCTTGTCTTGTCTATTGGATGCATGGAGCAGCTCTTGCTTTTATTTACTGCTTAATGTCTTTTAATGCATAGATCTAGATTTTGCAGCATTTATCTTGGTCAACTAATTGTAGATTTAAAGATATTGGCAGCCATCTTTGCTGTGAGGGCTATTTTTTATGCATAACTAAAGTGAGCTTTTTTCGTACGATTGCGATTAAGATTCATACTAACAACTAGCAACTCCACAAGGGTTTATGATTGCGATCTCTGTCGTTTTTTAGATCCCTGCATATCCAGCTGCTTCAAACCTTAGGATTTCTCTTTAGCTTCTTGTTTTTCTTTTTCTTGATCTTGTTTTTAACCTATAAAACCCTAAAACATTAAAAATTCTAACTTTTGTGTGTTTTCGGACCTATGGCGCAGGTGACAGGCATCAACCACAACTAAGACGATAAAATTTTATGAAACCTACTCCTAAGAGTGCCAGAAGTACATGTCACACTTTTTGGGCCAAAAACTGTGACCTGAACCTCCAGCACGTGGAAAACAGGCCAAAACCTGCGACCTCTGCAGAAAACAGGTCAGAAACTGCGACCTGAACTTTTTGCGGGAATTTTTCTGAGATTTTTCTGGGTTTGTCTGGTCCTATGTTCAAGGTTGTCTGACCTCCATCTCCACAAATTTCGGACCTTAAATTGTTCTGTTTTACTCAACAAAGTGGGAATCTAGCCCCCTAGGGCTTCAGTACCCTCCACCTTTTGTGGAAGAGTTTAGCTGCTGCAGGTTGTCTAAAATTTCAGAGTGTTCAGCCATTTTTCAGATCTGATTCCTTACCTTCAAATCCACTTCAGATTGGCTATTTATCCATCCAAAACACCTCCTTTTAGTTTTGTTTATGTTTTCCTCTAGGGTTCCTTCCTCTTCCCTTTAGGTTATAACCTTTCGCCACCTCATTTACAACATTTTTTCCTCTGATTTTTTGTTGTTTTTATGAACCTATTTCCAGTAGATCTGACCTTTAGATCATTGTCCCTCCTGAATTTATATCTATTGGCTATTTTGGTGTGTTTTGACGAGATTTTTGCCCATCTACAGACTAGTTGTTGAGAGGCTCGCCTCCTTGGGTTTATATTATGCATAATTAGCTATTTATTTTTTGTTATTTTAGTTTCACATACTGTTATCTACAGGTTTATTTAAAATTATACAACACACTTTTTTTTTCTCTACAAATGTCTGGGTTTAAAAATTAATATTTACACACTTAACACACACACCCTAAGTGAAGAAGAGCTTGGTTAACACTGCCAAGAAAAGACTTTAACATTGTAATCAATTGATCCTGCACCTCTCTACCCTTGTTTCGACATTGTAATCAGTTGATCCTGCACCTCCTTGCCCTTGTTGGTCTCTCTTTCCTTTGTGCCATGTTTGTGCCTTCATCATTGCGCTACCAAGGCGTTTATCCTGGAGACTTCGTGGCCTTCATCCTCAGTTTCCGGTTGGAAGACTTACTCCTCCACGTAGGATTCAAGTTACTCCTCCACCGAGTCTGCACTCCAACTCCTCTTCTGGTTCATTGGGTTCCCCTTCTGGTTTTTCCCTCCATTCTCCCCCTGTCAAATTCACCATGTTTGGTTCAGGACCTAACACTGGTGGTAGCCTCGACCCTAATGCTGGGAATACTACTAGTGGGACCGCAACATGAACTACCCTGGCTGTGCCCTTTCTCCCCTATATGGCAGGCCTTAGTCTTCTCGATTTTAACCAGTTGATCAATGAACCTATATGCCATGATGCTGGTTGGCCTACTATGCCAACCAAGCTCCCTTTCGACATCCCCAAGTTTGAAGGTCTTGCTGGAGAAGATCCTACAAATCATGTTCGATATTTCTACATGTGGTGTTCGTCTAACTCCATTACCGATGACTCTGTCCGTCTTTGGTTGTTCCAATGTATGCTTACTAACGAAGCTTCTAAGTGGTATGTTGTTAAGGCCTCATCCTCTCATACCACCTTTGCAACTCTCACCCGGGATTTTCTGTCTTATTTCCAGCTTCCCCTCCGTTACGACACTCGTACCGAACTTTTGAATTCTTTCCTTCAATCGTCTGCGACCCGCCTATTCGATCATGTCCAGGAATGGCAGAGAAAAAAGAAACTATGTCGAGCCCTTACCTTCGAAGGCCATGTCTACATGGACTAGTTCCTTAGATCCCTTTTAACTGCTATAGGAAAATATGTCGCATCACATTTCCCTCAAACCGAAGAAGCTGCTCTCCATATTGCATTAAAATATAACCTGATCTACGCTCAGTCCGGTTATGTTTATACCGTCTTTCCTGATCTCCCTAGAAATGGTGGTGCCAACGCACCGGGGGCATCTCATGCCACCGACGGTATCGTTGGAGCTATTTCTCATCCATATGCTCAACCTCCCATGGGCTATGGTTTCCCTTAGGGAGGGGCCAGCACCTCCAACACTTTTCCCCCTCCTGGTAGCATGTATCTAGGATATGGTATGCCTCCTCATTTTGCCAAACCTATTTACCACAATGTTACTCAATCTCCTTATTATCTGTATCCATCTCCTCAAGCATTAGCACCCCCGCCTCCCTTGCCTTCTCAACCCCCGCAACAGCAGCCACCGCCCCCTCAGGGGCAGGTGTATGCACACCAAGGTGCGAATAATCCTCCTACTTCCAAAAAGAAGAGGAAAGGCACTCAAAATAAATCTTCCCCCAGTAATCCTGGACCTAATCCCCAAGGTAATGCACCTAACACTGCTAACCAGAAACAAGGCACCCAGCCCAAGAAAGACAGGCCTGTTTGCAAGAATAAGCCTTGTTCTTGTTGTGGTGTTTATGGTCATTGCATGCACGATTGTCCTCTTTTACCACAGATGCGAAAAATGTGGGAGAATCAAGAAGCATCGTGAGGAAAACAAGCCTCCCCTTCCATCCCTCCCAATGCTGCGCCCAGTCAGCCGACCATGTTTACTTATCCTTTCCCTCAACAAGGATTTGTGGCTACCCAACCACCTGAAGGTCAGGTGGCCACTCAACCTACTCCATCTGGTACCTCCAATTACCAGATTCTCAGGATGAACTCTGACCAACCTATTACCGTTGACCTCAACCTTCAGAATCGATCCCGTTAGTACAACAAGCCTCCCGCTACGTCTGCCCCCGAGCCCCCTTCTTCAGGTTCTACAGAGCCTCTTTCAACAACTAACGGTCCTTTGTAGATCCCTCAGTCTAAGGTAGAGGTTCATACCAAGATCCCCAAGGGATCATTACGCCGAAATGCTACTTTTGGTAAAGCTGCCCATTCGTATAGTATAGTAGATGATTTGGCACAATCTCCTGCTGCTATCTCAACGCTGGAACTCCTCCAGTCATTCTCTTCACAACGAAAAGATCTACTATCTACCATGGGAATTGTAGATCCTTCAGATGATCGATTGATCATCTTCGATGTTGACTGGTTAGAACATCCTCCTCTTCTTGCTTCCGTCACCTTCCAAATCCCAGTCAAGATCTGGAACGCCAACGTTTCCCGTTGTATCATTAATGAGGGGGCATCCACCTGTGTGATGTATGCTTCGGTTTGGAAGCAACTCGGATCGCTTGAGTTGTACCCTTCCACGATCACTCTCCGAGTGTGGGAGGGCCACTCCTTCAATCCCATTGGCATGTTCCGCAATTGTTCCATTAATCTTGCGGGCAAGACTATTTGCGTTGACATAGAAGTCATTGACGGCCCATTATATTACAACATTATATTAGGTCATAGCTGCACCTATGCGATGTCTGCTGTACCATCTGCTGTTCACTGCAAGATGTCCTTTCCCCATAATGGAAAGATAGTCACCATTGACCAATTGACATATCATGAACCAAAGTCTCAGACCTCCCCTGAGTCCATCATATCTTCGGTGGACAATAAGAAAACCGTCGATTTCTTGATGAGTGTCTCACCCAAAGTCTACAAATACTCCTCTTTGCTTGGTACATTCCATGGTCTTCCTCCTCCTATCTCTGATCCCAGCTCATCGAATGTTTGCATGATGCAATCGTCTCAAGCTTCCCTCAAGCGGCCTGCTTTAGCTAGTCAGCAGCCCTACCCTCCACAAATTTCTCCCAGCCCTTCGATTTAGCCTTCTAGACCTCCTCCTTCTAGCCCTTCACCTATAGCTGGTATCCATGAGCCTCTCTATCCTCCTGGAACGGTTCCTCCAGACCTTAACCATCTCGGATCTGTCCCGCCTGGCCATTACCCCTCCAGTCAGATACCGTTCCTAGCTCCCCCTCCTGGAGTGTTCTCGGTACCTGTCATGGCTACCCTATCCCTTCCTAACCTGACCCTAGGGATTCACGTCTGGTACATCGATCCCCTAGCTGCTACCCCACCTGGTCAACCCAAAACTTATATTTATTTGACCCTGGTTCAACCGGTCCCTATGACCCCTCTCGCCACTACCATGCCTCAGCCACCTCAACAGGAACCTTCTCCTGTTGCGACAGCTTTTGGTAAAAAGGGAAAATCTCGCAAGAAGGCACCAAAAGACAAATCTTCCCCGAATGACCCTGCTTCTCCTCAGCCTCCAAAGCCTTGCGCTTTATGTGATCTCGTCGGTCATGCCACCCATACTTGTTTTGAGTTGCCTCGTATCAAGCCCATGGTTAATGTTGCGTTCCCTGAGTCTGCGGTCCCTGAAGCATCTGTTTCTTCCTCAACTGCAACCAAGAACCCTAAGATTATTCACACCAACCAACCTTGTGTTTTGTGTGATCTCCATGGCCATTATTCCCACCATTGTCCCCGCCTCACGCATTACTGCACCTCTTTGGAGGTAGTTCGAGAGTACGATATTGAACATAACTAGTACGCCTCTCCCGTCCTTGCACAGTATGCTTCGGGCTAGCTTGAGGATTTACCTGCTCCCATTGACATTCCCCCTCTTGATGTCGAGATGACGGAGCCTGCGGCCACCATCCTCTACCTATCATCATTCATGAGATCCATGGTGGAAGCTCCCTTTGAGACTGCCCCTTCTGTTTCACTCAACCTCCCTTCAGCGATCACCCTGGGCTCAACATCAGTGGATCCTTCATCTACTTGTTTTTATGTCACCCCTTGTGACGATGCACATGTGAACCTCTCTTCTCATGATGATGAGTCAGGTAGCGTCGCAACGTCAGATGGTATTTCTTCCACCAATCTCCCCATCTTCTATTACGATGACGACATTATGGAAGTAGTCACCACCCATGACTTTATCGATCCCCCCTTACATAAAACCCATGCATTTGAACCACATACACCTTGTGGCCATTACATTGACACCCAATTTTTGGGTAAGGGGTCACCCATATTTGAGAGACAAGGAGAAGAAATTATCCACAACTCTCCTAGTGTATTTGGTCGTTTCGACTCTATTACCCTTATTCTTCCCCATTTAGAAGAACCTCTAGAGTCCCATATCACTTCAGATCACTCTAGGGATGATACCCCTCATGATTCCTTCATCTTACATCAACAACCCAGTCCCCTAGACATTGTTGTTGACCAACCTGTGGGTTTTCTAGGAGAACACGAGTTCGATATCTCCATATCCTCTCTTCGGGATAGTGACACCATGTATGCCAACCCATAAACTTAAGTCTATTTGCTTCATATATGCAGTACCAAAAGAGATTGGTAATCCTCCATTCCATTTCTCTAACTGCATATCCATAACGAAAAAAAATGGCGCACCACCTCATAAAAATGTGTTTAGATTCCCCCTTTCTAAATACATTTTGGCATGACCATAACATGCTTGGGGGAACCTATGCCCCTCAACCATAAAAAACCTAGTTCTCAGCCAAAAAATAGCACAGAAAAACCCCTCTCTGTCAGGTCGCACTTTTCAGGCCCAATCCTGAGACAAGTCGCAGTTTTCTACCCAAAACCTGCTACCCAGCTCGCAGTTTTTTCCCCAAAAAGTGTGACCCAGCTGTGAAGAGGAGCAGGGGTCTGTTCCTAAGCTCTAGGAAACTAAACTGAACTTTCAATCCACTGAAATGAAAGATTAGGGTTAGGTCTCTTACCTGCAATTGATGGATCTCGATTCCAATGGTCGGTTTGTCTACTATGATCTTTGAAAGATTTAGGGCCTTCTCTCCTCTCTACATTCACTACAGCTCCACTTATAAATGAGTGAATTTGAGGGGGAAATTCCTTATTAAAAGAGAAATCCCTGATTTTTCTTTTGCCTACTACAGCCAAACCGTAGCTCAGTTTGACAAACTGTCTGCACCATTGGAAAGCTCTCACCGAGCCCTCAAATGGGTATCTGTTAGTTTTTCATGATTTGATACTTCACCACGACACATTTTTTCCAAGAAGGGTCACTTCACCACTCATCGAAATTGAATTTCTTCACTTGCAACACTTGTATGTGGGGCACCACTTTGCCTCCATACTTTTCCTTGCTCGTGCCAATTTTCTTCATGAGTAACCATCATGTACTCATGTTTTTATGGTCCCCATTGGACCTTTCCTGTGTGGTAACATCATCGAGTCACCCTTGTTTAGAGCATCCTAGTTGAGTCATCATCACATCCATGGAGTCTATCTCGAGTCCCTTTGTATCCCGCTATAGTCCTCCATCCTTCATTTCTTGGTTCCTCTTTCGTGTTGCACATTATGGCCTTCAGTCCTACTATCCCATATCCCCTTTGATATTGTGTCAATCATTGCTAGTAAATCCATGCCCTTTATTCTCTAACAAGGGAAGTCGTCTGTTCACTACTCAGTACCCCCCATTTTATCATCATACCTGGTGTCAGTCTGTCAGTCGCTCTACTATTTTCTCTCGTGCCTTATTTGAGGATTCCTTATTTCCTCACCTATGGAAGACCTCCTTCTGTCGACATCAGATCATTCATTCCAGAAGATAGGTCTAGAAGGCGGTGTACCTTGGTTCCAACTTCCCCTCTTGTTCAGTGCCTCAGATTAGGTAAAGGGACTCCTTACAACCCTTTGACTTGATTGTTTCTTAGCTCCAACTCCTTACAACATGATCAAGATCTGTATACTTGATGGTTCAATGATGCAGCAGATGATATCGGTGATTCTTGGGTATGTGTGAGATGTTTTCAGACCTCATGAGGGGGTGGCCCTTCAGGTAGCTCCTCACATGCCCGGATGACCTCTTCAGTGTAGCCTTTGATGCAACTCCATATATTTGATGATGTCAGCCTTAGCTGCTTGCAACACCTTTTAGTTTGCATGTATCAGTCATATTTTCAGAGCCCTTTCCTGTTTACAGGGGCACTTTGGTTGTACTTATATCTCATGTACTCAGATATTATTGTATAAGTCCTGGCTATTATCCCAGGCACAATATGTATGTGGGATTCATTATCATGTTTTTACCTGGCTCATGTTTATGCTAGCATGTACTATATTGTTTAGTCCCTTGTTTACTAGACGCATTATTCTTTGTACTTTGTCTCGGCAGGCATAGGTATGCCTCCCCCACCACCTATAGCATAGGTACTCACTCATAAAAAAGAATTTTCGCACCTGTAAGTCTCGCCTCCTCAAAGTCTAGTCCTTTAACGCTTTGGTATACCTTATATTTCTCTCACTCTGACTTCCCCTTCGGTGTCTAGTGATAGAGTTCTTACAACGTACTTCGGTCACACAATTAGCTCCTAATGCTCGCACGCTGGGGGGCAATCTGTTACACCATTTTTTGGTCATCTAATCTATTACTATTATATGGACCAAAGTACACCATGTAAGACCAATTTTACCCTAAATAAAATTGATTTCACTATGAAAAATAAGTTAGTAATCCTTATTTACTAAGTTGTTTATTGTCTAAACAGGAAACCCCATGAGGAAATATTAAATAAATCCACATTTGTTTGATTTTCCTCAAGGAATAATTAGTTAAACAATAGTTTAATTAATATTCCTGGTCATATTTAACCCAAAACATGAAAATCAATTAGATAAATCATTATTTATCTTATTATTTTCTAGGAATAATTATTTAAACCTGATTTAAATAATATTCCTTGTTAAATTTGACTAAATAATTTATAAATAATTCAATAAATAATTATTTATTTGATTATTAATCAACCACATCCTTAAAATAATAAATAAATCATTTATTTATTTATTATTTACAAATAAAGGTATTTGACCCAAGTCAAATTCTTTTTCCCTCCAACAAATATAATAAAATATTCCATAGAAGTTGGATCTATATTTGGTTAATAATATTTTAATTATGCACCAATATCTAGACTAACTCAATATTTTGTTATAAATAGAAGGGTTTTTCCATTCACTCATGACCTTTGGTTGCCTAAATATCACTCTGTATCTATACTTTTGGTCTGACTTTGATCCACCATCATTGTCATATTTTGCTACCATTTTTTTTGTAAGCTCCCTTTGAGTTCCATTTTTGTTTGGGTTTTCTACACCATAAAGAGAGAGGGATTTTAGATCTAAAGTGTTGAGGACTTACTAGAACCCATCCCATTAAAAGGGACTGGTAACATTTTTCTATGTTCCCTTCCCAGGTGTCAAAAAATACAAAAATTCTTTAAAACAATCTTATCTTGTCTATTGGATGCATGGAGCAACTCTTTCTTTTATTTATTGCTTAATTTATTTTAATGCATAGATCTAGATTTTGCAGCATTTATCTTGGTCAAATAATTGCAGATCTAAAGATATTGGCAACCATCTTTGCTGTTAGGGTTGTTTGTTATGCACAACTAAAGTGAGCTTTTTTCGTACGCTTGCTATTAAGATTCATACTAAAAACTATCTTGGTTTCATCTCCTGAATCAGATCCAAGATCTTTTTGTGTGGTGGCCGTCGTCTTTTGTTTCCCTTTGTTATTTGGTTTCTTTGGTCTTATTTCGGTATGTATTTTCCAACAGTGAGCTTCATCATGCCCCTATTTGGAACAATGTTTGCATTTTATTTTCTCCCCTTATTGCTTCATACCGACATTCTTCTTTCCCTTCCATTTTCCTCCTTTCTCTTTTCCCTTACCCTTGAATGGATTCTTCTTACTACCCTCTTCAGAAATTTTTTTACCCCTTGCTTCAAGTTGCGTGGCTTGCACACATACTTCATCTATGTTATTTGGGTTAAACATGAGAATAGTATGATTTAAGTAGGAATGTAGACCTCCTATATACTTCAAGAGTGTGTCTTGTTAATTTAAGTCTACTCCAAGTAATAAATCCCTTTTCCTAAACTCTTGTGTATAATCTTAGGAAATTTGACCTTTTAGCTGTCTATAGTTTTTCCAAATCATTATTTCTTTCTGCATATAGGCTAATGGATAGAATTTCCTTTTAATGGAAGAAATGAATTCGACCCAAGTAATGGAAATCTTACCATGGATGCACATTTCCTCTTGTGTCTTTGTCTCCCACCAAACTAATGCTGCTCCTTCTAGCCTTAATGAAGCCAATTGGATTTTAATATCGTCTTCTTGCAGATTTTGAATTCTACTGTAAAATTCTAATTGGCGAATACAATTATCTAGTTTTTCAGCATTAACTTCTCCATTATATGTAGGAAGTTCAAATTTGATGTCCAACTTGAGTAACAGAGTCTTACCTTTTGGGATCTTGGAATGAATATGGGTATGAGTTTTTGTAGTGGATTTGGAAGATGAAGATGCGGATGAGGATGATGATGATGGTGGAGAAGGAGGTGGTTTTCCACCACTAGCTTTTGAGATCCTTTATTACTCCTTTTTACTGTTTGAAGATTCTTCTTTATGAGGGTGTTTTGAACCTTCTCCAACTTCCTTTTCCATAAAAGCTTCATACATAATTTTAACCATCATTTGAATTTATTTGAACTCCTTGACATCCTCTTATTTATAATTTTCATGAACTCCTTCATGGTCTGACATTTTGGATGTTGATTCAAGCTCTATCTCTGTAACTTGTATCTCTTCAACCGCTTCAACCTCTTGTGCTTCAAGTGTTTCCTTGAGTGGTCCTTTGGGTAAGGATGCTTCTATCTCAACCTTCTTCCTTATTGTACTAACTTCTAGACTAGCTATCAGTAGCTTCCCTTCTCCTCTCTGCAATCTCAGTCTTGTAAGCATCAATAATTTTGCACTATTAAAAACTATTCAAGTAAAACAAGAAAGCAAACTTGTTCTCTGATACCAACTTGATCTGAAATTACTTGCTAGTTAATGCTGTGCTAGTTTCATTTCAGATATAAACATTTCTTTTCTTTGTTTTACTTATCCTTCATGAGTTTTTTTAAGACCATGTGAATGGAAAACAATGTACTTAGTGAAATTATGAGTTTTTCATAAGCTTAAAAAAACATAATTTCAAATGATAGAACAAAAGCAATAGTAAACACAACAGGCACATATAACAGAGCTTAACACAAATAATTTTGATAAAGGAGTTCACCCCTCCTGGGCCACATATTCTTGGTCCAACTTCATAGTGTGACCTTTATATTAACTTCAAGTGTGCTCAAATTGCTTTAAAAAGCTTCAGAACCTCTTGGAACCTATTCTAATGAGTTTATAACATCATAATCTCCCAAAAATGACTATTTGTTTTCTTTATTTGGACTCTATATGCTATGGCAATGACCCCAACACCTGTTGGCCTTGACCTTCAAAAATATTCAAATGTACTAAAACGCATGTACATCACCTTTTCTTCTACTGCAACCTGCTCTATTGAGTTTGTAGCATGAAAATTAGCCAGGAATGACTTTTACTGTGCTTATTTTGGTTGAAAATTGAGTGAGTTATGACAAAAACTGTTTTTGCCCCAATTTCTCCTCCAAAACTAGAGAGATTACCGGTTAGATTTCTAAATTTAGAAATACTACCAAACTTGGCGTGCCTCCAAGTCGGTTTGAAGTTTTAGCGCCTGGTTCTTTGCAAAGTGGCCACATGGGGAGGAGGTGGGCCCCCTCCGAACCCCAATGGTCACACGGTCAAAATTCAAATATACGCGGAGAGTAATAGGTGTAAGAAACACCTTGTAGGAGAGTTGGTAAGGCACGCGGATGGCGGGCGTGAGGTCAGGGGTTCGACCCCCACTCCACCACAATAATTTTTCTCAGCTGAATTTAAAGACTCCTCCGCCATTCTTATCAACCCTGCCAGGTTTGGATCCTCGCCAGTTTAGTTAGTTGGACCTCCAAGTTTGGTTAGATCCATCGTGAAGGTCGGTTGAAACTATATATATATATATATATATATATATATATATATATATATATATAAACCATTGTCCAAAACATTGCGATGACCCCAATTCGACCTTCCAACCTGCCTGCCATGGGGGCGAGGGGGTACGTGGCATGCCACGTGGCCCTTCCCCATTGGTCACCATATAATGAAATGCCAACTTAATAAAATTCAACTTAGACTTAGCAATAAAATAATTTCACTTCCTAGTCATCATCGACGAATGTGGTGGTGCCACTTGGCACAATGTCATTGGCTATTTCTAAAGGATATTCCTACAACTGCTGACTGTACCTGCCACATAAGCACTGTACCTGTTCTGCTAATTTTTTTGCCTGTTTTGGAAAACGAATAACAGACGATAACTCAACCATACGAACTCGAATTTTGATGAAACGAGTTGCGTCATAAACCCGACGACGAACTCTATCCGGTCGTTTAGGTTTGAAGAAATTTCGAGCACTTTCAATTTTTAGCTAAAACTTGAGCTTTATATCAGTGGTTGACATACAAATTTCATTTTTGGCTATTATATTATAAATATTATCTAACGTATTGTCTTAAAAATAATATTTTATGGGTTCAGTGTGTTGGGGATCTTGATATGGGACTAACTTGGTACCATTTTCTTCAAAAGTCAATGTCTCCTTCTTTATATCAATTAAAACACTATTTCCAAAACTCCATTTAATTCCTAATAAAGTAGGATATTATCATCACTATTAACCACTATTTTAATGACTTTGAAGTTCACAATCTTTTTGACCCATACAAGGTAGTCCACATTTCCAAGCATCCAATTGGAAGAAATGTATATTAATTAGATCAATGCAACTAGATTGGCCCAACACACCAATTTTGGTTTTCTTGTAATCTCCCATGATTTATTAGGAAAAATGTTAACATATAAACCTAAATTTATCTTCACATCTCTAATATAATATTGATAAACTTCATCGACGAATTTGAATTATCTTCCTATCATGACCTTCTTTCTCTTAACCCTATGTGACATGTAAGTTATTATTTATGGGAGAAAAGACCTCATCTCCACCCACAAATAACTCTTTGATAGAAATATATAGCTTCTTGATATATCATTAATCCTCCAAGATTTGATCAAATAACCATAAAATCCCCCATATATTTTCAACCAAACTATATTACCATTTAGGATGTGTAGGTTTTCTATAAATTTATACTACCTTTTCAATTTATTGACAAGCCCCAATGCAAATTTTAGAGTTATATTAATCTATTGGAGAAATTATACCGGGTGAGTATGTAATCAATCTTCTTGTTGACCTTTTCTTAACTCTTGTGTTGAGGTGATAAGGTCACTTTTTTATGAGATTTGCATTTGTCTGCAACTCAAAATGCATTGCACCTATTTCCATTTTAGTACCATTCATTCCTATAAAAATTTATGGTAATGACATACTCTCTTCACAATGCTACAACATATGGTATTGGTTTACTTGTCCCAATAATCACCTTAAGAGGTAATTTATAGATATTCATTTATAAAATTATTAATATTTTGCAAATTTACATACTATTGGTAATATTTCTTAGATTCTCTTTCACCTTTCTCTTTTATGTGCCTTCCCCTTTCTCTCTCATATGCCTTCTACCTTTATATTCCCGAAGGGAGATACCACAAATATTGTAAGTCATAATTCTCTCCTTCATCTTGTTCAACTTTTTTGCACCATAGTGGTTCAACTAATTATTTTCCAAATACATAAAATTAGCCAAATTGCAATGATATAGGAAAATCCTAGTGTTAAAATAATTTTATGGTTGATATATTAACGTAGTTTTTTTATTAACCATCAGGTTAGTTGTAACTTCAAGTGTCTTATAAGTATAGGGAAAAAAACACAATGGTTCTCCTAAACCATATGCATACCATTCCATAGATTCCAATGTTTTCCCTTTAGTCAAAGATATGCTAAAATTCAAAATACGGGTGGGGAATAAGCCTATGTATAATGGTGGGTTGCAATGCATCTATTTCAAAGAGATTATCCTTATGAATTTCCCACTAGTTAGCAAGGGTATCCCTCAATAAGACATTTAATGTTGTTATGATTTTTTTTTTCACCACTGTGTACTCCAAGGAATCCAAAAAATATTCAACATTACGAGTCCCATTATAAATAGGAGGGCCTCTAAGCTTTGTCCCAATCAAATGAATAATATTTTGTAAAGCACACAATTGAGTTTAAATCTCATGGTTGCGATTGTGTCAATTACACATAGCTTTATTTGAATCACATCAAAGGACTAAATTATTTGCCACCTGATTGATATATCTATGTAGGGTTGACATAAAATTTTCCTTTTTGGCTATTATATTATAAATATTATCTAACATATTGTCTTAGAAAAATATTTTATGGGTTCAGTGTGTTGGGTATCTTGGTATGGGACTAACTTGATACCATTTTCTTCAAAATTTAATGTATCCTTATTTATATCAATTAAAACACTAATTACAAAACTACATTCAATTCGTAATAATTAGGATATTATCATCACTATTAACCACTATTTTAATGACTTTGAATTTCACAATATTTTTGACCCATACAAGGTAGTCCACATTTCCAACCATCCAATTGGAAAAAATGTATATTAATTAGCTCAATGCAACAAGATTGGTCCAACTCAACAATTTTGGTTTTCCTGTAATCTCCCATGATTTATTAGGAAAAATGTTAACATATAAACATAAATTGAGCTTCACATCTCTAATATAATACTAATCGAATTCATCATCGAATCTGAATTCTCTTCCTATCATGACCTTCTTTCTCTTAACCCCATGTACATGTAAGTTATTAGTTATGGGAGAAAAGTCCTCATCTCCAACCACAAATAGCTCTCTGATAGAAATATATAGCTTCTTGATATATCATTAATCCTCCAATATTTGATCAAAGAACCATAACCTCCCCCATATAGTTTCAACCTAACTATATTACCATTTAGGTTGTGTAGGTTTTCTATAAATTTGTACTACCTTTTCAATTTATTGACAAGTCTTATTGCAAATTTTGGAGTTATATTAATCTATTGGAGAAATTAGACCGGGTGAGTATGTAATAAATCTTCTTGTTGAACTTTTCTTTAACCCTCGTGTTGAGGTGATAAGGTCACTTTTTTATGAGATTTTCATTTGTCTGCAACTCAATATTCATTGCACTTATTTCAATTTTAGTACCATTAATTCCTATAAAAATTTATGGTAATGACATAATCTCTTCACAATGCTACAACATATGGTATTGGTTTACTTGTCCAAATAATCACCTTAAGAGGTAATCTATAGATATTCCTTTATAAAATTATTAATCTTTTTCAAATTTACTTACTATTGGTAAGATTTCTTAGATTTTCTTTCACCTTTCTCTCTTATGTGCTTTCTCCTTTCTCTCTTATTTGCCTTCTACCTTTAGATTCCTGAAAAGGGATACCACAAATCTTGTAAGTTATAATTCTCTCCTTCATCTTGTTCGACTTTTTTGCAACATAGTGGTTCAACTAATTATTTTCCAAATCCATCAAATTAGTCAGATTGCAATTATATAAACAAATCCTAGTGTTAAAATAATTTTATGGTTGATCTATTAACATATATTTTTTGATAACCATCAGGTTATTTGTAACTTTAAGAGTCTTATAAGAGTATGAAAAAAAACACAATAGTTCTCCTAAACCATATGCATACCATTCCATAGATTCCAATGTTTTCCCTTTAGTCAAAGATATGCTAAAATTAAAAATATGGGTGGGGAATAAGCCTATGTATAATGGTGGGTTGCAATGCATCTATTGCAGAGAGATTATCCTTATGGATTTCCCACTAGTTAGCAGGGGTATCCCTCAATAAAACATTTAATTTTGTTACCATTTGTTTTTTCAACACCATGTACTCCAAGTAATCCAAAAATGATCTGAATATGGGAAAGCTTGTTAATGCTATGCAAGCTCCCTCATCAGTATTAAAAATGTGTTTCTTATGTGCATAGAAATTTTTACTGAGCTTTCATATTATCAAAAGGATTTCTTTTTGGTGTCTTTCAATATGTAATTCCATGAGTAGGTTATAGATATGAAACCATTAAGAACATGAAAGGAAAATACATCATTCAACTAAACACAAGCCATTTGATGAAGGAGTTCGCCCCGCCTGGGCTACATCTCCTTGAATCAACTCTAAGACATGATTCATTGTTATTATGCTCCAAATTCAAAATGAAGAATACACCAATGTGCTGAGATGAAATGGTAAGTTTCTCCTAAACAAGAAACAAATCCTGCAAAGTCCCTTTACCATACACTTACTATCAGCAACACATGGGCATCTTACCAATATCCCTTACTCAAATATGAAAGAGCATCAAATTTGTACTTCAATCTGGAAGTACATGAAAAATATTTTTCTCTAAAACACACAAAGAGAAAATATGAGAGAAATTCTACAACACTGCTGCAAAGGTTACTTCTACAAAAATATGGAGCCCGAAAGATACTTGCAATATCATCTCCATCTCAAAATCCTCCAAGAACTGGCTCAATATCTGAATGGTCCATACACCCTCCTGGTTCAACCCACAATTTGATATTGAATATGTGCTCTAAATATAAAACAAAAGTTACCATTGGATTCAAAGCATCCATAAAACCCCTGAGTAGCCTCTTATGGTTTTTTAATTGGTCTACAGGTCCTCTAGGCATGGCCTCCTCTCCTGGTGGCCCTGGGCTATTTTATCTTCAAGTGGGAAAAACACCATCAAGTAGTGATCCTATGCCTCTGAAACCTATTCAAATGGATTCCCAACATGCTAAAATGATAAGAAACACTTTTCTTGAGCCCAATTTGGTCGAATATTTCTTAAGATAGGCCTCATTTACTCTAGGCCTAGAAAAATTCCACTAAAACTGGAAGGTTTCCAGCTAATTCCACTAAAAGTGGAGCTTCTCCGCATTTGGAGGGTCTGCTAAACCTTCCACCAACATAATGCACACTTAATTAAGTGATAAGCATGTAGTTAAGTGGGTTTAAGGCGCGTTTAGCACTATCCCGCACTTATCCACAAATCTCGGATTATAGTGGTATAACCACAGTTTAACGTAATTAAATATGTGCTAATCCATGTTTTAAATTTCCCGTCGGAATGATTTAGCCCCTGGTCTTTTGTGCCTTGGTCACATGTGGGAGGGGGCTGGCTCCCTCCTCCTCCTCCATTAGCATACTTTTGAAAATTTAAATAATGGTGGCGCCCCATAGAGTTAAGAACTAATATGGTGGCTTGGTGGCAAGCCGTGGCACTTGTGGATGGGAGGTCGCGGGGTCGAGCCTTGCGCCTCCACAAAATTTTGTTACACCATAGAAATTCATTCACCTTCGACCCTTAACCAAATTTTCATTGTTGGGAGGGGCACGTGGCGGCCTTCCAGCTAGCCACATGTCACGACCCTATTGGTCAAATACAATCCCCTCAGCCAATAATATGTTGACACTTGGCATCTTTTGGGCAGTTCACCTGTGGGAATATTCTAGGAATATTCCAAGGAATATTCCTTGGAATATGCCTTTTTCTCACTGGGCTATATGAATGCCTAGTCAACATCATTGTCAGCCCTGCATAAATTTTTCCTGTTCTACACGACGATCAACAGGCTCTAACTCCCTCATACGGAGTCGTATTTTGACGAAAAAAATTGCGCTGAGATCAAGGAGACGAGCCAATCACGGTTGTTTGGGTTCCACACCTTTTTGAACACTTTGAACTTTGAGAAAATTTTCGCCCCTAAATCACATTCTATTCACACCTTCCCCCTGGCATGATTTTGGACCCATAAAGGTTGATTATATCATGAGTTCTGAACACTCTTATGTTTCCCAAGTTATATCATCTTGATTCTACTTGAATAAATCCATGACAACCACTTCGGTCACTGACATGCCTTGCCTTGCCTTGCAAATGACTTGGCTCTTAAACCAGTATTCTCCTTTTGTTGCTGACCCAAATATCCAACACTTTCTGACTGATGTAACAATTTGCTGTACCAAAGTGATCCTTCTGTGCTTGGAAAGCTAACTTGCCTTCCCACTAAGAATCAGGTTCGTCCTTTGCACAAACATGCATGTAATGCAAGCTTCTCTTTTGGAAACCAATTTTCCAATAAGCCCATCTGAGTCAACTACAACTTGTGAATTCAAACATCAACAAAAATAGAAAATAAATGACCATTCTTTTACCTCCACGGTTCCAAATTCCACATTTGGAAGAATGAATTCACCATCTCCTTCTCTTCTTGATGTCAACACATAAATGGTCTACAATAACTGCAAAATTTTTCTAGCTGAAATTTTCTTGGACATCTTGTCTCAAACAACAACCATCAATAGGAAAAAAAATCATGTAAGAAACATAACTTGATGAAATATCCTCTTGCACCTCAAAAAACAAAAAATTTCACATCATGTGAAAATCGCCATGTACTCTCACATATTGGTGTAAAAACATTGACCAACCACAAGTAGACAAAACATGCCTCTTCAAACAACTAACTCAAAAGTCAAGCATAAGCATGTGAAATAAGTTGACGTTTCTTTTCCCAAACAAAAAGAATTTCAAATTTCATGAAAACACTTCGTAAAAATATCCATTTCACATTTGGAGACAAAATCAACTCTTCCAAGTCGATATGACATGCATGCAACACACAATCAACCAAGTTGACACTCATGCATGTGCAAATGATCAACACTCTCAAGTTGACAACATACACGTTAAACAAAGAAATTGACCAACACATGTCAATTACTCATGCATGTTCAAACACAATGAAATCATCAAAATTCCACATTTCATACACACTTCTCTCATGCATGTATATGATTCCTTAATTCCCTCACATAAGTACAATCATAGTACAAGAACCACATTCATGTACATGTACTCAAAAGAGTGGAATTAAAACAATTTTCTACAATAAAGTGAGTCTCAACATACTCCTCTTTCAAAAACCTTCTTGGTGCAAACATGCAACATACAATGTAAAGGAACAAACCATTTCACTGGCGACTATCTAGAGAAACAAACAGGTACACGCTCTAGATGCAAAGTCCAACACCTTGCTTCTTTATGTCCTCTTTTGTGACAATAGGTACATGATGCCCAGTTGTTGGAGCGGGGTACCCTAACCACATTTTTGATACAATTTTGTGATATTTTGTAATAGTTGAGTCTAGTGTAGGGGCTTTGGGGCGGGTCAAATCCCCCAATGAATTGTAATGGGCCAAAGGGTAGACCAAGAGTATGCAGACCACAGTTTTCGGACCATAGAATAGCAAAGGATAATATGTTATAAATATATGGATAAATTGAGTCTAGAGGTAGAAAAAGTTCTGGATCAAGCGTGGATACGAGTACGTGTATCTTTTGTGTCGATTGTCTGGGTAAGGGCTCCTGCTAGATATGTGCGCGGAGACCCTGAGTCCTGCTGTGTGCGGACCGTGCTGGCTATGTGCATGGGCTAGTAAATAGAGTTTGTAAGTTGGATTTAGATATTAATGAATGAGAAGACTGTTTTGTGATAGATGAATACTTTGTGTTATGGTTAGTGGCTGCGCTCTGAGTTATTCCTAAAGTTATATCTGTTTACTGAATGCAGATGATTTAATGAAATTCACATGGATGCAATATTGTAAAAGAGGATGAATGCATAGATCTGGTTAGATTTAGTCACTTTTCTTATGTTAACATGATATCTAATGATTTATAAGCTTATTTGAAGATATCCCGCTGATATACTATTAAGGGTTTCTATGTTAGGGCTTCTCCAACGTAGGTCTGTCAGATCTGAGAGGACCCCCTTTAATTAACTTTCTGTCTCTCAGGGTGCGAAAACCTGGTTCCAACACTCTCCCATACTACTTCGGGAGAGACCTTGACTTGCGCAAGCAGGCCATTGCCGAAAGGGCCAGTAGTACAGGGGTTTTTTGGTAACCTTAAAGCTGAACTTGGGTCAAGACCCCTCAAACCAAAAAATGTTTCCATTGCCGGGACCGAGAATATTTTGAGAGAGAGATCGGGTAATGCCACGGGGTCATTGGTAGCGATTGAAGCCTGAAATTTAGGACTAGTTTGAAAAGAAGATTCAAGAGTTTTCCCTAAATTAGAATAGAAGTAAGAAGCTGACTGCCCAAGAGTGGAAGAACAAGTACATTTTTATGGAAGTGCACAAAATTTTATTCATAACCTTCGCATATGAACTACAGGAGTGGCTGACAAGGTTGGTAGAGTTCCAGACCTATTCGAAATATGATCAGGTCACATAGTGGACCCCTGAATTGATTCAACAGTTGGAGAAAGCTGATAACAAGATCACCCAGACTGTAGATCACTGGGTGGATAGTGTTTTGGGAGGATTTTTAACTGAATTTGAAGTCGATCAGTTTGTGTCCTATTCTGAAGCTGAGAAAAGGTTTTTCAAAGGATTTAGAGGTAAGTTCTTGCAAACATTGCCGCTGCTGATTAAGATGCTATTGTGTGAAAAGGGTGTCTTGTGCAGTCACACTGAGTGAATGACCTCTGACCAAAGTGAAATAACGAAGCAAAGCAGTAAATACTTTTGAGTTAATCAAGAAGGGGATAGATCAGTATACAGTCCTCTAAGGGATTCACCTGACTTCAACCAGAGCAGGGCTGCGCACATAGAGACCAGTCCCCCAGCTACGCCACCATCGAACCCACGCAAGGGTAAGAATTCTCTTACCCTACCTTCGCCACCGTCTGTAGACAATATGGCTGCGCACATGATGTTACCCACCTTTAAGGGTGCGGGGGATGAGGATATGGATCGATTCTGGCTTGTAGAAGAGTTGGTATGGACCGCGAAAAATATTAATAATGATGTTTTCAAGCGAGTGCAGATATCCATAGCCTTTGAAGGAAGGGCCCTAGATTGGTTCATGGGATACATTTGTCAGCATGCAAATCCTTCAATACAGGAGATTAAATATTCCTTGAAGCAACAGTTCTTGAAGCCTAAATCCTATGATCAATGTGTCGTAGAGCTGAAATATATTAAGCAGGGACCTACGAAATCTATTTGGGAAGCCGAACAACAACTAAAGAAGGTCATTGATGATGGAGGATTTGTCTATGAGGGAAAAAAAACATAAATAATGGTTCATCGCCATGCTATTACCACATCTGCGCGGACCTATGGATCAACAGAAGATCGATTCCTAGGAAGAAGCCCTGGATATTTCCATGAAGCTCGAAGCTGCGCCAAGAGATGATACTCAATTTGCGGCGCTGCAGATCCAGAACCAGCTAGAGGTGATGCACTTAGAAATTCAAAATTTGCGAATATATCTGGGAAAAGAAGCTAGCACAGATGTTTGGTTTATACGTTACAGGGTGTCAGGCCACACTAAGGACCAATGGCCTCTGTTATCTGATTATATGCAGGCTAAGGGTCCAAGTCCTCTATGCCCTTGAGACATAGCTGGACCCAGTACCCCCACATTGTGGTGCGCTGACTGTCGGGTAGCAGGAAGACATGATACATATCACTGCCCACGATTAAGCACTTATGTCCCAGAATTTAAGCAACAATGGTGTATATTCTGCTCATCAGTGGGTCATGACGAGCACAACTGTCGAACATTCGACTTGATGGTAGATAGAGAAAATCTATGTAAATTAAAAGCTGACCCTTCATTGCCACTATCTCCCTCTGAGTGAGGAGGATCCCATGTTAGAGGATGGGGAGGGGGGAGAGGTGGAGGCGCAGGTCAAGGATGAGGGAAACTGATCTTCTACAACTGTGGGTATGTGGGACATTATGCACAAGACTTCCCAAACCCTGCGCACAAATCCTACAGATACCGCAGATAGTTCGATCACATAATCAAAGACTAACCTATGCTAATAGTGAAGATGCAGGAGAAGCAACAGACACCAGTGAAGAATGTACAACGGGTTAAGGTGGAGCCTCGAGATGATGGGACAAGTATCAATGTAATTACGTGCAGTGGAATTTCCACCAGAGGAGCTGAGGAAAAAGCTGTGTCTAAACCAATGATCAGGAAAGCTGTTGATATAAAAGAAATCCTAGATTTGACAAAAGAGAAAGAAGCTTTCATCGAAGCTCGGAAGGAGATATCCAAAGATGAAGCATCCACCTCAACGACTTTGGTAGATACAAAAGCAGATGAGGTAGTCAAGCCATTTCTTCAAGCATGTATGAAGCTACTACACAATCAAAAGGCAGTGGAGAATCTCTAAGCATTAATAGACAAGCTGTATAAGAATAAAATAAGGACTAGTCGAGAAATGTGGATGACTGCGCAGATTAGAGATTATCAAATGGATCAAGTCATCCTCGACTTAGGATCAGATGCCAATTTCCTACCTAAGAAAACCTGGAAAAGGATGGGAGCACCCAAGCTAGAGTGGTCCACTATTCAGTTACTAATGGCTAACCAGTAGAAGATCATTCCACTAGGCAGGTTGCGGAAGGTTATGGTAGAAATTGTAGGAGTTAAAGTCTATGCAGATTTTGAAGTAATCCAGATTGTGGACAATGCAGACCCTTATCATGCGCTCTTAGGTCTTGACTGGGCTATCAACATGGGGGATATCATCAACCTGAAAAGAAGAAGTATGGTCTTTGAGAACAACGGTACACGCGTAATAGTCCCCCTAGATCCAACGGAAGGTGAACGATACATGGAACCACTACACGAGGAGGAGGATGTTAATAAAATTTACAAACTCACTTCTCGAGATGCTGATTGGATCAAACCCACGGTTTATGGAATGTTGTGTTGGGAGAAATACATCGAATGCCTCTTAGACTCAGATGGTGAGATAGAAAATTGGAAGAATCAACTGCATGACGTATTTGCACTGTAGTGCCTTAAGATCACAAAGAGCTTCCGATGCATATCCTCAGAGGTAAGATAATTTCCCTACTTTGATGGCTTTGTTAGTGTTAAGGAATTTCTTAAATAATTCAAAGCAGATGTCCCTGAAGAACAAAGATTTTGGGAACTTGACTTGGCTATGCGTGTGACCCCTGCACGGTGGTGGGAAAACCATAAGGAGGCTTTCCAAGATTGTGAGGAATGCCAAAAAATGATGATTCTATGATTTGAACCTCCGATTAATCCACCCATGGAACTCTTCTCCAGTTGTGGGGACCTGTGCAAGCACCTAGCTATGTGGATGGAGGTCTGGAATGAAAATACCTGGAACGAATGGGTCCATATGTTTATTCATGCTTTGGGACCAATCCACTCTACCTGGTATTTATATGTAGAGCTACACCAGTGAACCCACCACTGGGTTAAAATGACAGAGGATTTCCTGGTGACATTTGGGTTAGTTGGAGGAACAAAGAAATTGGATGAGGCCTCGCAAGATATAGATGCTCTGGTCTTTGATGAGTCCTTATCTAGGAAAGAATGTGCTATGCCAGCTTGGGATGCACATAATGGAGCCGCGCAGAGTGAAGGCTTTCGTCCCCCTTTTTCCACTGCTGTTGAACAACTCCAGGTGAAGGTTAAAACTTCACTGCCGCTGTGACTCGGGATGAGTCACAAGATTGTGTTGCAGGTTTGTTGGAGCGGGGTCCCCTAACCACATTTTTGACACAATTTTGTAATATTTTGTAATATTTGAGTCTAGCGTAGGGGCTTTGGGGCAGGTCAAAGCCCCCAATGAATTTTATTGGGCCAAAGCGTAGACCAAGAGTCCGCAAACCATAGTTTGCAGACCATAGAGTAGCGCAGGCTAATATGTTATAAATAGATGGATAAATCAAGTCTAGAGGTAGAAAAAGTTTTGGATCAAGCGTGGATACGAATCTGTGGATATTTTGTGTCGATTTTCTAGGTAAGGGCTCCTTCTCATTGTGTGTGCGGAGACCCTGAGTCCTGCTATGTGCGAACCCCACTAGCTGTGTGCGTGGGCTAGTAAATAGAGTCTGTAAGTTAGATCTAGAGATTAGTGAATGAGAAGACTGTTTTGTGATAGATGAATACTTCTGTGTTATGGTTAGTGGCTGTGCTTTGTGTTATTCTTAAATTTATATTTTTTTACTGAATGCGGATGATTTACTGAAGCGCACGTGGATGCGATATTGTAAAAGAGGATGGATGCATAAATATGATTTGATTAAGTCACTTCGATTCTATTAACATGCTATCAAATGATTTATAAGCTTCGGTGAAGATATCCCGCTGATATACTGTTAAGGGTTTATGTGTTAGGGCTTCTCTAGCGCAGGTCTATCAGATTTGAGAGGACCCCCTTTAATTAAATTTCTCTCTCTCAAGGTGTGGAAACTTGGTTCCAGCACCCTCCCATACTATTTTGGGTGAGACATTGACCTGCACAAGCACGCCATTGCCGAAAGGGCCATTGGTACAAGGGTTTGTTGGTAACCTTAAAGCCGAATCTAGGTCAAGACCCCTCAAACCAACACCAATCACTGTCATATAAAGACGATTCTTCTTGTGAAACATACCCCAAGCCTTCATTCTTAGGCATTTCTTTCGTATCTATTGGGTTATTGATGACTTGCTGATTTACACCAAGTCCTAAGCTTTCTTGGTATCCCATATTTTCCAAGATCTTGGACCCAACACCTTTGCTGTGTCTTTCAAAGGCTGCAAAAGAATTTTCATCAATATGTGCATATAAATAAGAAGGATATGTATGCTCACCATTTGTCTCATCTCTTGATTGAGACAGAAAGATGTTTTCATACTCCTTTTGGATTCTCAAAGTGTTCTCTTGGACTCTTTTGCCTTCTTCTTTCAGCTCCTCAACATAAGGTGACGATTGAACCTCTTCCACATCATGTGGACAAAAAAAACAAATATTTCCATCTTCCATCTTGGAATTATTTTCTACATCAACAAATTGCATCAATTTTGTATAAAGCAAAGAATTTTGTGGTGAAGATGGTGGTGAAACACCATTCTTTTTACCTTCTTCCCTTATGATACTTGTAGGCTTTTCTCCTTGAGATATGCTCTTTGAAGCCTCAATACTTTATGAAGGTGAAACTTGAGGTGGGGCTAGTGGAAACCCTAGCCTCCTTCTCCTTGTTCCTATTTGGGAAGCTATACCAACAAGCTTTCCTTCTCCTCTCCAGAGCTTCAACTCGGTACCCATTTCCACCTTATAATGAAAAACCCTCTTTGCACAAAGAAAGAAAAAAAAAAATGAACCTCAAGCTCTGATACCAACTTGATCTGAATATGGGAAAACTTGTTAATGCTATGCAAGCTCCCTCATCAATATTAAAAATGTGTTTCTTATGTGCATATGAATTTTTACTGAGCTTTCATATTATTACAAGGATTTCCTTTTGGTGTCTTTCAATATGTAATTCCATGAGTAGGTTATAGACATGAAACCATTAAGCACATGAAAGGAAAATACATAATATAGCTAAAAACAAGCCATTTGATGAAGGAGTTTGCCCCGCCTGGGCTACATCTCCTTGAATCAGCTCTAAGGCATGATTCATTGTTATTATGCTCCAAATTCAAAATGAAGAGTACATAAATGTGCTGAACTAAAATGGTAAGTTTCTCCTACAAAGAAAGAGCTCCTGCAAAGTTCCTTTATCATATAGTTACTGTCAGCAACACATGGGCATCTTACCAAGATCCCTTACTCAAATATGAAATACCATCAAATTTGTACTTCAATAATTGTAAGTACATCAACAGTATTTTTCTCTAAAACAAATAAAGAGAAAAGATGAGAAAAATTCTACATCGTTGCTGCAAAGGCTACTGCTACAAACATATGGAGGCTGGAATATCCCTTCAAGATTATATCCATCTCAAAATCCTCCAAGAACTGGCTCAATATCTGAATGATCCATACACCATCCTAGTTAAACCTACAATTTGAACTTGAAGATGTTCTCTAAATAGAAAACATAAGTTACCAATGAATTCAGAGGATCCATAAACCCTTGATTAGCCTCTTCTGGTTCTTCAATTGGTCTACAGGTCCTCTGGGCATGGCCTCTTCTCCTGGTGGCCATAGGAATATTTTATCTTGAAGTGGGAAAAACACCATCAAGAATTTCTCATCTGCCTTTGAAACCTATTCCAATGGAGTCCTAGTATGCCAAAATGCTAAGAATAACTTTTTTTGAGCCCAATTTGGTCGAATATTGCTCAATGTAGGCCTCGTTTACTCTATGCCTAGAAAATTTCCACTAAAACTAGAAGACTGCCAATTAAGTCCACTAAAAGTGAAGCTTCTCCACATTTGGTGGGTCAACTAAACCTTCTGCCAACATAATATAAACTTAATTAAGTCATAAGAATGTAGTTAATTGGGGTTAAGGCACGTTTAGCGCTAACCCGCACTTATCCGCAAGTCTCGGATTATCGTGGTATAACCACGGTTTAACGTAATTAAATACGTGCTAATCCATGTTTTAAATTTCCCGTCAGAATGATTTTATCCCTGGTCTTTGATGCCTTGGTCACATGTGGGAGGGAGATAGCTCCCTCCTCCCCCGCCGTTGACATAAGTTTGAAAATTTAATAGTGGTGGTGCTACATATAGTTAATAACTAATATGGTGGCTTGGTGGCAAGCCATGTCACTTGTGGACAAGAGGTCGCGGCGTCAAGCTTCTCACCTCCACAAAATTTTGTTACACCATATAAATTCATTCGCCTTTGACCCTTAACCAAATTCCATTGTTGAGAGGGGCATGTGGCAGCCTCCAAGCTAGCCACGTGTCACGACCCTATTGGTCCAACACAATCCCCTTAGCGAATAATATGTGGACACTTGGCATCTTCGGGGCAGTCCACCTATGGGAATATTCTAGGAATGTTATAAGGAATATTACCTGGAATATACCTTTTTCGGACTGGGATGTACGGATTCCTAGTCAACATCCTTGTCAACCCTGCACAAATTTTTCCTGTTCTGCATGGCGGTCAGCGAGCCCTAACTCCCTCATACAGATTCAGATTTTGACGAAACGAATTGTGCTGGAATCATGGCGATGAGGCAGTCATCGTCATTCATGTTCTATACCTTTTTGAACACTTTGAGTTTTGAGCAAAATTTTGCCCCTAATTCAAATTCCGATCAAAAAAATATTCAACATTACCAATACCATTATAAATAGGAGGACCTCTAAGATTTTTCCCATTCTAATGACTAATATTTAGTAAAGCAGACAATTTATTTGAAATCTCATGGTTGTGATTGTGTCAATTACACATAGTTTTCTTTGAATCATGTCAAAGGACTAAATTATTTTCCACGTGATTGATATATCTATGTAGGGTTGACATAAATTTTTCCTTTTTGGCTATTATATTATAAAAATGATCTAACATATTGTATTGAAAATAATATTTTATGCGTTAAGTGTGTTGGGGATCTTGGTATGGGACTAACTTGGTACCATTTGCTTCAAAAGTTAATGTATCCTTCTTTATATCAATTAAAACACTATTTCCAAAACTCCATTCAATTCCTAATAAAGTAGGATATTATAATATATATCCACTATTTTAATGACTTTTAAGTTCGTAATCATGTTGACCCATACAAGGTAGGTCACATTTCCAACCATCCAATTGGAAAAAATGTATATTAATTAGCTCAATGCAACTAGATTGGCCGAGTACACCAATTTTGGTTTTCCTGTAATCTCCCATGATTTATTAGGAATTTTTTTAATATATAAACCTAAATTGATCTTCACAGCTCTAATATCATACTGATCAACTTCATCATCAAACCTGGATTCTCTTCCTATCATGACCTTCTTTCTCTTAACCCTATGTGATATGCAAGTCATTAGTAATGGGAGAAAAGTCCTCATCTCCACCCACAAATAAATATCTGACATAAATATATAGCTTCTTGATATATCATTAATCCTCCAAGATTTGATCAAAGAGTCATAAACTCCCCCTATAGTTTCAACCAGACTATATTACCATTTATGATGTGTAGGTTTTCTATAAATTTTTACTACCTTTTCAATTTATTGAACACGACCTACAAGTATCAATGAAAATTTTGGAGTTGTAAGTGCATTAGTGTTATTCAACATTTTTATGGCTTGTGACAAGAAGGATTCCTCTTCCTTGAACTATATATTCCCTATGTTTCTACTAGTAGTTCTCTCCCAACAAAAATGAGCTCTTCATTCTTTTTGTTAATATTGCAAATATTTAAAAAAATTTGTATTATGTGTTTTGGTTTTACATGACCCACCAAGTTCATTTATAGGAACTTAGGATTATTTTTCTATGATAGATAAATGATGCAAAGAGTGGCCATACCCTTAACAGATTTAATAGTAATATCTTGCATGCATATTTTGTGAAGGGCTAGATGAAGACTCTTGCACATCTTTTCTTGATGATTTTCCAAAGAATGGACAAATTAGAGGGCTTTGTACAACTTCCCATATATATGGACGGAATTCATTTGCATGATTACATTCCAATTTGAAACTGTTACACCACTCTTGGTCTCTTATCAACTTTTCTATTGTTATTTCTTAGATTATGTCTATTAAAACAATTATTTGGGTTTGAAACTACACTAGCTTTTGAAATAATTATTATGTGTGTTGGTTTTACTTGACCCACCAAGTTCATGTATAGGAACTTAGGATTATTTTTCTATGATAGATAAATGATGCAAAGAGTGGCCATACCCTTAACAAATTTAATAGCAATATCTTGCATGCATATTTTGTGAAGGGCTAGATGAAGACTCTTGCACATCTTTTCTTGATGATTTCCCAAAGAAAGGACAAATTAGAGGGCTTTGCACAAATTCCCATATATATGGAGGGAATTAATTTGCATGATTCCATTCCAATTTGAAACTGTTACACCACTCTTGGTCTCTTATCACCTTTTCTATAGTTATTTCTTAGATTATTTCCGTTAAAACAATTATTTGGGTCTGAAACTACACTAGATTTTGAGATGAGTTAGATGTTGCAATGTGTGTGTTCCTAGTATATCCCACAATAGACTCTATCCTCATAGTGTGCTCCAATTATTTCCTTGGATTTGTGATCCTTTACTACATTAAAGGAATTCTAGTTAGAGGTAGTAGACCATGATAAACTACTCTTTATGTTATTGTATCATGGATCTAATAAGTACACCAATTTATCAAATCATAAAAACCTTGAGAATATTCCCATGAATTTTCTCTCACTATCTGATTATTTTCTTTTAAAATTTCCATTCTTTTTTTCTTTGAATCAATTTCCTCGAATTTAAAAACAAATTTCTACTTTACATTATGTAAGGTCAAAGTCACCCAAACATGTAGACTATAACACCCCTTCCGACATTTACCCAAGTTAACCGGTCCGCTAGGGTAAACATGTGATGAGAGGATACTATGATGTGATTCAACTCCCCATGTACAGTTAAGGAAGTGGAATTGGTGGAAACAAAACAAATTTACCATCCACACATGCTACAAAACCCCCAGGAGCCAACAAACCATTCTAGGTGACCAGCCCCTGAGACAAATTTTCATTTCATTAATCTAGATGCTAAGCCACTCCCATGATAAGCTAGGAATGTGATTGAGTCCTTCCAGTCACTCCCACAACAAGGAATTCTGGTGATTGTGGATTTTTCTCAGCAGTTATGAGCCATTGGCTCTATATTATGAGCCACTTTTCCAGGGCTAGATCTCGAGGAACTGCCCAAAACTTCATGAAACCTTTAGAATGATAAATAACAACGGAATAAGGTTACTAATGAAATCATTGGTACAAGTACTTGATCTGGCACTAGTCATGATAGGCATTTCGTCAAACATGTCACAAATATGCAACCTACAGGTCATAACAATAGATCTGAGCATAGGGGTCTCAAACTTATCTTAGAATCTGTAAGAAGCATTGTTCCCTTATCAAAATAGATGCAATATCATATATTAGGTCATATATTCATTGTTAATTAATTTGTTAATCAAAACATGAAGAGAGCCATGCAACGAGTGTGTCATAAAACATCCTCATAACAAACATATATCCAACAGAAATAACATGGATATAACAACGATAAAAACCACATAAGAACAATTATATTTACCCATCAGTTACAAGAGGAAATAAGCTCTTATTAACATATGTAAATTGCAACCAGGTCTGGGAATTCCACATACCACCCAACCATAGATTGGGCTGAGCCAAATCTCTCTTTCATCTAATCACCCCCTGCCGTATTCCTAGCATGAATGTGGGATCTCATGGAAAAAATAAAACAAAACCAAATAGGATATCCAAAGGCCAAACCACCTCAAACCTAATCAAATGATTATGCCTCATGGTCGAACATCACTAACCATCACCAGATTGGTCTATACCCGATCTGTCCAAGGATATAGAGTGTTTGTTCCAAACAGGGCTTCCAGCAATAGTAAATAGACCCACAATTGCTGCCAGGATTCTAGAGTGTTTGTCCAACCAGGGCTTCCAGGACTAGAAACTCAACCCACCAAGGCCTTCCAAATCATTTTTCTAGCCAAGGCTTCGAATACTAGTAATTCAACCCAATATGTCATAAGGCTTCCATAGTGTTTTTCCAACCAAGGCTTCCAGGAACTAATAACTCAACCCACAACCAAAGGAACATAAGCACCAACTAGAAAAAAAAAGTAAAACCAATAACACCATGTCTATTTAGGAAATGGTAAGGCTAGGAAAAACCACTGTCAATCCAAGAAATCCTCCATTCCAATGAAAAATCATAACCAGAAAACCACATGCATATGCCATGCATGCTAAAAATAGTAAGGAAATCATACATGCAACTTGGTACCTGAAAATAAAATCTTTTGTAGATGATGATCCTGATGTCCTCTTGCATTTTCTTTCTTTTCCTTTGCCTTCTTGCTCCAAATTCCATGTATTCCATGCTCCTCCAAGAGTGCTCCAAGAAACTCTAAGTGTCCAAGAGTATGAGAGAGAGAGAATAGAAGAGATATCTCCACCATATAACTATCAAAAGCCAAGAAAAAATCTACCAACTGATTGTAATATCCCAAAATCGGGACAACTCATGAATCATGCACTAAAAATGAATTTTCAGAAATATATGCTATAAAATAATGAAATGGAATCTTGGATTCCATATATCAGTCAATATAAAACCTAAATCCAAGAATAGAGCTGAAACAAATCAAACTAGGTGGGTTAAACAGACCTCCCACACTAGTGTAGCTGAAAATAGCCAAAAACCCCACACACTGCAACACGAGGATTTCTGCATAAAAGTGACTTCACAGTCGTAAGAGGGTTTTAACTTAGAAATTAAGGAAAAGAATAGATCTGCTCATATATTAGATAAAAATACTGAAGAACAGAGATCTAGTCTCCTCATACAAAATACAAGAGAACCCGGCAAGTGTTTCTTGTCAAACACTCTGCATACAAAATGTGATATTCAGAAATTTACTGAATCACCACTGCAAAAATGAAGCACATGAGTGTAGAAGTCTGAAATATGTCTGATCTGATGTATATACATCCAGGGATTCCTCCCATGAAAGGTTGGACCTCTCAATCACAAGGAAACACTGCAATGGAACCACTAGACCACCTGCTGAATGTTGCCTCCAAAATAACGCATTCCCTAGCTGGGAAAGCACTGGGAATGTAGGGGAAATGTGTGGTCTGATACCAAAGATCTGAAATAAGCTCTGGAGCTCTCCAAACAGGTCCCTCAAGTGAAGGAAACCTTCCTCCAATGAGAAACTAGCTCAGAAACCGGGATTTCAATCCCTTCCACTGCTGCACCCTGCAACACTGCACAATCTCTGGAAAAAACTGCGTTGATGAAGTAGGCTAAAGCATGGCCTAAAAAAATGATGTGGAATGATGAATAAAAAATCTCCCAATGAGGCTCCTAAAAGGAAAGAGGTGGGATTCCCGCTTGGGAACACCCGATGCTAAACAACACTGCTACCCTGCTAAATAGCAAGAGGAAGCAAAAGTCTGAGCAGACAAGAATAATGATCTAAAACATGAATAATAATGCTACCATCATCTTACTTAAATAAAAAATGAGTTTTATTTCCTTTTTACCCACTCAATTATGTCATCTCTATCCAAATATACATCTCCCTCCAAAACTGCGTTATTCCTTCTTGAATTCCTCCTCCTTCACAACTGCGCTGTTGACTTAGTCAAAGTGGACTGAATCAACTTTATTTTATCCCTGTTCACACATGGAGGTGTTTTATTAATATAGAAAAAGTGTCCCCTTTCACACTTGGAGTGTTTTTATCCTCCTTAGGAGACTTATGGGCTTTTATACCCGTTTATTCACTGGCTAAAGATGCTGCTATCTCTAATGTTCCATTTAGCTTTGAGGCTAAAATTTTGGAACATTACAGTCCTCCCCTCCAAAATATTTGATTTTCCTCAAGAAAATGTATAAGGAGAGAAAAATTTCTCCCCTCCTCCTCCTGTGGCCTCCCATCAACAACCTCCATCACTGCATCAAGAGAATCTGCAACTAAACTGTCTTCCAATGTTTCCTCCCAAGTGTGCAAACCAACTGGTCTACATCAATCAAATGTAGAAAGTGTGAATGGAAAACTTCTTTCTATCTCATGGCCTCCACAAAGTAGGGGTGATGACCAACATGGTGAATGAGTGCCTCCCTCACCCATGCAATCATCCAAATGAAGTGAGTCACCCTTCAACATGGAAACTCATGAAGAATCTCCTCCACCTTTGGCTCTTGAAATGTAGGTGGGATGAATAAATGAACATGATAGGAAAGAGGGCCTATCCCACACTGTCCTCCTCTCCACTGATGATAAATGTAGAGGGCATTATGATCTTGGGCTGCAACATGATTTCCCTCCAATGGCAAGAAGAAGATTGAGTCTCCAAGGACCCTTCCTCCAAAGTCATGAGTCATGCCAACCCAAACCATTCCATACAAGTTGAATGGCACGTCATCACCATATGGCATCCAAATTAGAAAATGGATGAAGGTTATGTGCAATTTTGGATGATACACATGGTCTCTCTGGTGGATGCAGCGCAGTTCTCCCAACTGCTGATTCAGAGTATCAAGTGGCAAGTTGTCCCCCAAGGAATTTCTAGCTATGCATGTTAGCTCATCTACTATGAAGTAGTAAGCAGGAATATAGATCAATTGTATACAATCAACACAATACAACACTTGCCCCAAGTCATGTAGAGATGGGTTATCAATAATACAATATTTGGCCCTAAAGTGACCATGAAACCCATAAATAATCTTGCTCTCTTGTGGAGAAATGCACTGTTTACATATGGTGAGAAAATACAAATACTCAATAGAGTAATCACTAAGAACATAAATGTATTTCTTACCATGCATCATGTGTGAGCTAAAAGTGAGGTCCATGTATAAGTTCCCCCATGAGGATCCCCTCATAAAAATCTGCAAGAAGAAGGGATTCATATACTCCTTGGAACACTCCATCAATAAGAACACACTCCCATGTGTTAGCGCTATAGGCCTTAGAAATAAGGCTCCATGACTCCTCCCTTTGACATTCCATATGCCAAAGCCATCCACCATCATGCTGCTATGTGAGAAGATCTCCTTCCTATATGGAAGTCTCTCATGATCCTCCAATGCTGAAGGGTAGCCTCCTTGCACCATGAATGTGCCTCCCTTATTTATGGAAATATCATGAAAAGTATGGGAAAATTTCTTCCCATACTCTCCCAAGTGCAACCACAGCAACAAAAAATCTTGCTGCTTCCTCATCTCTCCCTCATACAAGCTGTTGGGGTTCCCATGTTTTGGCCAGGCTGACAGAGACCAAAAGATGAGACAACATAGAACCACTTTGGGACCTTAGGATCTAGCCCTCCTAGGTCCAGAGAGGGATCTCTCTATGGTAGTCAAAGGTTTATGTCTTTGAAGCTTGGGTGTTATGATTTTAGGCTAGTTATAGGCTCATGGTTGTTTGTTTGATTGTTTATGTTTGGTTGGAGGGAATCAGGAAAAGAAGGACCAATATGTGACAAGGATGAGCAAAGAGGAAGCTTAGGCAGAGACAAATAACTCAGAGAACATCAAAGCCATTGGGCGATGGAGTCAAGAAAGGATTTATTTGTGTTCAATGTGCAAGCTTTCTGTTGGGCTAGTCATCTAGAGCATTTGGATCTTAAAGGATGATATTTGGAATGGGACACAAAGGATTGATAATGAAGGAGGAGAAACAACCAACTCTGTCTATAGATCAGGCCAGAGGTCATTTAACTCCAGGCCTGCTTGGACAGAATTAGGGGTAAAACAAGGGATCTTGGAAAGGTTTAATTGGGATGGAAAGCTCCTAGTGAGGCAGATACAGGATTCTAGACCTCCCAGGTTCTCAACACATTCAGCTAAATCCCACCAAGAACGTCTAAACACAGATTTCATTAATTCATACATCAGAGAGCAGGCAATATCATCCACTACACTGGTTAAATCAATTGAAATCAACATTTAGATACACATATAAGCAGAAAACATTGAGGTAGGGAGAGCAGGAAACATAGGGCACCTATCAAGGGTGAATCCTATATTATACTTCTATTGCCTACCAGTAGAAATGAAATGAAATGGAAAATAACATAAGAGCAAGTCAATCACAAATACAGAGAAAGAGGAAACATCACCAGCTGCTCTAGATCAGGATCCAAAGAAACATGCTTGTCATATTAAAAACAACACCAATCAGTTACATCATAGCCCATAGCTTGAACATTCAGTCTGAATACATCTAATCTCAGTCTATCTTACAATATACACGGAGAACTTGTCTCAAATAGGAACAATGCTTGCATTCCACTGATTTCTCATCAACAACTTTTACAATAATTCCTTTCCGTGTTTTATAGTGGAAGAGACACAGAAGGTCGACCTGAGGTGGTAGGTGAACACTGAATGTTACATTAAACACAGAAAAGAAATGAGGGCAGAAGCCCATTTTGTTTTAAATTTCTGCATTTATCTCTGGTATGGCCTATGTGTTCTGACTGCAGTACTGAGTGGCACTGTAACAAAAATAAAATAATGAACAGTAAGGTCTGCCCTACTTGAAACATCAATGCGTGTTTGATCATGTAGGAGTGCTGTCTGGGAGGAAAGAACTATAGAGCATGACGTGCAATAAAGGCGGCATGGGCACTTTGTCCATCTGATGAAGAAAACCTTCTACTGCTGTAGAAACCCCGATAGTACGATCTCTTGCGCATTAAACTTCTGATTGACCTCTGGGGCTTTAAAAATGGTGCTCTGCCCCTTGAACTGCTGCATGAATGCCTTGATTTTGCAAGATCTGGGTTTTAATGGCGCCCGGATAGGGTTGCAGATCTTTAAAACCTGTACTCTGATGAAATTAATGCCTCCGCCACCTTCTTTGACATTTTGATGGTGTACCAGACCCCATATCAGTTCCCTGTCTGCGCAACCCGCCATTGGAATGGTACATATGCATCATGGCGGTTCTCTGCCTCTGAAAACTTTGTGAAACAAGAAACCTGTGAAGAAACTCATGGACGAGGTGGAAGATGAGGCGGACAGAGGAAATGGACGCATTTGGTGGCATGGCGGAAGAAATTGCAGAGGAAACGGTGAACACTCGCTCTGGTAGGTGGTTAATGGAACACAGAGCTAAAACGAATGAAAAAAATTACAAAACACGAAAAGAACCCAAAATACATAAGGGAATAGGAGAAAGTACGGAGGGAACATGTGGGATGACGTGGCAGGACCCGAGGACAGTGGAAAAGTCAATCAACAAGCGGACCAATCTTGACCGTCGATCATGGCAGATCAACGGCGGAAGACGACGGAAAGAGGGCCAGGAAACGGACTATCGCGTAAGCGGCTTTATTAAACACCGTGCATCTCTGATGATTGAGAGCCGTCAGATGAACACCTCCAGATCGGACGATCTACGACAATTCCGCTGGGCATCCGTGTCCGATTGTTAATGCGCGAAAAATAGAGTTAACGGGTGGGGACGGCAGTTTTTGAAATCGTACAGGAGGACAGGTGTCAATGGCTGAATGGAATCGCTGGGCCTCTGGGGAAAACCACCATCTGCGGATGAGCGGTGCGGAATGAACCAGTGGTTTTGAGCAGTACGGCGGGGAAGACTTGGAGCGTGCCCCGAAGTGAATAACAACCGTCGGATCATGGAGAGGGGGCACTGATCAACGGTGGAGACCAAACAGTTGGAAAATATATGAAATGGGGCGGAATGTACAAAAACATTAAACTTTAATGCAAATACGAAAGTTTGACTAACGGAGGAAATACAAAGGGAATGAACAAAATGCAATGAGGGGAGCCGTGGATGTGGGACCCGGGGGTCTGATCGCAAAATCGCAAATGGAGAAAGTGCGACGGCGGAAATCAGCACCAAACAGAAAACTGCGCTTTGTGCTCTGCGATGGAGCGGGAATGCGATGGGGAAAATGCGATCGGCAGAAAGTGCGATGGCGGCAAGTGCGATGCGATCAGATCGCATCGCAAATATTTGCGATGGATCGATCGAATACATATAATGAAACTACGATATGCGATAGATGCGATCGGGCGGAGTTGCGATGCGAGAACTTGCGACGGAGGGAAAATGCGATGACGCGACCGATCGCATCGCAAATATTTGCGATGGACAATTGGAATGTTTCACATAAACATGCGCTTTTTCGATTATGCGATCATGCGATCGGCCCCTAAGGCTTTTAACGCTTGGTTTCTGGGAAATGGTTACGTGGGGAAGTGGTTAAGGTTTAGCAGAAAGGGGCTAAGCCCTATTACAAGGTCGGAAAGTGGGTTTTAAACCCATTTTAGTGCGTTTTTACACCAAAGGGAGGTAACGATAGAGGGGTAAAGGGGAATTAAGGTCAACAAAGAGTAAGGGAAGAATGTAAAGGGGAATCTTTGGGAAATTAGAGGGTTGATAGGGGGAAAATAGAGGGGAACAAAAACACTTTGACAGAAAGAGGAAAAAGGAAAAAGGGACATTTACAGGGGTACAAGGGGTAACGCAGGTCTTAGGGAGAGGAACCAGCAGAGGGGATTTGTATATGGCAAAGCACAGAGAGACCTCAAGGATGATGTGTCTTCAGGGGAGATGCATTCCTTGAAGGTCTCCAGAAAGACACAACCCCCAGCTTTCTTGTCAAGAATTTCATAGGGGGGCTAACAGTGGCTCCACATGGGGATGGCTTCTCCTTGGAGGAGTCAAGAAACCAGATATGATCTTTGGAATAGGCCAGTTGCCTGCTGTCATAAGCCATATTTCTTCTTTGATTTCAGTGGCCACCACAAGATTGGAACACCAGCAGAAATATTTCCCAACCAATCTACCTACCCAGACTAAAGTTCTAACTGTTCCCTTTGGGTGCATTTGAGCTTGCAGACCCTTTACATTTCATTTTGCAAAACAAAAATAAACCTATTCTAAATCTACCCTTATTGCTCCATGAGGCCAGATTAGACTGTTGGCCTCATACAATTCTCTACCTAATCTACTACCTGTTGGGATTAAACTGTCCAACAAGTTTCTTCACCTACATTCTAAGACATGAAATTTAAAACAGCCAAGCCAGGATTAGACTGTCTGACTTGCTGGAGTGGGATCTTGAAAACAAAACTGTGAAGGCATGAAATCTGCAGTTTTGATATATCCTTCTTTCTTTCTTGTGACTCAGGTTTTGAGCATATTTGAGTCACCTCTTTTCTTTGCTTCAGCTCTGGTTTTGGGCATATTAGAGCTGGTTCTTCTTTCGCTGCTGATCCAGATTTTGAGCTTATTAGGACCAGCTATTCTGCTTCCTTTGGCTCGGATTTTGATCAGGTTTGAGCCATGCTTTTTACTTCAGAGGTTCATGTTTTGAGCATGTCTGAACCTCTCTTTTAATTCTGTTTTTGGAACATTTTCTTTTTTCTGAAAATGAAAACTTGCAATGGTATGTACACTGGAAATGAAACTGGAAATGAAAAATTAGCAGAAATAGTGTTTGAGCATCCTGCCATTGACAGGACCCCCAAACAACTCTGTACCATCAAGTTCTTGTAAGAAAAATGCATTAGGACCCACGGTGGCCTGGATGACAAATGGACCTTGCCACAAACTGTCAAACTTACCATGTTTGCCTTTGTCCTCTCTTCTCGAATCCCACTCAAAACTTTATCTCCAACTTTGAAGTCTGAAACTTTGGTTCTTTTGTCAAACTGCCTCTTGATGCTTTCCTGTGTTCTGACAGCTCTGCCATAAACCTGCTCTCTTGTTTGCTGCAGATGAATAGTTTCATTAATTCTTCTCATCATACTGTTCTCCTCTGATTGGATCTCTTGGACAAGTTTGATCACTGGAACTCCAAGGCTTGTGGGAAAAACTGCTTCGGCTCCATAAACCAGCTGGAAGGGTGACATGCCAATAGATTTCTTTGTAGTGAGCCTGTCTGCCCACATGGCATGTATCAAATTTTTATGCCATGACCTTTTGTTCTCTTCCAGCAGCTTCTTAATGATTGTAACCAGGCTTTTATTTGATGATTCAGCTAGGCCGTTACCCTGGGGGTAATAGGCAGTCAAATGTCCAAGTGCTATTTCGTACCTGTGACAGAAATCAACCATTCTTTTGGATCCGAAAGCAGCAGCATTGTCGGTGATTATTTTCCTTGGACAGCCAAACCGAGATAGGATGAAGTCTTCTAGGAACCTAATAATGACAGAATCGGTGGCATTCCTAGTGGGTATGGCTTCTATCCATTTAGTGAAGTAATCTGCGGTAGTCAGGATCCATTTATGTTGTCCAGAGGAGGCAGGATGAATTTCTCCTATAAAGTCTAGGCCCCATTGTATGAAAGGGCATTCTATGGTGATCGGTTGTAGAGGGAGGGGAAGGAGCTTTCTTTTGCCTTCAAAGATTTGGCATTTGTGGTAGGAAAGAATCATTTTAAGGACATCACTAAAGAGTGTAGGCCAATAGTAACCAGCCCTGAGTATCTTATTTGCAGTGGTTTTCCAACTCAGGTGGCCTCCACACTCCCCAGCATGGAATTCTTGTTTGACTCTTTTAGCTTCAGTTTCAGACAAACATTTCAGCAAAAGGCCATTTGGATTTTTCCAATATAGATTCTCATTCAAAATACAATAATTTCTAGCTTTGAGTTTTATGAATCTGGCCTTTTTTTTGGATAGTTCTGGAGGGGCATTAAGACTAGTGAGCACATAAAGGATATCAGTATACCAAGGAGAGTTCTGAAACTGCTCCTCAACAGTTGGATGGGGCAATCCTTCCTGCTCATCTAAGACATTCATCATATTAATGTCAAGGGCTTGCAAGTTTGATTCAGCCATTAATTGGGCCAAGCCTTGACCTTTGATCAGTTTAGTGGGTTTTATTTCAAGGTCGTATTCCAAGATGGTAGCAATCCATTTGCCCCTTTTCCCATCAGGGTCTTGGGACAAGATATCTTTGACCACTATATTTGGCACGAAAGCAATGGTGTTAGAATGCAGAATGTACACCCTAAAGTCTTTTAAGGCCTTAATTAGAGCATAGGCCTGCTTTTCCATGATGTTGTACTTTAAGGGTGCATCTCTTAAGGCTTTATTGAAGAAGGCTATAGGCTGTTCATTACCTTCTGAATTTTTCTGCAGCAAAACTGCAGCTATTGTGTGTTGGGAAGCAAATGAAAAGATCAGAAAATCTTTTGAGAAGTCAGGGCTGATAAGGACAGGGGCCTAAGTGAGAGCAAGTTTTACTGACTCAAAATATTTCTTGGCTTCAACAGTCCACTTAATCCCTGCATCTTTCTTTAGCATTTCAGTCATTTTCCTAAGATGTTCAGCAAGATTGGGGATAAATATTCTAAGGAAATTGATCTTCCCTATGAAGGACTGCAATTCCTTGATGTTTCTTGGCTGTGAGATTCGAAGTATTCCCTCAACTCACTGTGGGTCTATCCTGATTCCTTTCTCAGATATAATGTGGCCCAGAAGTTTACCTTCTTGCAACCCAAAAACAGTTTTCTTAGGATTTAGGGACAGACCATACCTTCTACATTTTTCAAAAAAAATTCTCAGATGTTTCAGATGTTCCTCTTCAGTTTTAGAAAAGACAGTCAGGTCATCCAAGTAGATAACTATAAAGTGTCCAATCTCATCTGAGAAAGCTATGTCCATCGCTCTCTGGAAGGTAGCCCCAGCATTCATCAATCCAAAGTGCATTTTCACATACATGAAGGTGCCCCATGGAGTGGTAAAAGCTATTTTGAGTTGATCTTCTGGGAGTGCCAGAACTTGGTTGTATCCTGAAAAACCATCAAGCAGGGAGATTCTCTTAGAGCCCACCACCTTCTGTAGGATATGTTCCATTCTAGGCAAGGGGTAGTTATCTTTCAGGGAGGCTCTATTGAGGTTTCTGAAGTCTATGCATAGTCTAATCTCCCCCGTCTTCTTTCTCATAGCCACTAAGTTTGACACCCAATCAGAATACCTCACAGGAACAATTATGCCTACATCATACATCTTCCTGATCTCTTTCTCTACTGTAGGCAATTGTTTTGGATTGATTCTTTGAAGTTTTTGTCTGAAAGGCTTCTGATTTTCCTTTAGTGTTATTTTGTGTTGTATGATGTTGGTTTCATAGGCCTTTAAGTCTTCATAGCTCCATGCAAACACATCAACGAATTCCTTAAACAGTTCAATGTATTTCTTCTTCATGTTTGCAGGTATAGACTTAGCCAGTTTTATTATTTTGGGCTTATCTTCAGTGCCAATGTTGCATTCTTCCACATCAGAATCAGCATGTTCAATTGTGGGCTTTTTTGCTACGTCATCAAAGTCAAAAAGGTCCTCTAAGGGTGCCAGGCCTCTGGGTATGTTCTTGTCTTTGGCCTGCAGCACTTCGACCTCTTCATTTTCTGCGTTTTCGCTATTTTCGTTCAAATTTCCAATTTTCTCAGAAAAAGAATTTATTTCTATGTTACAGGGTGTTTCTTGTTCATTTGGGGGATCCTCGCTTGGGCAGCTATCATCAGAAATCGAGTCTAAATCAGAAAATTCAAACTCATTCCTGCCCACCAGGAAATCTTCGATCTGTTTGTCTCCCTCAAAGACCTGCCAATATTTTTCATTGTCTGGCACTGCAGGCTTGAATTTGGTTTGAATGATAATTTTTTGGTCGACTGGGGCTTTAGGATATGAGCTAGCTAGGCAAGCTAATCCATTTGCTATTGCGTTTTGCCCCCTAGGAATGAACACTAATTCATATTCAACAAACGTTTTCAGCAAATCTAGAGTATCATTCTTGTATGCCCTAAGCCTGGGGTGTTTTGCTGAATACTCACCATTCACCTGTTTGATTACTAACTTTGAGTCTCCTCTCACAGCTATCCTACGGGCTCCTAGTTTTTTCAACAGATTTAAGCCCAAGATTAGAGCCTCATATTCTGCAATGTTATTCGTGCATTTGAAATGCAGATTGACAGCGTGGCTCTCTGCGTGACCACTTTCAGTGTTACGCAACCACACTCCTGCTCTAGCACTCTGCCTAGTACAGGACCCATCAAAGTTCATTTCCCACAGGGGTTCGTTGTTTACTTCGTCTTCATCCCCTCCCCTACAGCTGGGTTTGCCATCATGTTGAGTTGTGAGGTTTGTGCTAGGAGGGGGGTCATTTCGTGGTTCATTATGGGCATGGAGATCAGGGAGGTGGCTAGCTTGCTATTTTTGTTCTATTTCTGATTCATTCAGAGTTATATTTTCAGCAGTTTTCCCATGGTCTTCTTCTTTGTATTCTTCCAGAGTAGCCATTATGTTGAAATCCATGGGCTGTATGTTTGTATTTCCATTATCTGATCTCGACTCTTCTGAGGATTGGTCATTGTAGAGGATAAAAGAGTCTATATCTGTATGTACAGAGTATAATGGTGAGTTTTCAGGTTTCTCGGGGCTACTGACTAAGAATTTCATCTGAGACTCTCTATACAGTCTTCTAAGTTGGCCAAATATAGGGATAGTGGCATAAGAGCCATCCATCTGCATTGTTCCCTGCAGTTTGGCTCCCCATGATCTAGATAGCAGCATGCCATACTTTGGTGGCACATCTGCCACCACAACATCCATGACCATACATTTAGCAGGAATCTGGGTTAAACTCACACATAAGTCTTTGATTAGGCCTAGGCATTTTACTCTGCTAGAGTCAAATGAATATAAGTCTTTGTAGGGTCTGGTGATTTCTAGGCCTAGCCTCTCCATCACTACCTTAGGCATTAGATTGTGTGATGCACCAGAGTCATGCATGGCATTATGAAGGATCTTGTCATGAATGTTGAGACTGATATAAAAAGGTGGAACTACCCCTTCCTGAAACTTTCCCTCAATCTTTGGACCAAACAGCAGGGCGGGTTGATCATCATTCAGATTTACAGAATCATTCATTTCTCCCAGATTTAATGCTTTCAAAATTTGGCCTTTATATACATCTTGAGAGGCCAGCTCAGATAATGGTACAGAGATTTTGATTTTTGCAATCTCACTCTCTATATTGAAAGTGGACTGGACCTTTGTAACGCTCAATTCTGTTTTATTTTCCACTGCTTTAGTAGCCGAATCGGTTTGTGATTTCTCACTATGTACAGGGTTGGGAAAAGTTGTATCAGGAGTACTAACTGAAGTGCTAGTACTGCTGGTTGGTTGGTTTTGTTTTTCGGTGTCTTGGTTGTCTTTTCCCTTGTGTTTACCAGAACTTTCAGCTGCTGTTTTGCCATTTGCAGAGGTTGTTTTGGAAGTTTTTTCAGGTCTCTTCTTGATGGTTACCTCAGGAGTCTTGGCTTTGGAAGTATCTTGGATTTTCTTGCTCCTAAGTTCATATTGTTCCCTGATTTGCAACATGGCGTTTTCAAATCCTAATCTATAATCCTTAGACTCAAACCACTCCTCATCACAACCGGTGGTGGAAGGCTGGTCTTCTTCTGAATCATAATTTAGGATTGAGTCTTCTGTTTCAAACATGTTTATTGCAGTCCCTTCAGACTCTTCTATGATTCCCTCATCCTCATCTAGAAAGTTTTGGAAAGGGGGAATAACTTGTTGATCTGATTCTTTCTGTCTGTTGGGAGTGGCATTGTTGTTTCTTCTAAAGTTCTGGTTCTGGTTTTGATTTCTGTTTTGGTTACTAACTGTGACAACCATTTTCTCCATCATTTGTTGTAGCTTATCCACATTTTTAGATAATCTATCATAGTTTGGATCAGAGGTGGAAGATACATTGTCATCCCTATATGTTACCCTCTTCTCAGCTCTCAGTCTTGCCCTTTTTTCTATTAAGTTTGCTTCTATGGTTATGGCTCCTTTTTGCATGTCTTCCAGGGTGGTGTAATCTTTATCCCTAAGCTCATATGCCATGTCGGCATCAAATCCCTTAGGGTATTTAGCTAGGGCCATACCTTGAGGAGGCTTCATGTGTGGAGGGAGAGCATTATAAATGCTGTTGAATCTAGTGGTGTAATCATGCAAACTCTCTCCTATGTTCCTCTTAAGGGACATGTATTCTGCTAGAAGCTGGCGAGGGTTTGCTCTAACCTCCCATTTATTTATAAAGGTCTGGTATAATGCAGGGAGATATTGAATGCTACCAGGAGGCAATCCTTTAAACCATTTCTTGACCTCACCCCCTAAGCTTTGGGAAAATATTCTCATTTTGATTTTTTCATCATCAATTTCCATATAATCAAAAGAATCCTCCATCTTATCTACATGTTGCTGAGCTGTTATGGACTCTTTAGCAGTGAAGTGTGGGATTTTTGACTGATAATCATTGGGCAAGGGTAACAGGGGTCGAGGTAAAAGTAAAGGTGCATACCAAGCTGCCATGTTAATGTTTTGATGAGGTATAGGGTTGGCTTGAGAAGCTGGTATTTGGATGACAGGGATATTAGGACCAGCAGAAGTCTGCTGAGCAGATCTAGGGTGGGAGAGCCCCAAGTTTTGAAGGAAGTGAAAATCAGGTGGTGTGGAAGGAGGGGTTTCACTTTCCCTAGTGTTTTGACCACTGTTAGATGGTGTATTGTAAACTTCGAGGTCTTGCCGATCTAGATGATTGGATGACCTAGTTCTTGGTAGTCTATCAGGTATGTCTAGGTCAGGGAGGAAATGTTCTAGAGCTGTTAGGTTTTCTGGTGCAGAATTGGCTCTAAGAATGTGGCTGGAAATGGTTGGTCTTTTAGGTGTAGGAGCTCCTTTGGGGATACTCTCTGGATTTTCAACTATTTCCGGTGGGTCAGGGTTGGGATAAGCTCTTATGTGGATGGTTCTGAAAGCCAGAATGCTGTTTATAAGCCAAGCAGCTTAACCCTACTCGTTACTTCTACTGTGGTTAATGTTGTCTCAGGGACTGGTCTCCCAGTGGAGTCTATTGTGAAACCAAGACAATCAGCAGGCCTACTGATCACCAGTGGAGTCTTTTCGTTTAGGAACAATGGAGTCGCCAGATGGAGGGTTTAGGATGTTTCTAAGGGGTACAATGTCCACCACAGTGCTCAGGCGCTATCACCTTTCAGGAATCTCCTCTGAATCAACAAGCTCCAACTAGAGATTGACTGGGAAGGCATTTACCAGATATGTCACCTCTAAAAAGAGGATGAGATCTGGAGGCTACCTGGCCCTTTCCAGGCTCTGTCTAAGAGTATGGTGGATATTCAATAATGGAGGTTGATTCAAGAAAGGGGTGACTTACTGTCAACCTAACCAGAGTTCTAAGTTTCTGAGGTTTTTACGAATGTTTAAGGTGAAATGTACTCAGAAGTCCCCAGCGGAGTCGCCATTATGTTGGGGTTCCCATGTTTTGGCCAGGTTGACAGAGACCAAAAGATGAGACAACATAGAACCACTTTGGGACCTTAGGATCTAGCCCTCCTAGGTCCAAAGAGGGATCTCTCTATGGTAGTCAAAGGTTTATGTCTTTGAAGCTCGGGTGTTATGATTTTAGGCTAGTTATAGGCTCATGGTTGTTTGTTTGATTGTTTGTGTTTGGTTGGAGGGAATCAGGAAAAGAAGGAACAATATGTGACAAGGATGAGCAAAGAGGAAGCTTAGGCAGAGACAGATAACTCAGAGAACATCAAATCCATTGGGCGATGGAGTCAAGAAAGGATTTATTTGTGTTCAATGTGCAAGCTTTCTGTTGGGCTAGTCATCTAGAGCATTTGGATCTTAAAGGATGATATTTGGAATGGGACACAAAGGATTGATAATGAAGGAGGAGAACCAACCAACTCTATCTATAGATCAGGCCAGGGGTCATTTAACTCCAGGCCTGCTTGGACAGAATTAGGGGTAAAACAAGGGATCTTGGAAAGGTTTAATTGGGATGGAAAACTCCTAGTGAGGCAGATACAGGATTCTAGACCTCCCAGGTTCTCAACACATTCAGCTAAATCCTACCGAGAACATCTAAACAAAGATTTCATTAATTCATACATCAGAGAGAAGGAAATATCATCCACTACACTGGTTAAATCAATTGAAATCAACATTCAGATACACATATAAGCATAAAACATTGAGGTAGGGAGAGCAGGAAACATAGGGCACCTATCAAGGGTGAATCCTATATTATACTTCTGTTGCCTACCAGTAGAAATGAAATGAAATGGAACATAACATAAGAGCAAGTCAATCACAAATACAGAGAAGGAGGAAACATCACCAGCTGCTTTAGATCAGGATCCAAAGAAACATGCTTTTCATATTAAAAACAACACCAATCAGGTACATCATAGCCCATAGCTTGAACATTCAGTCTGAATACATCTAATCTCAGTCTATCTTACAATATACACAAAGAACTTGTCTCAAATAGGAACAATGCTTGCATTCCACTGATTTCTCATCAACAACCTTTACAATAATTCCTTTCCGTGTTTTATAGTGGAAGAATACGAGAAGGTGCGACTTTGAGAGTGGTAGGTGAACAGCAGATGGCCACATTAAACTGCATAAAAGAAATAGGGTACAGAAGCCCATTTGTTTTTTAAATTTCGGCATTTGTCTAAAGTATGGCCTGTCTTAGTACAGTGAGTCTTGGTGCTTGTTGTAACAAAAATAAAATAATGAACGATGGGGTGCGCCTACTTGAAACATCAATGCGTGTTTGATCATGTAGGAGTGCTGTCTAGGAGGAAAGAACTCTAGAGCATGACGTGCAATAAAGGCGGCATGGGCACTTTTTCCATCTGATGAAGAAAACCTTCTGCTGCTGTAGAAACCCCGATAGTACAATCTCTTGCGCATTAAACTTATGATTGACCTCTGGGGCTTTCAAAATGGTGCTCTGCCCCTTGAACTGATGCATGAATGCCTTGATTTTGCAAGATCTGGGTTTTAATGGCGCCCGAATAGGGTTGCGGATCTTTAAAACCTGTACTCTGATGAAATTAATGCCTCTGCCACCTTCTTTGACATTTTGATGGCGTACCAGAGCCCATATCAGTTCCCTATCTACGCAGCCCGCCATTGGAATGGTACATATGCATCATGGCGGTTCTCTGCCTCTGAAAACTCTGTGAAACACGAAACCTGCGAAGAAACTCATGGACGAGGTGGCAGATGAGGCGGACGGAGGAAATGGACGCATTTGGTGACATGGCGGAAGAAATTGTAGAGGAAACGGTGAACACTCGCTCTGGTAGGTGGTTAATGGAACACAGAGCTAAAACGGATGAAAAACATTACAAAACACGAAAAGAACCCAAAATACATAAGGGAATAGGAGAAAGTACGGAGGGAACATGTGGGATGATGTGGCAGGACCCGAGGACAGTGGAAAAGTCAATCAACAAGCGGACCAATCTTGACCGTCGATCATGGCAGATCAACGGCGGAAGACGACGGAAAGAGGGCTAGGACACGACCTATCGCATAAGCGGCTTTATTAAACACCGTGCATCTCCGATGATTGAGAGCCGTCGGATGAACACCTCCAGATCGGACGGTCTACGACAATTCTGCTGGGCATCCGTGTCCGATTGTTAATGCGCGGAAAATAGAGTTAACGGGTGGGGACAACGGTTTTTGAAATCGTACAGGAGGACAGGTGTCAATGGCTAAATGGAATCGCTGGGCCTCTGGGGAAAACCACCATCTGCGGATGAGCGGTGCGGAATGAACCGGTGGTTTTGAGCGGTATGGCGGCGAAGACTTAGAGCGTGCCCCGGAGTGAATAACAGCCGTCGGATCATGGAGAGGGGGTGCTGATCAACGGTGGAGACCAAACAGTTGGACGATATATGAAATGGGGCGAAATGTACAAAAACATTAAACTTTAATGCAAATACGAAAGTTTGACTAACGGAGGAAATACAAAGGGAATAAAAAAAATGAAATGAGGGGAGCTGTGGATGTGGGACTCGGGGGTCTGATCGCAAAATCGCAAATGGAGAAAGTGCGACGGCTGAAATCAGCACCAAACAGAAAACTGCGCTTTGCGCTCTGCGATGGAGCGGGAATGCGATGGGGAAAATGCGATCGACGGAAAGTGCGATGTGGCTAAGTCTGATGTGATCTGATCTGCATCGCAAGCCTGCAGTGGGTTGTCTGATGCGCAACAATGAAAGCTGCTGTGTTTGTAAATATGTCAGGCCGTGGTTAGATGCTGAGAACTGTGAGGAAAATGTGATGAACATGATCGTGCATGTGAATACTGCAAGGATCATCGCGTGAAATATTTTCATATTTCTGGAGATGGAGAAAATTTCCCACTGTAAACATGCACTGTGATTGTTCTTGGATGTCGGCCAGCCCCTGGGCTATTGTGGTTGCAGAAAAAGGGTCGTGGGAAAGTAGGATAAAGTTTGTGAAAAGAGAATTAAAGCCTATTTACAAAGGATGGGAAAAGTGGGTTTTAAACCCATTTTAGTGTGTTTTTACACCAAAGGGAGGTAACGATAAAGGGGTAAAGGGGAATTAAGGTCAACAAAGAGTAAGGGAAGAATGTAAAGGGGAATCTTTGGGAAATTAGAGGGTTGATAGGGGGGAAATAGAGGGGAACAAAAACACTTTGACAGAAAGAGGAAAAGGGAAAAAGGGACATTTGCAGGGGTACAAGGGGTAACACAGGTCTTAGGGAGAGGAACCAACAGAGGGGATTTGTATATGGCAAAGCACAGAGAGACCTCAAGGATGATGTGTCTTCAGGGGAGATGCATTCCTTGAAGGTCTCCAGAAAGACACAGCCCCCAGCTTGCTTGTCAAGAATTTCATAGGGGGGCTAACACAAGCCATGGAGTGAGATCATGATGGTCAAATTGTATGATGTCCCAACAAACAATTCAACCATGAAGTGCCTCCTCTAGTTCTCCAAGTGGTTCTTCCCACAAGAAGAGAAAAAGTGTGATGTGGCAATCATGGTTTTCCCATGGTTCCTCCTGAAATGTACAATACATAAAGTGGTGAGAATCATATTCCCAATGGGTATCTTCCCTCTCAAGCCCACTCTCCAAACAAAGCTCCCCATGAACATAAACATATCAGCAATATATGGAAGCAAATTACAATGAGAACAAGTTGCCAAGTGACAACCGGAGAGTGAATCATGGTCCCTCTCATGGAACCAGCATAGTGCATCCTTAGCCTGCATCAAAATAAGAAATAACAAGTGCTTTACCAGCCACTTGTTTGTTTCCATAGTAATCTCATAAGATGAAAACATGAAGTTACAATATGGTGTCAATGGTGCACACCAAGAATCACGTGGCTTCCCCCACAAACCATCACAAGGATAGCCAAAATCAATGCTGCAAGTAGCTGCAAGTACATCATCATACAATATGCAAGAAGAGATAATTCTTCTTGTTCCATAATGCTGCTCAAATAAGGAAAAGAAGTACAATACAAAATATGAAATGATACCTCCTCCACCATCTACTTGATATCTCGAGCTGAAATGGCTCAATTGGAAATTCTTCCTCACCTCCAAGGAGTAGGGAAGTGGCTATGACCTCCTCTTCATTACCATCCGGGCTATGCATCTCCCCATATGCTGATATATGTCATGCTGAACGCCCTCCCAAGTGAACTCCTCCATCAAATGGACGTATGCATCAAAGTGCATTGAAGAGAAGTCCTCATGTGCTGCATGTAGCAGCTTCTCCTTGAGACTAGAAGATATAGTCAAGAAGATCCTGCCATAGGAATAGATGACCACATCATCCACCATGTATCTATCATCTCCATCCAGGTCATCAAGAATCATGCATGCACCAAGATCCTTGGAGTACTCTACTAAGAGCTGAGATCTCCAATAAGGATCAGTCCTCCTAAGAGACAACAATGGTGATCTGGCATGTGAAGCTCTCCTCATGCTACTGCCTGCTACTTTGACATTCCCCATGCCAAAGTCTTCCTCCAAACTCTTCACCTCTCCAAAACCCAAGAGTGGTGAATATAAATGCAGGATGTCTCCCATCAACTCTAGATCAGGTGGCCTCCCAGGTGGAATGCCTCCATGCTGTGAGACATCAATGTCAAGAGTAGACTGCTCATGTGGTTGGGCAACCTTTCCCTTGCCCTTATAGCACAAATCAGTTTGCCTCTTCCTTGCATTGGCTCTCTGAAACAGAGAAGGGTGTGTGCCTCTCATCAAGTGATGCTGCTCTTCCTCCCTGCATCCTCCTTCCAGCTGCAATGCTGCACAATCATGCTGCTCACTGATTGTGCTTGGACCTCCATGTATGAGATCCTAGAGAGATTCTTGTAAGAATACAAAAATCCCTCCTGTTGGAGCATGTGCTCCTCCTCCCTCTGCATGAGGTACTATATATGCGCTAGATGTGACAGCGCTGTTGCCCTCATCTTCCTCAATGTGTATGGACAACATCTCAATAGTTGGATCTCCCTGTGAAAAAGAGATCCCTATGCCCTCTTATCTAGGAATATGAACTAGAGGTTTTGCCTCCGAAAATGTGTAATGCAAGATGTCAACTTCTCCCATGTTTTTCTGAAGTGGAGTTCCCTCCATCACATGCAAGGGTTTTTCTTTCTCAAGTTTTCCTTGCTCATGTGTTTTAGGAAGTTTTTCACCAAAAATCCCCACCAATGTCTCTATGAATCTTTCATAAGAGGAAGTGTTTGCATTACTTAAAGAACAAGATTCAAAAATCCACCATGCATGAGCCTTACCTCTGAAATGCAGCGCTGTAAATTTGATGGCCTCATCTTCAGAAATATGGTGCTGCTGAAAATAGGAGTCTAGCTCCTTCACCCAAGCTCCAGTTGAACAAGTGGGTGATCCATCAAAAGTAGATAGAAGAACTATACCCGCATCCTGTTGCATAATCTTCTCCACCTAGATCTTGTAAAATTCTTGGAAATCATTCTAATCTCTAAACCTCTCAGTTTGAGATTCATACTCCTGCAACAAATCACTAAGAGTTCTCCTCTTAGGAACTCTTCCTCCTCCCATCCATCTCAAGATAGATCCAGACACTTGACTGCGCTGTGCAGCATGGTGTGTAGCAGCATGCTCACACTCACCATGTGAAAATCTAGATTCATCTCTAGTTCCAAAATCCTTTGGAGATCCCATCTCCAATCTCATTTTCTTCAGCTCTCCTTGAAAGCTCTACATAGATTTTGGAAGAAGCTTTGTAAGCTTGGCTTCCTTTCTCCCTTCACATAATGAAGCTTTCTGACTTCTATCGATATCTCCTTCCTCTGAAATTTAATGGCCTAAGATCCACAGGCTGAGCCAAGACTTTTTCTCTAATACCACTGTAATATCCCAAAATCGGGATAGCTCATGAATCATGCACTAAAAACGAATTTTCAGAAATATATGCTATAAAATAATGAAATGGACTCTTGGATTCCATATATAAGTCAATATAAAACCTAAATCCAAGAATAGAGCTGAAACAAATCAAACTAGGTGGGTTAAACATACCTCCCACATTAGTGTAGCTGAAAATAGCCAAAAACCCCACACACTGCAACACTAGGATTTCTGCATAAAAGTGATTGCGAAGTCATAAGAGGGTTTTATCTCAGAAATTAAGGAAACAAATATATCTACTCATATATTAGATAAAATTTTTGAAGAACAGAGATCTAGTCTCCTTATACAAAATACAAGAGAACTCATCAAGGGTTTCTTGTCAAACACTCTGCATACAAAATGTGATATTAAAAAATTTACTAAATCACCACTGCAACAATGAAGCACATGAGTGTGGAAGTCTGAAATATGTATGATCTTATGTAGATCCCTCCAGGGATTCCTCCCATGAAAGGTTGGACCTCTCAATCACAAGGAAACACTACAATGGAACCACTAGACCACCTGCTGAATGCTGCCTCCAAAATAACGCATTCCCTAGCTGGGACAGTGCTGGGAATGTAGGGGAAATGTGTGGTCTGATATAAAAGATCTGAAATAAGCTCCGGAGCTCTCCAAATAGGTCCCTCAAGTGAAGGAAACCTTCCTCCAATGAGAAACTAGCTCAGAAATCGGGATTCCAATCCCTTCCAATGCTGCACCCTGCAACACTGCACAATCTCTGGAAAAAACTGTGTTGATGAAGTAGGATGAAGCTTGGCCTAAAAACCTGATGTGGAATGATGAATAAAAAATCTCCCAATGAGGCTCCTCAAAGGAAAGAGGTGGGATTCCCGCTCAGGAACACCCGGTGCTAAACAACATTGCTACCCTGCTAAACAACAAGAGGAAGCAAAAGTCTGAGCATACAAGAATAATGATCTAAAACATGAAGAATAATGCTACCATCCTCTTCCTTAAATAAAAAATGAGTTTTCTTGCCATTGGCCCCACTCAATTAGGTCATCTCTATCCAAATATACATCTCCCTCCAAAATTGTGTTATTCCTTCTTGGATTCCTCCTCCTTCACAACTGCGTTGTTGACTTAGTCAAAGTGGACTGAATCAACTTGATTTTATCCCTGTTCACACATGGAGGTGTTTTATTAAGCTAGAAAGAGTGTCCCATTTCACACTTGGAGTGTTTTTATCCTCCTTAGGAGACTTATGGGCTTTTCTACCCATTTATTCACCGGCTAAAGTTGCTGCTAACTCTAATGTTCCATTTAGCTTTGAGGCTAAAATTTTGGAACATTACATTGATCCTCAAAATATTTTTTATCAATGCGATCTCTAATTTCTTCATTTTTCCACTATTTTCTTTAATTTTCCTCCTCACATGCAACCCGTGACCTTTCACCTTCCTTTTCTTCGATTTTTCATTATTTTCATAATAAAATGCCAATAATTCCATTTTGACTTTCCAAAGCCTTTTCCATTTCCTTATCCATAATAAACCAAATGAACACATACTAGAATGTTTTTCATACCATTCAACTTGGAATATGTGTCCCATGACCTTGGTCTTATAATATTTACATGGATTTTTAAGCAGTGTTGTTATAGAACCCTCCCCCTTGGGGGAACACCATCCTCGATGTTCAATGAAACCTACAACCAACAAGACTGCTGAAAAGCAAAACATACTACCCATGTAACTTTATAACTTAGCTCATTGCAGTATTTACAATAACCACTACTGAAACCATGACCAATCATGACAAACATATCGCTTACTGGAGCTTTATAACATAAATCATTACGATATTTACAATAAAAACCAAATATATTCTCATGATCATTTTATTCAACCAAAAAATAAACATACTGTTTATGGATCTTTATAAATCCAACTCAATAAAATATTTAGAATAATATACACTTACACATGCATATTTTCTTTAACAAACAAATAAAAGGATACGATGCATGTACCAAGAATAAGGGAATCCATAGGTTCACACCTCCACCCTCAAATTAATACCATTATTCACCTCCTTCCCAGGAAGTCTAGAATCCACTTCCAAAGTGAAAGTACACATAAAATGTCCAACGCTACCTGCTCCACTTTCATCTCAGTGAAAAATTACCAACTCATTGTTCTA